>JAUZTA010000010.1:12520578-12535268 GCA_034780835.1 Ctenochaetus striatus | reverse complement strand
GAAAGATAAAGTTTAAAATGTTATACATGAAGAAAGATAGAATGTTAGACATTCTTGAGAAATGCTCATAGTAACTATATTTCCAAAGTTCTGTGAGGTTTGTCTAATGTTTGTGCATTATTTGTGGAGCTACAGCCAAGAGACAGTCAGCTTAACTTCCAATCTTAATGCTAAAAACTGAAAGTAAAGAGAAACAGACTTTTTCAAACAGTGTTCAAACATAAACCCAAAAGTGCCTCCACAGCTTCTTCAGGTAATACACTAAATTTCTAGCCAGAGGTTAGACAAGGAGATCATAACCAGGCCCATGTCTGAACACTATGTATTGCTACTGCTTATTATGGATTCCACTGCTTTTCTTGCAAGACCCGCCCTGCTCTGCCACCAGCTGGAGGTTAGCTGAACGGAAAGACTGGGAACAGCTTGCCTGGCTCAGTCCAAAGATGCACCTCCGAAGCTCATTAATCAACATGTCTTGTTTGTTTAGTCCCTACAAAAACTCAACTGTAAAAGTGTCCTTTTTTTTTTCTTCTTCCTTGCTAGATTAAGCTAACCGACTGCTGGCAGTAGCTTCATATTTAAACACAAGTGGCACTGGTCTTATCTGGGCAAGGCAGAAGGGCAAACACGGATAATTTACAAAATGTCAAACTTTCCCTTCAATTTACTTTAAAATAAAAGCATGTACACACACAAACACACCAAAATAAACACTCAAGCAGTCAGTTTCTCTGGGGTTAGGTTCTTTTTTTTTAACCTTAGAGACATAAATGTTTTTCTGCCGTGTTTTAGGTTGTGTTTTGTTCATATAGGCTGTTTTACTCATATATATATAGTTGGTTGTTTGTGTGTGTGTTGTCCCACAGAGTAGAAATATTGGATAATAACATCTTTCCTCCCCATGGACACACTTAGACACACAGTGGAGCGAGCTAACAATACACAGAGGCATGGACGTGGTCATTACAGCAGAAATCAATGCGCAGCTTTTCCTCACTGTATTGTCCCACTTATAAAGTCATTAGTCAGAGGTGAAAGGTGCTTGTTAGCAGTCAGATTTGTGTTTAACAGTCAAAGGTGGTGCCTAATGATGCTGGAGCACTTTGTGGGCGTCCTGCAGGGTCGATTCTCTTCTTATAAGCATCAGCACAGACAGAGTGCAGTAAGAACACAAGGTCACTGACCAAAGGAAAGTGGCTATAGATGGTGATACGTCTATCACATAAAACGAGACAGTTTAACACATTTTCTGTAACACCGAAAAAACATCAGACTAGATGCGAAAACAGGGGGCAACATGATTTATCTATTTATTATGAAATGTTAGGTGTTTGAATTCAACTGCAAAGAGAAAAAATAACATCATATAAGCTTAGAGTTGACTGTAAAACCTTTTTAGTGCTGTCATGTCAAATATGCACAGTTCAAAAGGGACCCAGTACATAAATGAAACCTTTCAAACATTTGCACATTTAGAACGTTGTTTTCCAATCTACCAAAGCTAAGCACAACATGTATTATATAATTGCAAATTAGTAGTTAGTGAGTAACAAGTGAAACTCTGCACCTGCCTGGTCAATCAACACGCCATGTTGTGTGTCTGTCTCTGTGTTCCACATCTGTCTGTGTGCTTATCTTTCTCACATCATTTGGGGATTTTTTTGTTTTATTTATTTATTTTTTTCTTTCTTCCTCTATCCTGATGAGAGCTTGCTCACATTTCAATAAGAGGTGTTTGTTTTGTCATGGTTACATTATTATATAAATGGCCATTCATACATGAGCAGTCTACACACATGATCACATACAATACCAAAGTACATCGGATACAACATGGATATATCTCTCATCTTATTCTTAAATGAAGACTGCCAATGTTTTAGTGCTGTTAGCATTGAACTTATCTTTGTTTTAAAACCAAACTGACTTAAGCTATATGACCTCTTCTCCACCATTGAAACAGAGAAGACTACACGCACAAGAGAGAAAGCTCAAACACACAAGTAGGAGAAAAGGAACAATCACAAAGGGAGAGGAAGATGAGGATGACATATCCGTGATTGTTCTCATTCATCCAGGTTGTGGTTATTCTGGGCAAATAAATTGAAGTTTACCTGATGAAACCCCTTGGATAAGAGGCGAAACATCTTCACAGACATATTATTGAGTCTAGTTGCCTTCGATATATTTGCCCAGAATGAGGATGACATGTTTTACACACAAGAGGGAGACAGGAGAAGAGGCTGATTCTCCTGGAGGAAGATCCAAAACATCTGGGATGAGGCAGCCAAGAGAGAGAGAGAGAGAGAGAGAGAGAGAGAGAGAGAGAGAGAGAGACGCCACAGGATGAGACACCTGGTGAAAAAAGACAACAGGGAGAGAAAGAGAGGGATAAGAGAGAGAGAGAGACAGACAGCTGTGCTTGAGGGAAACAAACAGAAGTTTAGAGACATTGTGTGTTTTCCTGAAACTTTCCTGTAGGTCTTCTCACTGGACACTACAAAAACCGACTATTGTTTAGAGATTTATGTACTCAAACTTTAGATCTGAGAACAGCCAAACAACAATATGAGGAGGCTTATATGCGTATTTGTGTGATGACTAATCAAAAGTAAGTCAGACAGCCACAGTGTGCTTATCTGTCTCAAGAGAATTCCTGTGGGAGACAAATCAACAAAGGGGCCAGTAAATAAAGAAAAAGTATTTCTTTAAGTGTTTGTTTGTAGAAAACTGATACAATTTTGGTGAAAAGAACTATATGCACTGTTTGTGTTACTTTAACATAAAATGGATAATAATATAAATTAAAATTTAGAAGTTTTGTTAAACACAATTTTTAATTCTGTTCAAATCTCTCTTCCACGTCCCTCCCTCTTTGTTTTATAAACAACAAGAATATTCTCCTCTTAGTTTTTAGACAATAAGTGTTGGATGCCGTATGTTAGCCTTTGTGTCAACACTGTTAAGGCAGCTAAACTATGTTTTGTATCCACTTCCTGTGTTTCCTAAGTTGTACCCCTCAGCATTTGAGCAGCATCTGCTGTGTGGGCAGCAGCTTTGCCAAGTAAACAAGCCTCTTATTAACTATTAAACACTTCACAGCAGTTACCACAACCCACACACTTACACACACACAAACACGCATATACACACACACAGACCCACACACACACACACACACACACACACACACACACACACATCGACTCAAAGATGCACAAATGCAAGTAAGTTGGAAGAGTGGCATTGAGTCAGTGGTCACTTTTTCCTCCAGTAACAGTGAAATTGGATCTTTCTCCTTCATCCTCGGGAAGGAGGTTGTACACTTAAACACCAGTTGGTTCACATCCCTCTTGCCCTCTAATGGATGGACAGATAAAAGACTTAGTAAGCAGAGTGTGATCCAACCTTATTCAGCTCCACTACAGACAGCTGAAACCTTGAAACATGGCCTCTCCAATGTGTAATGTGCCACCATGTGGGTGGTTATAGAATTAATCTTTTGGCTCAATCAAAGACTTTTGTCTTCTTCTACAAGTGACTCTGACCTTAGACCTGCATATGTGAAGTCATGGTAACTGGTTTCACATTACAATCAAAGGCCAAAAGGCTTCTGTTCCTGTTTTTGTTTCCTCTGAAACTTAAACTCGTAAACTCCTCTTTACGACAGCATGAAATTGCAAAAATATACAGGAAAGAGGAAAGGATTTTCTCCCCTGTCATGCCTTGACTTCTGTTTTTAACATGGCACCACAAGGGGGCCTTGTCACACAGTCAGTCTGTAAATGTCCACAATAAGAATATAAATACACAGCAGCTCTAGAGCAAAGATGTGACATTTACATGTCTTTAATTGTAAATGTCTTAGAAAGTGTTATCAAGATGATTTGGATGTGACCTGATTTGGTTTTTAGGCAGCAACCATCAGTTCAATTCATTAAGTATGTGGTTCGTGTTAATTAACCAATAATTTAGTCTACAGAATGTCAATAAAAATTATCATCACAACCTTTGAGAGCTGAAGAAGACTCTATTAAATGTCTTGTTTTTGTTTGTCCAGCCGTCTAAAACCCAAAACTAAATTCCCACACTGAGGAAGCAGGAACTAGAAAACCTGTGGTGTTTAAACTGTACTTTAGAAGTAAAAAAAAAAAAATTCATCGATTAGCAAAATTTTTACTCAGTTAATTTCCTGCTAATAAATGTACTAAACAACTACCTGTTTCAGCCTTGTTATATTTTTTTCCTAAAAAAGATATTCCTTTACAATAAAACTGACAAAACAACACATCACATACAAGACAGTCAGTAGTGGAAATAAGATTTTAAAGTACTGATATTTCACCTAAGTATTTTTGTTTTCAGCTACTTCTACTCTTCTCAGTTTTAAGAGGAAATATACGTTTCATCAAATGTATTTGACAGCTTATTAGCTAAATACATACCTTTAATAAACTTGTAAAATTAAATTCATTGTGAATGATCGACGAGCCATTTTGGTGAATCCTCAGAAACAGCACTGTCTAGTTTGTGCTTTGTGTTTTAAGTCTCTATGAGCTGATAGCTGCTCCACAAAGATGTTTACCCACTAAACTTCCAGATGGTTCTGTTTAAATGACTGTTTGAGACTAAATGATCCAATATTACAAAAAAGATCAAAAAGGAATTCAAATATGTGTGCCAGACCATTGCTGTGTCTAACTAACACCAAAACTAACCATTTCAGGACCAGTCATGTTTCCCTTTGATGAGCACCCCATCACCATAGATTGGGTGCCACGGACCAAACCACCTGACTGTAGGTAAGGTACATAAATCCAGTTCTATCTGAACCAGCTACAAAAGTGTATGCTGTCCAAACCAATCTAAAAATACCTAAAATGTCATGTATAACTAGAATAGTGCATTCAGTTGAGTGTAAATCCCCACCAGGTGTGTTTCTGCGGGACTCTTGAGTGAAGCAGTTGTGATCAATTGCAGCCCCTACTGGCTGGTTAAGAGGAGTGCGGAGTCAGCAGTCAATGGAGGTTTTAAAAAAAACGCATAATGGTTAATAAAATTGTTTTTTCAAAAAAGCTGAATCATAGTAACCACAAGAGGCTCTTGTGCATGCAGTCATCAATGTTAAAAAAAAAAGAGGCTCACAGATTCAGCAGTTTGCAAGATTTGCAGATGCAGACACACACACACCCACACATGACCTGACGTATGAGTATATGCGTGAGTGTTATGTTTGAGGTAATATGAGTAGACACCGGAATTATTTTTCTGCAGATTGAGTACTTTTAATTGTAGCAGACTGTTTTTGTACTTTTACTGTTTATGTATGGTGTTTGATTAATTCAATTAAAGAGTTTCTGTTTACAGCCTTTTTAATGGGTACATAGTACAAAGAAAGCCAATAAGAAACAATTATGTTTACATTTGTAAGTTAAGAGGTAGATGACAGGCTGGTTTCATTCTCAGCTGTGAGTTTCAGTGTCCACTCTGAAGGTGAAAAGTTTGCCTTGATGTTTTCATTCCCCACCTCTCCTCTGTTCGAGCCCTGACCACAGGAGCAGCCCACTGAATGACACAGAAACTAGTTCACCCAGGAAGGAAACTCCCTCCTCTCCCGAAGGATGTCGGTCCAAAGTCCACTACTGCAGCTGTGTATTTGTGTTCATGCGTTTTCAAGAGAAGTGGAGGAAAGCGGGGGATTGTGTCAATAGACGCACATTAGCTGACTCCCTCAAGTGCACCACAAAGCATCAAAGGCTGAGTTTCATACTGATACTTGCAGCAGTTTGTTTGAACAAAAACAATCCCTCCTCTCTTCCTTTCTCACAGCAGATCTGGGCTTCTTGAGCATTTGTAAGTCTTCTGCCGCTGTGACAAAGATCAGAGGACTGCTGAAATGCAAACTGTGGATGAGCAGTTCTGTTGAAGGATGACATATACATGAATGGACACAGAGAGGGGGAGGGACACACACATACCATCATCCCTACTTGGAAAAATGTGTTTATGCATGGTCACACACACACGTACACACATACACACACACGTCCATACACACACAAACACACACTTACAGTTGTAGAGGTGATGTAATAGCTTCCTGGAGCTGCTGATTCCCAGAGTGAGTAAGTGAGGCTCCCTTCACACTGCAGGCCCAAACCAGGTTTTCCCCCTTTATTTGACTCAGATCTGGTGTTTCATGCCTGAACAGCACAAATTGCACTCAGAACTTTCTTATGTGGTTCTTCTACTGTAATAAGTGACTGCTTTTTTATCACTTCTGGGGCAGAAACTCTGAATGGTTACACTTGACCTCCTCCTGGTTTGTCCTGTATTGCCATTTCCTCAAAGATAAGACCAAGTTTTAAAGTGTAAATCTGTGCAAAAGCCTCTGGAACTGTCCAACTACTGTGCTTGTGTACTTGTTAACAGGGTCTGAAAATTAACTGAATAGTTTACAGATGTTGATATTATACATATTGTTCCTTTAAAGTCTTGACATTTGGAAGGTTTAAAATTGTTCATGTTTAAAACCTTATGAGCTACGTTATGAAATACTTACATGAAGCAATTCCCAAAAACTTTTGATTGGTAATAATTTAGCTTGATTACAGTTAGTCGTAGTAGTTTTACTTTCTATATAGTATAAGGCTAAGAAGATAAGTGCAGGTGAAACAGTTAATTAAAACAATCTGCATATGACAACTACATTTTCGGTGATAATTACTGTAAACTCTGCATTTTCCTTGTTTTCCGCTGTCAGTGCTGTAACCATATCACAGCAACACTGTCTGTTTGCCACTAAAGACTTTGTGATTGGTTCAAAGGAATAAAAACAAGCTAGAGAGTTTTTTCCTGTCCTGACACATCACTGTGGAGATAGTACTGGTATGTAAGACTAAGAAAAAACTAAATGTAAATAATAACATGGCTATCTACATAAGTCCCCCACATTTCATTCAAAAAGCATGCAGTGGAATGAGGCTGAGTTCCTGTTGCTTTCAGATACTCCTACTTTACAAACTATGCGACCAGAGCTGACATTTCAAAATCCCCCTATTGTGCGGATAACAAAATTGTTTTGAACTTTAAATCAAAAACCAGCCTGACAGCTAATTTGTTTGTATTTTGAAATGTAAAACTCCGTATGAAGTAGCTATCTTTCATGATGCTCAGGTTTTTGTTTGCAGTACGGACTGCCCCTATTATCACTTACCCACCATGTGATCTTATCAGTACTGCTTGCTTGGAAGGAAGGAGGAAAAAGTGCTGGGCAGTGAAGCAGAAAACTGATGCAGATAATAATTTGACGGATTTTCCCAAAAGTTTTCCCTGACTTCCTTCAAATTAGTAACACTAACCATATTATTCCAGCTTTTTTACAACACTCCAAAGCCTTTTGTCCACTGTCACTATCTTTAACAAGGCCACAAAAATGTTAATTCTCCTTCACTGCCATTGCTGCTCTTGAGTGTTTTTTCTTTGTCCATGCTGGCAAAAACAATGGCAAATTACTGCCTAAAAGATAGAGCATGATCTCTAAACTTCCTACTCCTCTCAACATAATCTTTGAACAGAAAT
The DNA here is from genome assembly GCA_034780835.1 of Ctenochaetus striatus. NCBI lineage: Eukaryota > Metazoa > Chordata > Actinopteri > Acanthuriformes > Acanthuridae > Ctenochaetus > Ctenochaetus striatus. The sequence goes on along the minus strand of JAUZTA010000010.1, from coordinate 12,527,687 downwards.
GTGTGGACATCCATAGAGAATAGAAGCAATAGTTTAAAATCTTCCCTTCTGGCCAGTTGATTTATTCAAGTTATTCATGAGACTTGTAACAGGGCAGGATTTTTTTTTTTTAATTTCCCAAGAATTTTGTTTGTATCCAAATTACTACTGTAACTCAGTAAAGATACATATTTCTGCAGATTGAGGCTATAATTATGTTGCCTTCAGGGAACACAACCTGTTACTCCTCAGCCTTGAGTGGGAAATGAATTTCGTATTCACATTGAGGCCAAATCAGTCATCCGCAGCAGACTTTTGCTGCATTGATAGTGGGTGTATTACCTGGAAATATGAGCCGAATCCACACGAATGCTGGCTCACTTCACATTAAACAGCCGCACAGTTGTGTCAGGGAAATTTAACCTGGGTGGAGAGTCAGAGGAGCCGGCGGTGAGTGTGGGTGTGTACGTGTGGACTGGACCGCAAACTGAACCACAGGATGGTATATCATTGTTACTCCTCCCTGCTGCAGCCCTGCAGTCCAAAATGTGTTATTCCCCTGAATATAGACGCTGTGGCTGAAAGTCCTTGAGACCAGTGACCTCCCTGCCTCCCCCTCTCTCGCTCTCTCTTTCTTTCTCATGGCGAGGCTGGCACTGGGCCGGTAAGCAGCTCCGCTGACCTTGATAGAATTACACTTACAAAGCGCTCAGCAGCTGGCACCCAGGATGAGGGCAAGAAAATCAGGGACTCTCCAAGACTCCCTAGTGAGTGGGAAAGGGCGCGATTAGGGGAGCAGATAACCAGGCTCACCAGGCAATCTCTTCTCTCATTTCACTTTCACATTTCAAGGACGAATGAGTGTGTGTTACTAAAATGTGTCACAAAAGACCCAAGTAACAGGTGACAACCCTACATGGTTTCGACAGGAGTAACGCAGAATGAAAAGTGAGAAAAAGGGATTTTTCTTTGTTACCTGATACAGTCACTCCTGTTAGCATCTGGAATATTATTAACATTTGCATGTATTAATTTATCAGATGTCTTTTGGTTGAATGTGGCTATGTTTGTCTTTGTTTGCTCTATGAGACAACCAAAGAAGTTTGTGACAACTTCTGATGAAATGACAAAAGCTTAAGAACTATAAAGGTGGCCATTACAATGGCAAGATGGTGTAGTTTTTTTCCAGCAAACAATTTTTAAAGGCACTTACATTAAATTCAATTCATTTATCCCTTGGAGTGATAATGTAATACTAAAAATATTTTCTGTGGCTCAGGAAAAGCCCTAAAAATACACTTTTACACAGTAAAGCCTGTATTACATACATACTTTTTTATATTGCATTACATACTAAAAGTTTGAGAGCCATACAAAAGACCCCATTGAGCTGCTTTATGGGAAATTTAGGAGCATGTGTTTATAGAGATTAAACAAGTACAACACTGAATCACCAATTAACTTATTATCTTTTTTCAGAACTCTCCCAGGGACTTTATCCTGCCCAGATGCAAGAAAAATTGATGGAATTGTACATTTCTGTGAGCCAAGAATATCTTCAATTTGTGTGCTTTATACATATCATATTATTATTTCTATAACTGCTGACAAAGTGTCCTAGTTTAGATATCATGTATGACAGGACTGACTTTCTCAGCTCAGAGGTTTGTGGTGTCATGATAGACAGACAGGCCACTGATCGAGACTAAGATCGTTCACTTCCTGTTTCCACGGACAAAACTGGGTATTTTCAGTGGTGACAAAAGTTTCAACCACTCGAACTGACAAAAGCGTGGAGTTTTAACAAGAAGTCGAGAGGTTTTTCACCTGAGTTTGTGGTGATAAAACTAGGTGTATTTCAGGAGAAATCAGACAAAAAACTTCAAGCTTCCTCTTAAAAAGATTCAACATATCTCTGGTTTTCTGAAATGTACATTGCCAGCTTTTATCCTGGTGATTGGCTGGCTTTATCAGTTTGCCATTTTATGTTTTAGTCATGTGATAACAGCTGATCATCACAGGGGAGATTGTAATGCTTATTCAGAGATGGTGTTTGATGAGAATTCTCTATGATCTGTCTCCAGCCATCGACCAACTTTTGACAAAATGACCTTTGACCTGTTCCTGATAGATGTTTTGTAAAATTTTGCTCCTGCCTATTTCCAGTGTATTTCTAATCTATCCACCAGCGTAGTGCTCTCCACAGCTCTCACATGTGATCAGGAGAGGGGGTGTCCCGTCTCAAGTGGGCACCAACAGGGATCGTATGGTTTGTGCTAACGGGCAACTGCTTGAAGACTTGAAGCCTGTTGCTAGATGTTCTGACAGCCCAGACGCTATAGGAAGAAGCATATGACTGGTTTAGATCACATGATGACTTCATGAGAGAGTTTTAAGATACTAAGGACCAATAACTTCCCGCAGTCTCCCCTCTGATGGGTCGATGTTAGATGGAAAAAAGTAGATTTGAGAAACTCTGGCAAAATTTGTGGACAGTGTCTCTTCTTCGACTTGTGTACTTTGTACTAACTAACTATGTCTTATTGTTTAAGAGTGCTGTGGTGAAGATCTGGTTGAGGACGAGGAAGAAAAACATGGATAAAGGTAGAGGAAGGATCACAGTTTAGACTGAGATGATCACCCTGGCGAGATGTTTGGGAAGATGGCAGAACAGTCACCTGACAGTCAACAAAAAAGGTCCATAACTGAATTGCCTGTAAAGTAGCTATTTGTCGTTTTTATACTTGTACAAGATCCAAGTAGGTTTTCTATTGAAGATGTGGGTGAATGAATTTTGTCACCATAGAGTTTTTTTTACAGCACCAAAGGTAGCTGCTAGCTAGCTGCGGTTAGCTGCCAGTTAGCTGCTTGCACTTGTTTTCAGTCTCTGTGTTTAGACAAAAGAGAGCATTGATGTTCTCATGCAAATCTCAAGCATATTTTACAAACTTTTGAACTTTTTTTTCCGTCTTTTTTGTGGTATTAAATGTCATGTTACAGAGAGGTTTACTATAAACTTCTCTGTACATCCAGGTAATGAACAAAAACTGGAAACAGAGGTTTGGATAAACAGAGTTTCTTTGTTGTTTTATCAGATCCTACATCGAATTGAGTCATTTTGGAGTGTTGTTGGGAGATTTAGTTTTGTAATCACTGTGGTCTTAAAGTGCCTGTTATGTGCTGACAGTCAGGCTGGTGGTTGAGTGAAGCATCAATGTCTGCCTGTGTCTGTACGTGAATGTGTTGGACCACAAGACCACTGATGGTCAATGTAAATGTCAGCACTGACATTGTAGGAACCACGGGGTTTCCTCGGTCATGTCCAAGAGGACGTAAACGGATGTTTTTTAAAAATCCAAGTGCGTGCTTTCATTCCAGCCACGGAACCACAAAGGAATCCTGTTTGCTCCATCTCTGAAATGCAGATCTTTATTCAAACATCTTAAAGTTACATTCCCACGGATAAAATATTGTTCTTTTAGGGAAAAGCCTTTCAAATATCTTCATAGTGGTAGACAGTGGAGCAACTTAAATGTCTATGTAAAACATCAACCCTGAGATGTCTGTAGTCTTCATGAAAGTGAAAGATGGGGGAGGAAGTTGGTCAAACAGCACTAAGTTTTGCAGCAGTAAGCAAGAGGGTTTATGGGTATTGTGGTCTCAATATGGAAAAACACATGTGAAAACACCACTTCTATGAGAGGGTGGGGGATTTTTTCTTTATTATGATTTTATCAAACTGTCTCTGACATTCTCTGCTGCTGTTGAGGGATGCTTTTTAAAAATATGTTACTCTGTACTGTAGGGGAATATGCATTGTTGTTCTCACTGCTGTGATCTGATAACCATTGTCAAAACAATGACTACTGAGTTCCTTTTTCATCTTTGAAAAGAGGTAGTAGTTTGAGGGTGACAAATCAAGTTAATACAAGAGTGCTTACTTGCAATGTCCATTTATCCAAATACGGAAAAAGCTAAAAAAGTTGTTTACTTTGAACTTTCTGGGATATTATTCAAAGAGATGATCCGCATGTGCATGTAATGAGAGCTGAATAACTCCTGTCCTTCTACCTCAGGCTTTGAATTTATCGACCCCATCTTGTAGATCAACATCAAAAACACATGAAAAAGCCACATATTTGCTCAGACATTCGTTTTTAATCAGAGTATGGTCAGATCACTTTAAAACTAGTTAGTTATTGAAAGCAAATAATGTGACAAGTTTTTAATAAATGACATTATTCACTACATTAGATAAAATGTAATCTAATCTGAATATCAAAGAAATTGGACCTTTTCGGCCGGCATATTTTAGATATAGACATTCTTGTGTTGTACATTTTTGAAGCTGAAGTGATGGTGATACTGCCAGCAATAGAGAGCCTTTTGTTGCATTTTATTTTCATTAGTTTTATGAGTCACATTTTAAAGGCACACACAAAAACGTAATCAAGTTATCCTTCACAATGTAACTATGATCTAATAGCATTTATGCTTACACTTATGTTGTGTATGGCGCTATACATACAAATCGACTTAACTTGACACCATTCCAAAGTAATCTGCACTGATTATAGTGATTTATTTTTATAATCTGATTAGATAATCACAATTCCATGTAATCTGCTACCACCCAACTCTGTTTTTAATTACAATAAACAAGTGCACTGTAGTTTATTTCATGTGGTCCCCATATATAGCAAATATTGGTGCCGTAAATGCACAGTTGTGCACCGAATGCATGAGTGAAAAACCCTTAATAAATTCACTATATACTCCTGTTGTTTTCAACATTATTTAGGTTTTTAGACCAACAGATGTCAGAGTTTGTTGCTGGTTTAGGATTTTCAAGTGCTTTGGACCTCATGGATAATTACTGTTTATCTCTTTGTGCCATTCAAAATGGTTTTAATGTGAGTGCTAGTGTGTTACACGGAGAGTAAGAATCAGAAACAGATTATCACTTCACTCTGGCTCCTGTAGTCAAGCAGCTGAGATCTAGTTGAAGAACAACTTACGGATTGTTCTCACTGTGACTTTCAAAATAGTGAACTGGTTACAATAGAAGCACGAGGATTGTGACCAGATAATGTGACTGTCTGTGCAAACAACTGACTAACTATCACCATAGAATTTTCACTTCTGAGTTTAGTTTCCATGGAGGGGACTCTTTTACAAAATCAGTCGAAATACAAAAATACTCAAGCACTCAGAAACAGGAACAGGGGTCCCGCTGTGCTATTTTTGGACTTTCAAGTGTCATAAAGTGAAATGTCTGTCTGTCTGTGGGTAGAGAGTGAGTAATAACAGTAGCTAAATTTAGATCTGTATTACCTCATTTCTAATTTGGGTTTTGCAGCTTTGACAGCAGTGGAAATTGAAATCTTACCTCCACTTAATTTGAAAACAAACAAGGCCATTCAGTGCGTGTGTGTATGTAAATGTTCTGTATGTGTTTAGCTGTTCTTATGTACATGTGGGATGATCATGATGATGAGGGGAAATTTTCCTCGCTAAATGCCAAATGTTGACAAACAGTATGAGAGGGGAATTCAGATTTATTGTGTTTACGATTAAATCATGAAAAATGTACTTATTTAGGGGAGAGAATGCTAACTAGTTTACAATTGTGAGCTTGTTAGGTTTTCCCCTAAAACAAATGACATTTAAGTACAGGAACAAAAAACTTTACCATCATACTAAATCTGTCTCAAAATGTCTTTTTTTTTCACTCACTTTGTGCACTTGTGGTAACTGGTTTGTGTCTTTGCATGGGAATCCCCATCCCAGATCACCTTTGACCCCTACTTTGTCCCTGCATCAACTGAGCCAAAGAATGTGCGGCACAGAGGAGAGTGTGGGAGAGAAAATCAGTGAGATGAGTCGACTTTCAAAAGGCAATTTGGAAAGAAAGTTTGGCAGGTGTAAGAGGGCGGGCGGCGCTTTTGAAGTGGACCTGAACGAGGCTGTGTGTGTGTGTTTGGAGAGTGATGAGACCAGACCAGCGTGATGGAAAGCCCAGCCGACTGCTAACACAAACACACCAGAGGGAGGGAACAAGAGGGGAAGGGGCGAGGGCAGGGGGGGTTAAAAAAGTGTGGGAGGAACGTTAGAGAAGAAGAGTGTTTTGTGTCAACTTTCCAAAGATGACAGCTGTCAGTAGATACTTATGTTGAGCAGCATTGACAAGGTCCAGGGGGTGTTTACACTTCAGGTCATTATCAAGTTTTAGTAGCAGAGGGCAGATCTATATTTTGCCACTTGAGGCCAGAGAACAGAGACTTGTCCTGGGCAGAGAAGGGTTCATGTGGGTGTTTTTCCACCGAATTAGCTCTGGTGCATGAGCTGGTTCCATTGTACAATTGAGTCATTGTAATCACAGATACGTCATGTACAGAGGGTGGTGCACACTGCACAACGACCTCTTGAATTTGACACTTTGGTTCCTACTAAAGGTCAAGAAACACCTGTTATTTTCCAAGTGGGAGACAAATTTTCGGGTTCAGAACCAATTTATTTTGGGTGGAAATGCCCCAAACGGTTTAAAATTAGGTGCGAAAAACAGGGCAGAACAGGTTTCATATTGATGGAAAACGCCTATGACTTTCAGAGATGTTTCACACACTTTAAAAAAAGAGTGTGGTGTGTGTATGTTGCATCATTACCATAATTGAGAGTGACTGCTGAGAGGGCATGCACGGGGAGGTGTTGACAACCGCCCCCCCCCTCCTCGCTCCGAAATTCCCATTTGACAAATTATGTGAATGAAAGAGAGGAGAGGCGGAGCTGGGCTCGGCTCCAGGCTCCAGAGCTACAGATGGGGTCAAACAGAGTAGATAAGGGACTTGTGTGTGTGAGTGTGTATGCCTGGTGAGCTTACTGCTGTGCACTGGTCGGGACTGTTGGCACGCTCACAATCACTGTTTAGGCTGCGTGCCAAGCAAAACATGTCCACTTTCTCTGGAAGACCTCTACCGGAGACAAGCATAGGGATCAGGCCAAAGATGGTAGACTATTGTGTCTTTGTCCTTGCGTGGTCTGTTTTCCCCCAGCTTAAAATGTTGAGTTGTTTAGTAAGTCTTTGGCTCCTGCTCAGCGGAGCAGCCGGCGAGGCAAGGTTACTCCATGTC
>JAUZTA010000010.1:12438411-12454851 GCA_034780835.1 Ctenochaetus striatus | reverse complement strand
TGAACTGGAAGGGGCAGGACTAGACTTCGACAGGAATAAAGAAATATTCCACCTGCTGAACAGGCTAATAAATAACCAAAAGCTCATCACAAGAACAAAAACAAGGGCATATTCAGTCCAATAGATACTGTACAAAGTAATTACAGCCTCCTTTATCCTCTATTTCAGTTTGGCAAATCTCCGTTCTGCAGCACAGAATCTCTTCTTGTAGACTGTGCGCAGACTTTATAAATTCCTTATGCACATTTGGCGCTCTAAAAGCTCTGTGTCTTCATGTTTTCCTTTTTTTTTTTTTTTTAAGAGCACACACGGCACCTTTTTGTCCACTTGGCACCTCTGCTGGTTCTGTGATCTTGTTGCAGTGTACATGTGAGTCTGTGACATTTTGCTGCACAAAGCGTCCTCTGTGTCACACAAAGTCGGTGGTAGCATTTCCACTGCGCCGTATCCACTGTGTTTGCGTGTGTGTCTATAAAAGTACGTGTGTGTATGTGATTAAGCACGTGGCTCCAGTTTGTGTGACAGTTCGAAAAGCGTCTGCTGATTGTCGATAATGTGCAGGTAGTGAACGCTTGCCCTCACCTCCGCACTGTCGACCCCAATCACCTCATTGCCTAAGAGACGGACACAAAACACACACATCAGTCACACAGAGGAGCTTTTTGTTGAATGCAAGAACACACACATTTGGTACAAACATAGACTGCATTATAGCCATATAAAGAGAAGAGAGACTGTCTGGAAGTGGTTGCTTAGAAACTGTGAGAGAAAACTAAGTGGGAGAGACAACAGACTTAGAATTAGGTGCAGTACACTAACTCAGCTGCAGAGGGCAGTAGTTATTAACTATGAGTTGCCACTTAGTTTGCCACAAGAGGGGAAACAATTAGTCTTAAGAGCCACTGTAACCATGTCTGTTATATCTTTTGCGATGTTCAGCTCATTGCACCAACTGAATTAATATCGGATGTGTGAGGACTCACCTGGCTGGTCACTTTGGCAGTGGCGAATCATTCTCACTGTGTCTGCAATCATATGCTGTCGGTTTAGGAGAGGACATGTTTTATGAGTGCAACACCAAACAAGTAAGTTTTAATATGTTACAGAAGATTTGTACAGCCCCATAAATTAAAAATAAATGATATCTCAACTGTTTTTTAAAATTCAAAATCAAGCAAGACATCAACCAAATATTGCCTTATTTTTTTAACAGCAATATATATGTACTTATATTATATATTAAAACCGTAAATATGCAACAGTTTCACTTTAAGTGACAACACATTAAGGCAAAAGTCACCATATAAAAAGGAAACCTGGGCTCAGAGTTCGACAGAGTTTGGCCTCAGTGCATTTCCCAAAGGTTTCAATCACGTAGCCATTCAATCAGCCAACTCAATGATTTCTTATACAAATAATACACACATATATACACATCACTGTTCTTAAACAAATACCAGTGTTTCCCTTTTTTCTATGCAGATTACATTTGAAAAAATGTCCTTCCAACTTGTAGTTTTCAAAGCAATTTTATCCTGTCTGTTCTGCAGTGCAGAGATTAGTTTTTTCTCTCACACCAGACCCTGACTGTCACTGATGTTTGTCTCTTTTTTTTCCAACATGTGAAAATTAATTTTTTCTTCCTTTCTTTCTTTTTTTTTCACTGATCTGATTTATTACTGTGACATGACTGTACGATGGGAGCAGCTGCAGCTCAGTAGGTAGAGCTGGCTGTCTGCTGCTGGCAGTTAGATCCCCAGCTCCTCCTGCCCACAAATCAAAGTGTCCTTGGGCAGAAAAACAAAGCCCAACTTGCTCCAGGTGGTTAAGCCAGCAGCACCTTGCATGAGAGCTCAATGCCACCAGTGTGTGAATGGCTAAGTGAGAGGCAAATTGTGAAGCACTTCGGAAAAGGGTGCTATGTAAAATTTATATGCATTTATATCCCATTAACCATGTATGTAATAAATAAATCACCTGTTGATGCATCTCATCTTGTTGGAGTGCTAGTGATTAGAAAACAGTGTAGCCATTGCTTTAATCATTTACTATGATGCCTCTGCTGTTTGACATTTTGAACCAAAACTACTGACAGACTTTACAGCACTGACTCCACTCACCAGCTTCTCAAAGTTGACCAGGTTGTCATGGAAAGTCTTATTTCCCTCGTGGATAAAGGTGATATCTAAAAGCACACGACATATGAAATAAGACTTCTTTCATCAAAAAAAAAAAAAAAAAATGGAGTGTATGCATGTATGTTTGGTGGGTTTGAGGTGACACCTTTCAGGAGAAGAGGCATGAAAGGGATTTTGGGAGGTTTCATTCTCTTGAAGGCTTCCCGATAGGCTTTGTGGTTCAGAGATGGATCCTGAGGAAAGGTGGAGAAAGAGTGAGGATTGGAAAAAGATCACAGATTCCAAGATTTGATTATCACATCAAAAGAAAATCATATTTCAAGTCCTGCGGCTATCTCTACATCTGCTCAGCAAGTCTCACCGTGATGAGCTCCAACTCTGAGAAAAGCTTCTTGAACTTTCCCGGACATTTCTAAAAAGGAAGACGTTTGGTCAGAACCTCATTTTTAAAAATATACAAACACACAAATATATTGAATGCAACAAGGCACACGCCTACCTCCCAGGTTTGGTTGAGTCGGCTGACAGCTGCTGTATTTAGACCCATGATGATGGCAAATGCAGAATTCAAATTTCTTTGGGCTTTGCAACTACAGAAACACAGAAATGTTTAGAACAATTAATCCTTGTGCATAAAAATCTTAATGTGCCAAACACACACTTTGAGTCAGCTTTTGAGTGTGTGTGATCTTACTGAGCTGCAATTTTGATGAACTTCTTGAGTAGCTGTACTCTCTTGTTGAGCGATACACACATCAGCACCTCAGACATGACCCACTGCTGGACCTCATTACAGCGCTGAAGGAGGACTGAGAGCGCCGCCGTGTGGCCCGTACCAGGAGCACGACTAAGGGTGTAGTACACCAGCTCTTGCTGCATGTGGAGAAAGAAAAAAGGTGCGTTAAAGTGTGTTTTTAACTGTGTTAAAATAGTTAAAATCATCTTTGATTTATCTCTCCATTCTGACACCTTGATATTACTCATTTTGTTCGACTGAAACTGGTTCACAGTGGTAAACAGTGAAAAGCAGAAAATGCTCACATTTGAGAACAAAAATCAAGCAGGAAACGTTGTCAGTACTTCTAAAAATTACAGTAACACCAACACAACAGTGTAAGATGCAGCCTGAGTTTCTTCATCTGTACTTTGCTTCGACCTTTTTTACAAATACTCAGGTTTTCCACACAGCCACTCAGCTGCTAGAGGACTTTCTGTTCTCATGATCCAGCAAATCTTGTAGAACATTTGCATCTTTAATGCTTATGTTCCAGCAATCTCTGTCATAATTATGAATTTATTATAAACTATGTGCATACACCATGCGCATATATTTGTGTGTGTGTGTTTGAGTAGATACCTCATGGATGGACTTGAAGAGGCTCCAGTCCAGGTGTGTGAGAGCAGCTGCAACATCCCAGGTGTTAATACCTAGAAGTCGCACTGGCCTCCTGCTGAGCTCAGCGCTGTCTGTTAGAGGAGGCTGTACACACAAAGGAAAGTTAATTTGGTACATAGAAATAAAATGTCATCACAGGAGTACAGTTAACACAGGTGCTGTCTAACCACAGAAAGGGGCCATCTCTAGATATACTAAAAAATAGCAACAATAGGCCACCTTCATAAAAAAATCTATATATAAGTATATACATAACAAAGAGCTGGGGGCATTAGATCAGATGCCTTCGCTTTACCTCTGCTTACACTCCAGCAGAAGTGAAAGCAGAAAGGGGAGTGATGATTCATCAGACACATATATTTTGTTCAACTCTGCATTCAGGTCACCATATTAATTACGGTTCTGCATTTGTGAGCCTGAAAGTTGAAGTTTACTCAGCAGAAAATATACCAAATATACACCAGCCCACTAGTTAGAGAGCACTTTTTTGTATCGGTCCAGTGTTGAGGATTTACTGGTTTGTAAACTTTCCATATAGAGCAGGTCTTGTTTGTACTCTTTGTAATATGATTAACTGAGTTCCAACAATCCCAACCATTGGCAAGCACTCTGGCATTTAAGAAACAGTTTTTAACCATCAGAAACCACAAACAGAACCAGGTTTGAAGTGGTATGTTAACAAAAGAGCAAAAGCCGGTGAACTGAAGTAGGTCAAATGCCCAATATTGCAAAATTTTTAAAGGATTTACAACTGAAACTCCACAGCAAAAACCACACAATTACAGAGCAACACTTTGCCCTGATACTGCACTTTCCTTTCCTGCTGTCACGGTTGGGCAACAACAAAGTAATTGCGGCTCGCACCTTTTCTCCCCTATTGAGTCAGAGTTGGTAGCAATCACCTGGCCGGAGTCTTTCCGGCTTCCTTAAAATAAATGACTCATCGTAACCTTGTGAAAATGTCAGTTGGGAAATTTTCATGCCAGAGTTAGCCACGACACAGGGAAGACTAGCGACAACAGAGGCAGAAAATGCTCCAATTATCAAGCCTTTGTGAGGTTGTGGTTTACTTTAAACTTGCAAGCTTTAACTTTAGCACATATAAATGCTCATAAAAAGCTGAACATACAAAGTGTTACAATGACATGCGTGACAGTATATTTACGTACCAAGATCTCAGTGAGATCCCTGCGACAGGCCATGAGCTTTCCCTGTGGGGTCAGAGACTCTGAATACACACAGTCACTGGGCTGTAACACTCTTCGCTCTGTAGAGACAAATATACACAGAAGGGAAGGAGGAGAGTTATGGGAATAATTAGAGCCAAGAGGGTAGAACATAAATTTTCAACCAGTGGTACTTGTACTTTTGCAGTTGCTAAGGAGTACATGACAGGACTGTGGAGAAGCTCATTTAATCCTAAAATTAAAAAAAAAACCCCAGAAACTAGTGTTTGTTTAAAAACAACCTGTACATTCAGTCAGTCGTAACACCTGAACACTGTTGTGATTGCACATGCATAAAAACTAAGTAGCCAAGAAGTCTAAACAATTAGTCAAGTAATGAATAAGAGGTAAAAAGATAGTTAGCTAAATGTAACGGATACAGTTTAAGTAGTTAGGCTAAATGAAAGCATTAACTAAATAGCTGAATTCTGATATTGTGAATATATTTCCATGTGTGTTTGTATGTGTACCTCCAGTATGCGACACCACAGCAAGCACCATGTCCTCTTCTGCTCTGTCCATCTTCAGACCCACAATCCTCAGCAGCTCGTGGGCCTCCATTGAGGGGTGTGTGTGGACGCTCAGGTAGGAGTCAGCACTTACATACACACAACAAATAACTGGAAAATACACAGAAGAGCTTTATATTGCGGTTATTAGCCAGAACAAAAAAAAGTGTAAAATCATCATGAGGTGGATGCAGAAATAACTTGAGTTAATTTTTGTCAAGTACTCAAGCAGGAAAAAAGTTAAACACATTATATTTAAGCATTTTGCATGTGTTTAACTCAAACTGTAAGGTATAATTGTGCACAGTTCACTGTGCGCTGTGCATTTTATATGTGTGTGCACGTGTTATTGTCTGTTACTCACCCTCTCTGGTTTCAGTCGGTTGACTTCGGAGTTGCAAACAGTTTTCCTTCAAACTCAGCTGCTGATACATTTGTTTACTCTTAGAGAGAGAGAGCAGAGGAAGCATGGTGATGTATTACTACTGTATTCACACTTCACTGACTATAGTGCTGAACGGGTAGCATATACAGCAGCATCTGTATCACCTATACAACTTAAATGTGGGTTAAAAAGGTGAACCTCTGGAGGCTTTAGCACCTTTTTACAAGGTAAATCCCAGTTTGTTGAATTCCTTGTGTTTCCTGTGATTGTCAAAATTCATTATACTGATGTCTTTAATGACTAATTTATGTACTAGATTCACTACTCAACATAGGCTGAAACGACCAGGAACTCTTGACTGGTTTTTGGAAAACAATCACTGCACCTCTAATATTTACCAATATAAAACTTTAATATTAAAGCAGTACAATAGAGCTGACAGTGTTGAGCAGCATAAATATAGTAAATCCTTCTCATCAATCACTACCACTGCTGACTTACTTTTTGGTTTGGGGGACAGTCATCCACAGTACTACAAGAAAGAAGCACAACAGTGAGGAGGGATGCAGGTAAGCGTGAAAAAATAAAATAAATATTTAGTCTGTGGTTATCCAGTAACAATTAACACAGAGAAGTCCTTTTGCAGAGACTGACACACTTACTGTCTGCGACGCAGAAGTTTCTGGAACTCCTTCAGGTCTTTCTCCAGTGTGGGGAACTCATAGAGATCCTCTAAAACACACCTGTACAGGGTCTGAGAGAGAGAGGGAGAAAACCAAGATCCATGAAATCACAGCAGCAATCATGGTAACACTTATCTGCATGGCAAGATACCACTAGAGAGCCTTATGGATAGTTGAAACACCCTTTCACATTAATACTACACAACCATGGAAATGCCTTTCATACTTGTGGCACATTTCAGAATATGTACTAAATATGGAGATGAGTGACAAAATGTTTGTTTTGGGGTTTTTTTGTGTGTAATTTTGGTGCAGCAACCCTTTAGCCCTTTAATTCTTTTATGCTACCAGCCCTTAAAGTATAATAATTGCTACCTTCCATAAACACTGTTGTTTAGTGGTGAAAAGGACAACACAAGGAGGAAGTCTGTGCAGCTTATTCACTGAGTATCATTACTGAGTGTAAATTATACTGCCAGGCAGAGGACATCGAAGAAACATCAGACGAAATCTCTACCTTGTACTTAAATGGGTGAATGGGCATGCTCTGTAGTGCCTGTGTGTGTGTGTGTGACAGAAAATTGGTAAGTAGCCTGAAAGCCCAAGAGGCGGTAACAGTAACAACTTGCAAGGATACACACACACACACACACACACACACACACACACACACACATAAACACACACACATATGCACATATTTTCACACACCTGCTTATCGCTGTCATTGACCTGCCGTAGCCTCCCATCCCAATTCCCCTCTCATTCCTCTGTTACTAGGCAACTATCACCTGGGTTACGCACTCCATATGAGATTATACCAAAGCCAACCCTCGCACTTTGGTTTCCACGGCAACCCTGCATCTAGCAATGGAGTCGTCAGGTTATGGGGGGACAAGTGATTGGCGAGTGCGTGTATGTGTGTTAGCTTGTGGATAAGTACACTTGTGATTGGTGTGTGTGTGTGTGTTCATTTCTCTTTTAGTGTCATGGTTGTCACAGAGATTTCAATCCAGTTCAGCCGACCATGTGAAAATACAGCAGTGACACAGTGGATACACACAGCATTTGTCATGAGAAATGTGATAACCTCGGACAAAAAAATCTGTGTGTGGCTTTTCAGTGCCCATGACGTCTTGCCTAGACACAGCCTTTAGTACATACAATGAATGGGAAAGTACTTTTTCCCAAGTGTATTTGTTATTTTTCATCAAAAACAATAAACAGGAATAATTCTCCCTATTATCTTGTATAAATTACTGAAAACAAAAAATACAGCCTCACATTACAATTATACCTTTATTCCGTTTATGAAAAGCGCCGTATTCTTTCTTAACACTCTTTCTTACTAGCTTTCTTTGTGAGAAGGAAGAGATAAAAGCAACAACAAGGTACTCTGGTGGAGCCTCAAAGAAAGCTGAAACACCAGAGCGATCAGAGAAGAAAGACAGACAGACAGACAGACAGACAGCTCTTCAGCTGTCTCCATAATTAATGTTTCTTTGTGATGAAGGACGAACACTATTTCAGAACGAGACAGAGCAACAATTTAAGATAATTGAGACTTCTTATGTTCTTTAGTGACGTGTGAAAGGAAACGAGAGGATCAGACTCATTAACTCACTGAAATGCAAGAGACAGTATGAGAGGAGAGATTAAAAAGAACAGATGTGGTGACAAAAACAAGTAGTGCTGTACCTTCATGAAACTCCTGACGTGCTCCTCTTCTTTCAGGAAGTCCTTGTACAGTCTGCTCCAGTGGGAGACCAACTGCAGGACCTTTCGCTTCCTGAAGAGGGCATCTTTGCCCTCCTCCTGGCCTCTGCAGCGAGCACTGCTGTAGGTGAGAGTGGTCAAGGAGAAAAACAAGTGACAGAGTGGAGACTGAAAGAATGTGCATGTGAGTGCATGTGAGTCACTAAGGATATTGTCCCAGCAGAGCCTGACAGAGGTCATTGGTGGACATGAACACCAGGTAGGTTAACAGGAAGTCATCCAGCAGCATTTCTGAAACACAGGAAACAAATCATCAGTTACTTCCAAGGCCTTCACTGACGAAGTGGTGCAACTGAAGCTTTTTAACTATTTGTGAAAAAAGATAAGAAAAATTAAAGAAAGCGCACTTTAGTGTCTCCCCTTGTCCCTCATTTCACCTCTGATTCCCTCAGTTCACATCATGTACCAATGAGTGCTATCCTTTTTTTGTTCACCAAATTCCAAAATAATACAACTTTAAATCCTTAAGTTCAAGACTGATCCTTCCCTTGACAGAAAATTCCAATTACCCTCAACCCTGTTGTTCCTCTTCATTCTACAGAGCTTTATAACTTGATTTCTTTTCTTACAGCTTTAAAGTTTGTTCTCATGGCCTCATTTGGGGCTGTTTTTAGTTTAAAAACTCTAAAAACTATATGCTACCTGGCAGCACCAAACGGCAGACAAAGTTGACAACTAGCTTAATGGTGGAGCATAATGGTGGAGCATTTAGCTGCTAAAGAGACAGATATTTCTCTCAGGATTTGGGAAAACAAAATGGAGCTTTAAGGAGAGTGGATGTTGAATTTGCTTTCATCGTGCAGCCAGAAACTTGAAATGAATGCAAATGTTGCTCCATGGTTGTTGGATGTGTAAATATGAAACTCTTTGCTTGCACATTAACCATATCAACTTGAAAGGGGATAATATGTCTTCTATGAACACTCATTCTGCATGTTTTGTGGATAACTTCTTGAATAATCAGCCTGACACAGGAGTTGTACCTTTTAAGACTATGGTATCTTGAATAGCAGTCAAAAGTCCAAATAAAATTCTGTGGATTCTGAAGAAGGTTTGGCTGCACAGCCCAAGATGAGGGTTGAAGTAGTTAAAGATGTTTCCTTATGTTGCCAGCAAGTGTAAATTAAATTATATTCAAGCAGATCCTGATAACACAAACTATCTGCTTTCTTGGGGCTATTTTATACTCTAAGCTTGATCTTTTTTCTTTTGAAGCTTATTTTAAAATAGAAATAAAGAAATATTTGTGATCTGAATCCCAGTTTAAAGAAAAAAGAAACATTCGAAACACTTAAAAGGGTAAAGGTTTTTCTCTCTTTTCATTGATATCTTAACAACTTCAAACCAAATCCATTACAGCAGGGCAGCTTATGTGCAAGTGAGACACCGAAAGTGTGTGTGTGACTCAGCAGGTGTTCAATGGGTAAGAACCGAACATAAACAGCCCTTGTGGCAGATGGGTAATGAGCCATTGTTGGTGGTGTGAGGGAACTGTGGTGTGTGTGGGTGTGTGGGTGTGTGTGTTTGTGTGGTGTCAAACTCTTTCCCTGAGAAAATGTGTGACCCAAATATGGCTCTGCCGGGCAGAGAGCAAGGAAATCAATTATAGAGGACTGAACAGAGGCCATGGCATTAATATTTGATTAACCGTCTTCTCTTTAGAAATAAAAACACAACTTTTCTCCCCAAAATATATTTTTAGGCAGGTCAGGCTGAGCTTATCACTTTTTTGAAACCCTGTTAACTTACTTTCATTTTCAATTCCTTTTTTTTTTTCTTTTAAAGCCCTTTTCAATCTGTGGATGTAGAGCTTCTTCAGTCTTTTCCCTGTCTCCTATTTTCCTCTTCCACTGTCTCTCTATCCCAAACAACCCTCATCCGCCCCTCTTCCCAACACCCCTGTTTTTTCATTTTCTCCTTCTCGGCGGTTACATTTCCTCTTGCTTCTCCTCTCCTCCTACGCGTGCCCTCTCTAGACTCTCTGTGATGATAAATATCCATTTCATCTGCAACATATGCCCTGTGCGTTTGCCCGCTGGCACGCAGAAAGTCAAACACATACACTGACAAGCACACACAACAGCACCCTGATGAATATCTCATTCAGTCCTGACCTTGGGGACTTTATTCCTTGTGAGGGAGACAGGAAAAAGAGAGAAAATGGTTGTGTGTTGAACTAATCAGAGTAATCTGCTGCTGGGTTTTGTGTTTTGTGTGTGTGGTTTTGTGTGTTGGTTGGGGTAATCGCTCCCCCTCTCTGTGGATGCGTGTTCGAGCCTGTTCAACATGCTGCACGGCTAAGCCCGCTAAAACGGCACACTGATGCTCAGCACTACCCCAGAGGGCCTGAACACACACACACACACACATTCACACAGGCACGCTCAACCCCAATGCGTATTCAACGCACATAAACTGGAAGATGCACGCACACAGATCCAGAGACAAAGACAGCCAAACATGCACGAACACTCTTGATCTGCATCCCTGCTTCTGCTTCTCTGCAGCCAGAAAAAAAAAAAAACATAAAAAGGGACAATAAAAAACAAGGCAAGGTTTAGAAAAAGTGAATAAATAAAAAGCAGTTTTCCTCCATTTCCTCCAAGACCATCTTGGCTCTCCCTCTCTTTCTCTCCCTCTTTCTTCATTTGCTTCCTGCAATTCACTAAGATGGCTCCCTGTGGACTGCTGGGAACTGGTGGTGCTGAAGTGTTGATATATAAAGACGCCTTGTCTGAAAGTGGCGCACCCAGGCCAGAGCAGCTCTCATAACTACAGGTTAGAACTCAGATGTTCCTGTGTCACCAACAATTACTATTAATATTAATAGCATTAATATTTACAGAGTTAGTATTGGTATAATAAAGTATTATTTTATTAGGTCTGGGCTCCATGGCAACATTAAAGTAAATTTGATTAGAAGGATAGTAATTTGGATTCACTGTTCATTAGGTGGTAATATTTTGTAAATGTAGCTTTTTGTTAATCCCACAGAAAAGATTATCTTACTTTAACAGCATGTGAAGAAGAAAAACCCAAACCAACTCACACATTCCTAGAACATTTAGTTGATTAACCAACAAGTCAACTTAAAAAAGGATAGATTTCATAAAACAACTTTGTATCTCCTTAAATCTTTCTTACTTCTTTCTAACCTCTAATATACTAAATGATTAACTGATTATGTGCACAAACAGTCAAAATTCTCCAAAATGAAAATAACTCATTGCGGTCTGCTTTCATTGTGATCCATGTGCAAACACATAGCTACAAAACATGACAAAACATTCCTTGAGGTAAAACAGCGTAGTGCTACTGTAACCGCCGCAGTGTCACAGGGCCCAGGAGCTATAAGGTAGAAATGAGATATAACACTTAACAAACCACTGAAATAGTTTGTCGCATTAACGCCAACAACACCCTGAGGAAATCATTCCACAAGCTCATTAGAGCATTTCACCTCTTGAATGTTCCTCATATTTACAGGCAGTGACACAGCTGAATGAATGCACGCACGGACGCACACACCTGGATGTGGTGTAAGTGCTGACTGACTCACTCAGTCACACAGACACACACAAACAGGCAGTTTAAAAAAGAGGAAGAGCATACCTCCGGAGTTTGAACCCACTCTGGGTAAATGAAAGAGAGAAATGTCCAGGTTGGGCTGTGTTGTAACTTGTTGTGTGGCACTGAAAACGAAATTCCTACGAATGAATAGGTGGGGAGTGCTCGACTTAAATACATCTACAGCTCAGACAAACAGCTCAGCTGCTATATTTATGTGACAAACTGTTAAAATGTCTTGTTGCTTTTTGTTCAGTTCTTTCTATCTATATGTTTCTATCTTTTAATGGAGATAAAGCCACTCTGTGTCCTTGAGCACAATGTTTAGATGTTTATAGGATGTTTGTTCATCTGTGTGCATGTCCACAAACTTACCGCTCTCTCTGCTCTCTGGTGCCCCTCTTTGGTCATCCAATCGCAGGTCACTTAGCAGATGCTCCAAGATCTTGAGCGGAGTCCCCGACACCACCACATACCTGTAAGACGAAGAGTGGCAACAGTCTTCCTTATCAGAATATGAGCACCAAGTCTGACCACTTCCATCCTTCCATCCTCGCCCCCTGTCTTCCTCCTCAGCCTCATCCACATCATCGTCATCAATGTAGCGAAAGTAGGGAACATCAAATGTAGAGATTTCTGAACTGCTACCATCCTCATCGTGATTTCTGTCCTCATCATCTGTGTCCTCCTCATCTTCATCATCTAAGTCTTCCTCTGCTTCTGCAAGAGTAGCTAGCTCAGTGGTCATCTTCATAACTAAACATCTCCATACAATCAGCCTTCATCTAAGCTTTTCATAACCAGGAAAAGGTGCTCTCCTGAGGGGTGAAATGCACTGCCTTCTGCCCATCAGTCTCAGCTCCAGAGATTAAATATCTCTCTCTGACAGCTTCTACAGTAGCCTCCGAGGGAACTAAACGCTTGTGAACAAGCTAAGCACTGTACATATACACACACATACACACACCCACTTAACCTGCCTGTCACTGACACTCCCTGCATTGTGCCTTAGGACTTGGCACACACTGGCTAAAAAGACACAAACAGACACTGCACAAAAGAAACTAACTTTGAGGAAATGCACTAAGACACACATGCACATGCGCACATACAACGCTAAACTCATTACACTGATTTGCAGAAGGAGGTAAACCGGCCTTGGTGTCATCTTTGTTTCCCTTTCAGTTGAAAACAAAAAAGCCATTTTCCTCTTTCCGCTGTGTGCCAGAGGCTAAAGCATACATTATCTTAGACACACACACACGCACACCCTCGTGCACACGCACAAGCATAAACAGTGTTGACAGCACTACTGTTTGTCACTCAAGACTGTGTGTGGTTGCAATTTGAGATCACAAAGTAAAAAAAAAAAAAACTGAAAAAGAAAGGGAGGAGTCCTGTGATTATGTTTTTGTTGCCACAGTTAGTTTTTGAAGGGCTCCTATTATGTAGGAGGAGGAGAAACTGACCTCTTGTCACAATCCTCCTCTCTGGATCCGCCTCCTGACGATGTGGGTGAGGGCCGGTCTGATGGCGACGTCACTGAAGATGTCACTCTCTGCAACACCAATACGTCCCGTCCTCTCTCCTTCAGACAAACCCTCCCCACGGCCTCCTGACAGAGAGAGAGAGAGAGGAAAAAATCAGAAGACAACATGTCACAAAGAGTGGCAAGGACAAAACAGCTGGAAGCTGATTTAAAGAAATGAAGACACTGAGTTTTTCCAACAGTAGACACTTTCAGCATCAATAAGAAATAAAATTCATGTGATGCATCTGTCTGTGTTTTTTTTATACTAACTGTATGTGCAAACTGTGAAGAATCTGATCACTCAGAACCTAGTCAGTCCAAGTACAAGCATACCAAGGAAGAGAATCAAACACCTGTGTATCTAGTAGAGGTAGACAGACACATCAGTTAGGGCGACTTTATAAGCCTGTTTTAGCTTATTATAGCAAGATACATGGGTGTCATTATAGATGGCATCCGATAAGTAAGAAGAAATTACAAGCAGGAAATGCAAAAACTATACTTGAAGTCATCTAATCTTGTTCACAACTAGTTGCTTAAGGTATCATGATGTAAAATTTGTTTTTATGGAACCTCTTTATGTTTAAAAAAACAGCAGATATGTAATTGTAAAATTTTCTAAACTAAAATATTGTAATTTACCTAAAAAAAATCAGTTACAGACCTCTCTTATGATTAACCTCTAAACAAAAGAAAATGCAGTACCCACACACTCACCAGTCCACACCTGCAGACACAGATTATGTCGGCACCATAAAAAGGAAGCAACATATTATTAAATAAATGACAATGTGGACAACAAGGAATGCAGGCTGGCACTTGAAATGATCTCCTGCTCCAAAAGTGAACAGCAACTTGATCTGTGAGTCTGACACACACACGCACATACCTGCAGTGACAGTGCAAGGGTGACAGAGCTCCAGACGGACAGAGGAGCACAATGAGAAACTGCCTGAGGAGTATGAGCAGAGAAAGGCAAAGAAGATAGGGAGATCAAAGGCAGGAGCAGGAGGAGAGATAAAGGAGCAACGTCTCTCCTCCAGCTGCTCGCTGCAGTCTCGGTCGCAGCCTGAGGGATCGAGCAGCAATCACAACTGACACCATGTGCTCTTTTTGTGCAGGGCTGTCTTTCTGTCGCACTCTGTCCCATTAGCACACACAAACGCACGTACAGATACACGTAGGACTTTAAACTATGACATTTAGATGCCACAATGAGATAATATCACAGTGCTAAAAGTTCATGACCTGTCAAGAAAATAACCCAACACTTCATACAAAGTGCCGACAGAACATAAATTCAGTAGCCAATTCAGTGACAAAGACACTTTTAGCCAATTTAGACATCATGATGCACTAAAAAACAACACTACTAATGCAATCATAGATATCTCTACAACTCACAAACACACACTCACACACATGCTATCTCTGTGATCGTCTGATGAAAGGACTTGTCTGGTTCTGACAGACTGCAGGTGGGGTCTGACTTGGGTCAGACAAAACAATTTGCCCCAAGTGCCTCCGTGTGATTGTATATGTGTGATTGTGTGTGTGTGTGTGTGTGTGTGTGTGTGTGTGTGTGTGTGTGTGTGTATGTGTGTGTGTGTTTGTGTGTGTGTGTGTGTGGACATGCCCCAGTGACTCATTTTCTGCTACAGCATTAAACAGATGTTCAGTGCACTAGATCCTCTTCCTCAGGTGTGTTTCTGTGTCTCTATCATAATTTCTTCCAAATGGATTTTCTTTTTCAATGTGATATAAATGATATTTTATTATTTTATTACGATTCTGCAAAACCGTTTGGGCTCTTTGATGATTGGCATTATCTTATTTAATAAATTCCACATCTTAAGCATCTAAAAAAAGTTCCAGTTCTAAAAAAATGAAACTAATTTCAAAACTCAAACTTAAGTTCAATGTGAGCTGTCCAGTCCTACATCACTGCGCAATTATAATATTATATAACACTTATTACTGCAACACAGAATATTCTTATTTATACTGACACGATATAATGATTCACTGAAGAGGCGTTCAGGTAGCTCATAGGTTAAAGAACAAAACACTCGCCCACCACTGTAGAGACTCCAGTTTGATTTCCAGCGTCTGAGCCTGCATCTTGGCTGAGCACTTGGAAAAACAAAACTGTGGGTGTTCGACGCAGCACAATGTCGTGTTAGAGCGCTTGATTGACAGGTTCATTTGCTAAGATAACTAAAGCTTCTTAGGTGTCGCATAGCGGACTAATTGAAAATTATAAATTATCTTTAGATTTAATAATTTGGTCCTCTTATTCAGCCGTTATTAACTTAAAAAAAAAAGGCAACATTGCTAAATAGTACTACAGAATTTCAGTGTGAATTAAGTGTTAGGAAAAGGAAAACACTGTATTATTACACAGCCTTTAAGCCATTAATTTCATATCAAACCACTCAAAATAATCTGGAGTCCAGTAGCGCTAATTTTTACATTGCGCATCCAGACACTGAGGAACACAAACGGCTTTGTACATGTTAAATTACAAAGAAATACACAACATGTCTACAAGGTCTTGTACTTCAAAAAAACACGATCATTTTATTATGTAATATGCTGAATTCAGAGTCTTCAAGGAGTAACAAGACAGAGATGCCTACAGCTGATAAATAAGGCATTGATATGATGTAAAAAGAACAGACACTGTGTGCCATTAATTACAATTTGGACTGGCACCCAGACCGCACCCAGTGGCCCAGATGTGATGTCAAGATAACACGCTTGGTGGCTAAGTGGTCTAAAGGGGACGTGCCATTAGAAGACATCATTCAGGTTTCAAATAAGAACCAGGATGCTTTATCAAAAGTCTCTCTCTTCATCAGCTCTGACCTTCCCCATCTCTCTACACCATCGACTATCCAATGAAGCAGCAGAAACAGTGGGAAAAAGAAAAAGAGAGTTATATAACAAATTATACAATAATCACTATAAAAACACAGGCGAAGAAAATGTTGCTGTTCCTGATACAGTAGCAAACTGTTGATCTTTCCGATAACACACTCATACTCTTTACACAGATGCCAAGAAAAACAACTCTGAGCCAAGAGCGGAGGAAGGCAGCATTATAACACACACAAACACACACACACACACGAGATCAAAGGGCTGCCAGAAAATGCAACAAAACAAAAGGAAAACTGGCAACAACGCCACATGAAGCTATATGTGCTCATCCATGCGTTCAAATAAT
>JAUZTA010000010.1:12376502-12387725 GCA_034780835.1 Ctenochaetus striatus | reverse complement strand
GCTATGATTGGTGGAACTCACGGGAGGCTGGCCAAAATTGCGGAAAAGTTGCGGTGATTGGAGAAAATTGCAAGGTCACGCTGAATTCAAGGTGATTGGTTGAATTCGCGTGAATTGGTGCGATCGCAACATTGCGAATTCCTGGAGGGACTGTAAAGAGGGTTAACTAATGCATGTGGGGCCAGTTTTAGAGGTAGGTGATAGAGCAGAGTTCTTGATTTGCTCCAAGAGTTTTTTTTTTTTCAATGAGCTGTGAACTGATTGAACCAAATCCCTGGACTGATTACAAGAGACTGTTAGACTGCAATAACAAGAGAACTGCCTTCTTACAAGGATAATAAAAGCCTTTCCTTCTCTAAATACTTTAAATTATGTTTAAGATGGCAAACAGAATATGATTACTATTTTTCACTATGAAATTTCAAGGATCAAACAACTAATGTGCTGAAACAAAAAGAGAGATTGCTTGATTGAAGATTGAAGAGAGATTGATGACTGGAATATTCAGTCATTGTTATATATACTGGGGTCACCTTAATCAATATTTTGACTTTTTTGATGTCACTATAAGACAATGGCAGACCAGATACATGTGCTTTCAGCTAAGTAAGAGAACAGCCTCTTTGCATTCATGATAGAGATTATAGGACTCTGTTTTTTCACAGTGGGGTTTGCTGTGTCTGCTCTGTGAGAACAAGGCCAAATTAACCAATAAATGCAGAAACAAGGTCCATGTTTGGTATGTCTGGAAACACAGGCTGAAGAAAAGGAAGAGGGAAAATAGGTCCTTTTATGCACACTCTTGGCACACAGAAATGGTCTTAAATATAAGCTGGAGTTCAAACGAGTATTTTTTTAATCTTCCACTCCCATCACATTCCTGCTTTTCCAATAGAGCAAATTTCTTTTTAAAATGCATTATCCTTTCTCGATGTGAACAGAAAATATTAGGAATGCATTCTGAAAATTAATTCAAAGAAATAGACCATATTAGCGATTAAAAAGATAATGTTGTTTTCAATCACAATGATTATTAAGAAACCTTTGGTGTAATCACAATTTATCTGTTTATGTATATGTATATGTAATACATATGTTTTTAATTTCGTTGCGCCTTTTGGTACAATGACAATAAAAGAATTCTGATTCTGATGTGAAAAAAAATTAAATGAAAAAAAAAAAGAACTATGGACTAAAAAATACTCCTCCTTAATCTCTGCCCTTGCTTTGCTCCCTCTGTCCTTCCACTCATCCTCCAACACAACATCACCCATCTCTCTCTTTCCCCTTCTTCCCTTTTCCCTAATCTGTCTTTCACACTCTCAGATGCTTTATTCTGTATTATTCCGGTCGCTGCTTGGTCCCCCCATGACAGCCAGGTGTCTATTTATGGACTATACCAATGACAGGAAAGACAAAGGGGGAAGGGAGCCAGTGACTCATGAAATGGGGAAGGATTATAAAGCAGAATAGCCTCCATTTAGAGAAATTAGTTCTTTGTTGCTGTCCGTTGTTCTGCTCTTTCACGCTAGTGGAGACAACAAGTAGGACAGCTATCTAAAGCTAGCATGTGCACCTTGGTGGCAGGCTCACTGAATGACAAAATAATGGGCTGTAATTAGAGTGTGGATGAGTCAGTATTGTAAGAGGAAGGATTTGTCCACCTACACAGTCACTTTTAACCGTTCAACTCCATCCGCAATGTCATCTGGGGCATGTCATCCATTTCATCCGTATCCAGGAAAGGAAACCTGAGGACTTAAATCAGTAACCGCCTGCCACGCCGCCTATCTATTTGATATATTTGCTTCAGCAAGCTCAAAGGCTTAGCCGCAGTGACCCAAGAGCAGCAGCAAAGACTGGAAGCTCCAGTACAAAGTTATTGTTGGGGGATTTATGTAATTCAAGTGTATTGTATCTTATTATAATAACATAATTTTAATCAGACAAAAAATAAACTGAACACCAACACAAACAGGCTGTAAAGTGCCCACGGACAAAATCGGATTTGAGATATTTGACTATGTAATTAAATTTGATAAATAAATAACTGAGATGGTTGTAGATTCATTTTCTGTCTTTTAAGGATACTCCCATTAAAAAAACATATTGTTCTTGTCATCTTTAGCTTTTATACCAGTAACTCTATGGTGTGATGGATGTGCTTGAATTTTCATGCCACCTATATGGCATTGATACTTGTGCCTAAAATTTAAATTAAACTGATAAGTTGCATACAGGTGTCAGGGAGAGGCTGCAAAGTAGCAGGATCACGTTTCTAATAAATCAGTGTTGTGGTATCAGATCAGAACTTGTGTTGCATTTAAGCAGTAACCCTACTGTCTTTCAATCTACTAATTGTTTGACCAGCTATTTGTACCAACTCTAAAATCAATATCATTTAGGCTAACGTGAGCAAAATAAAAATAAGTAATTGGGATTACTCACTCATGAAACTGGTGACGATTCAATATAAAAGTGTGTTCAAGTCACAAGGGACGGCAGTACAAACAGCATGTAATAGCCTGCTTATAAAACTTCAAGCTTCGTTTTGACATACTGCAGACGAGCAACTGGTGGAGAAAAATAGAAAACTAATTACCCTGGGAGTACAACAGTCAGTATAATTATGTTAAGGCAGATGTTTGTCTTCTGTCTTATTGGCCTTCTTCTTATCATTATGGACTCACTGATCGGCAGAAATCAATATTAGCCAACTAAAACACACACACACACACACACACACACACACACTACAAATGATGCAGCAGCTGGTGATCATCTTCTGTGTTGCTAAACCACAATGACCAGCACAAATATGCACACTGAATAAAATCAGTGTTAAAATGAGTGGCTGAACAGACTTAATGAGCATGAGTAACAAGCCAATAATGTCTGAATGCAGCAGAGGGACAGGCAAGCACTGCAGCAGGAGAGCGGATCAATAGCTAAATGAATTGAGGTAGAGATAAACTGATGTATGAGGAGATGATGGATTGTATAACAACCCAAAGGATGGATAACTCAAGAGGAGTGAGACAGTGGGGTCAATAAAATAGAGTTCTTAGGTTTCAATTTGTGCTGTCCATAGCAACCTTCCTGGGCTATGGGAAACACATAAGGATAAACATAAATAATGAATTGCACACCTCTGTGATTTAATAGACTCTAACCAATCTAAACGATCCTTTTTTGTTCATGTTTTTCAACTAATGCAGACCTCTGAGGGAGCCAACTACTTGCACAAGAGAGAGGATGTGTCATGCATTGCACAAGTGTGTGTTTATTCAATGTCTGGTTTGACAAAACCTGTTCCTGTGAGCTAGCTAAAGTTGACAGCTCGTTCCGTCTGAATTTACACCCACGCCACTGTCTTAAACTCTTACACACAAACACACACACACAGACACACACATGGCTGGCAGTCTAAATGAGCTTATTTTTGACTCCTCCTTTCGAAGGCTTCGTCCAACACAAACAGGTCTCCTTTGCGTTTACATTCCTAATCCTTGTTGTAAGTATACTTGCATGTCTTTACAGAGTTAGCTCAAAAGATCTAGGCAAACACTCCACATATGCCACTTCAAATGGAAAAATGCAAAAACCAGAGGAAATACTGACTTTCAAAACACTAAGTGTCCTCCAGTTTTCTGCAGTGGAGCGAGAACATACCTGTACAAGCGAGCTGTCAGAGTATTGAAGCAAGTCCATGTGAGGATGAATTAAAGGGGACACCCACACACATACATACGCATCCCTCCCTGCTGATTACGTCATTTCCTATTACACATATGCTTTTAAACGTTCTTTTATCAGGAGGTACTGAGGCGAGTCTGTGTGAGGATGAATTAAGGGAACACATCCATGTGAGGCTAAATTAAAGGGGACACCCACACACATCCATTCTCATTCTTCACTTGCAGTTCACGTCATTTCCTATTACACGTATTCTTTTAAACATTCTTTTTTTTCAGGAGGTGAGTGAGTAAATAAAATAAAAGGCTCGAATGGAGGAAAGAAAGGAAGCAGAGAAAGACGAAGTGGGTGTTTCTGAGACCAACAGAGCTTCCCCCAGCTGCTTTTTCCTGTGGTGCACGGTGCAAACCACATAAGCTTTTGGTTAGGCTGATAATACAATAACACCCAAATGACAAAGCCCTCGATGAATTACAGCTATGGGGAGACTAAGAGATCAAATAAGGTAAAAATTAATCTCTATTAGGCAAAGCATCCTCAGCCAATTCAAATCTTTTATGTTCACTTCCAAACTACTATTAAACTGTTCAATTGCACCAACCAATGTAAGAACCAGAAACTACAACAGTATGTCTCCACCCGAAATCTTAAAACTAGGTCAGTTCTCAACTGTCAACAAGCTAGACCAGTGTATCCAAGCTTGTTTCAACTTGAATGGAAGCAAAAGCCATTAAAGTTCCATCGTAGCTTCTCTGTTCCTTGTTAGCCTAGCTGGACATGAATGTAAGTGCATACGAGTGTGCATGTTCCTGTCCTCCCTGTGTCCATTTCAAATGTTCTCATGAGCCAAACAGCACACTAAAATATGTTTTGTGAAATATATTTAACTGTCAAGCTGCATCATTCGACAATTTGACTTTAATTCTGAACAAAGTGTGTTCAGATGATGCTGCTGCTTCTTTTAATTCTCCAAAACTTTACTGAGCACCAAAGTGTGTATTTGTTTTGGTCTGAGATGTGGGCGCATTATGTTGTAGCCGTGAATGTCACTCATAGAACCTTTAAAGAACTGTTTTGAAGAGCTGTGGGGTGTGAAAGAAAGTTGAAGTCAAGGTTATGTAACTGTGGTCATAAAGAGCAGAGCCTCAAACACACCCAGAGCAAACAGCTTGACCTGATCTCCCCTTCATCAGCCCTGCTAAGAGCTGTTTACACCATTTATCCATTCCTAGGACTTAAGCATTTTGTTTTAACAACCTTCCTTCACTTTATACCACATCTTTTTATGCTGTCTGTGTCTATATTCTTTATTTGGATTATTCTGGCCCATAGTTTACCCTGTTGCATCATCACCTCCCACCTTGCTTGCCCCTCGGGTCTTCTCCAGCAGCAGGTTGCTTATGGGTTCTGCTTTCTGCCTCTGTATTCTCTGTCATCCACACACACAAATTTATAGCAGAGGACTGCCTGTAGCAAAGGAGATATGACAGCAGAGTCTGTGGTTTGTGTGTGTGGTTTTTGCTGCTGAGGCAGACAGATAGAGAGATCTGACAGAGAGGAATCCTCTTATAGCAGCCTACGCTCCTTTCTCTGTTGCCTCTAAGCCAGTGATGCATCTTCGTCCCTCCTCTCGCCCCTCCAATTCCCTGTCTTCCTTCAGCAAGTGAGCCTAAAGCGGCTGGTGATTAACATCACTTATTTTTCAATTTAAAAGCCCTTTTATCTCTCCTTTTAAACTGCAATTGTCTCTGCTTTTCTTATCACAGAAAACTCTATCATAATCCAGTCATGCAATATTTCAATATTGGCTATGCACTGATACCTTTCAGTACTTCACCAATATTGTGCTTGTATACTCAGAATTTGGTGCAGAAATAAATTGCAGAGGAGAGGGATGGAACTGTTTGTTATTGCTCAAATTGTCACGATATTTAATGAAACCTCAGGCATGGGTGACTCTTCTCTCGGTGGGATGCTACGTGACAGCAGAGCCCACACAATCGTCTTGCTCGATGACCTGCTGGGCTTTATTGTCAAAAAGTATAAAGAGGCCTGAGAAACTAAAAGTCATGGACTCAACACATGCACAAGTCAGCTATGCACGTACACACACACACCACACACACCAACGCCCTAATGACATCATTTTAACAGTCCACCAAGAGTAACAAACCCAACTACACAAGAAATCTCTAAAGGGCAAACCTCTCCTTGCAGTCAAAAGTGATTACTGGCACAGGACCAAAAGCACATCCTTTGAGAAGGGGACAGAAATAAAATGTAAAATGGGCATAATTCAACATTTTTGACAGCATGCACAGGAGAGAAGAGACACTTTCCTTAAGAAAGACCGCCATGGGGCTCTGTAGCAAAAGTCACACTAGTCTCCCTCCGACAGGAAACCCCTAAAGTGGGTGAGTGGTACGGAGGAAAGCTGCATCACATGATAGCTATTAGAAAAATCCTAACAACGCATTATCTCACAAACCAGTCTGCAGTAGTGCCTATTCTTGTTAAACTGGCACACACACTCGCCCACACAGAGACTTCACCTGAGGAATCCTAACAAGTATCTAGACAAAGTCCTGACAGACCGCACAGACCAGACTACCCCAGGTATAACAGGATAAGATCGGGCAGGATAAACGTGACTTGATCAATTCTACATTTAACGCTGTAAAACGGTTGATAAATATAGTTTGTTAGCCTCATATTTTGTAAACCTTCCTATTATATGTGAGGTTTATTTCACATTTTCACGTCCACTTCACATAACCTGTCCCAAGCACTGATAACCGGCTAACGCACTTTTCGTGATACAAAGTTAAATTCTGTCTTCAGGTAAACATTAGCTTTCCGAGTCATATAATGAAGCGTGTTCATTGACCACTATCAGGCAGAGACTGTAAATTAATCCTCGACCGTCAAGCACTCACTATCACGGTTCGCTGAATGACTTCGAGCTGTCACTATGGTTGCTTACAGATTAGCTTGCTAGTTAGCTAGCTTGGCTAAGGCGCGACACCAAGTAAATTGGGGAAGTTTATGTTTACTTACTGGCATGCTATCTGTCAATTTCCTTGTATCGCTGTCCTCTATCGTTTCGCCAAGACGACTAAACGGCTATCACTTGGCTACTCCATAAATCTCCTCAATAATTTATCAACACCAGCTCCTTCCATCTTCATTACTTTCTCCACTCAGACTACCTTAGATAAGGGTACTCGGTCTCCAGGGAGTGACAAGCGTCTGAGCCAATAAGTAGGCAGTATATAATCTAACTGCCGCGCCCCCAAATACGACATCCAATCATTATGACGCCAGGCTGCATCGTTAATAATTTCCACGATCACGGTAGGTTGTCGCTGTCAGTCACTGCTCTTTGACGGCAAAGTGATCTACCTGAAGTGCTTTAAATAAATCACACAAATAAGTAATTAATTGATACTTTGCACATTATTTCAGTGTAAGAATAACCGATTGCAATGCAGCATGTAGTGGCACCCGAATGATGTCGAGACAAAATTTATTAATATTCATTAAAAAATATTCACATTTTAATTTTAAACAGCATAATTTAAAAATTTTTACCTAATTTGTGGCCGAACAAGGCATCTTACCAAAGTCATTGACATAATTAATATAGGCTGCCAGTTTTTTGAACATATTTTTTCCCTAAATGTTATCAATCTCCTTCCAATGCTTTTTCATTTAGAAATCAGTTAAGAAAACAGTTAATTCTAAAGTTGAAGTAGGCTGTTCATTCTGAAAACTTCATTGCAAATTAATCTATAAAGCTTAAACTGAAAGCAGTAGGCTGCTTTGTCTCCCTCAAATAAATAATGTATGACTACTTAACAATAACCGCTTGAGTAATGAATTTTTCAAAATTATCAAATGGCATATGGCTATTTGTTTATTTGCTTTCACATTAATAGCAGATGGAAGGCTGTAGATTTTAGTCAATTGATAAATGCATGGGATTCTGTCAATAACCAGCAGTGAATCTTCTTCTTCTGGATAGTAAAATAATGAAACAATACAGCCAAAATCAAAAACAAAACTCTGGTTAAATTCCATTTTCTGCTATACAGAGATGTGTTCTATCCTGTAAAGCAATGTATTATTGGAGAAATGTATTATCCAATGCAGCTTCCAACCAGAATACTTTTTTTATCTACTACCCTTTTAATGATCTTTCCTAAGAGCAAAGTTTGGCAGAAAATCAAATACAACATTAAACAAATACAATAAATAGAATAATAAAACAAATAGGAATACATTTACCATTCCAAAATGACCCTGGGATTTACAGAATCTATTTTAATGTAGTGTAATTTCTGAAAAAAACAGACTAGATCTGTACAAAATGAACTGAAGTTTAGCTAAGAAAGCTTGAATGAGCCTGCAATGCCCCCTAATGTTAGCTGGTAAAACACACCATTCAAGAAAATACCTGAGTATGTCCTCATACAATTTACACAGACAATATAATTTTAGTGTTACTGTTAGTGTAAGTCTGCTAACATCAATAAAACATTTAAAAGATAGATATGATAAAACATGATACAAGAGGCTGCATTCCCCTTCAAATCATAGTGTAGGCCCCTACTTTGTAGATTTAAGTAGAAGAGTGATCTTCAGTGTGCGTTTGTCACATAATCTATTTTTTAAGTTCTCTGACACTCCTAATGTTGTTGCAAATATTAGGATACAAATGCAGGTTATTGATACAGATATAAGGCAGCGTTGTGCATGTTAACAAATAGGTCAATAAACAGTAGCTTGGAAGTGTTGTCTATACTAATACAAGTAACCAAAAAATATGTATGACCTCTGTAAAGATTTGGATTCTGTTTTCTTGTATCATTACTGTTTTTTTTTTTTAAACAAAAGTAAGTAAAATGTGCATTACTACAGATGAGCCCCTGATATCTGTGCAATCTCAGTGAGGACTTCTCCGGTCTGTTGTTTGTATCCCAGTGACAACTCCTTCGCCCTCCTCACTTCCCTCATGTTCTCCTCCAGGTTTTCATTCAGTCTTCCTCGCTCCTGGTAGGTTGCTGCAGCCCCCTTCACTTGCTCAGCCATGTGATCTCTGCTCCGGAGCAGCCAGCCAATCATCTCTTGAAGTGTGGTACCCTTCGACATGGTGGCCTTGGCGCTCTCAGAAATGCCCTTTATTTCATCCTGAGCCAATCGCAAATGTGGAGGCAGTGGTTCCTCATCGCTTTCCCCTCCCAAACTTACAGGAACAACATCAAGGGAGAGGTCATAGCCCTTTATATTCAAGGAGATCCTGAACTTGTCTCCTGGAAGTGGATCCAAACAGAAAAATAAAGAAACAGAAATCTAAGGCTGCCATCACATAAATTGTACAGGCAGAGAGCTCTGAGTTTGCTACTTACCATGCTCATCTCTGATCCTACCCACACATTCAGTTAAAGCCAGCGTGTCATCGTGGTTACAGCCATAGGTTTGTCGCAGGTTTCTGATGTGTCGGACCATGGCCTCATAGCGCTCGTGCTGTGCATTGAAGGTCTCAGCCATGTCAGAAAATCTCTGGTCCAACTCAGGCACACACACTCGCCTCATCATCAGCTTGCCAATCCGCTTCACGGTCTGTGAGTCTGATGGGGGAACAAGGGTATCACACAACAGACACACAAATAAGAACAAAAGTGGGTGAATTCATTCATAAATTTATGTATTGGAAGTGTAAAGGCTTGAGAGACAGACACATAGATGGTTAGAAAGACGATGTACCACTCTGCGCCCGCTGGGTCTGCCTGGCTGATCCAGCTTCATTCCAGTCAGATGGTCTGGATTGCAGGAGAGGCTGCCTCTGAAATTGCAGTTTTCTTTAAATAATTTCTCTTACTCACTGGCTCTTCTCAGAAAGAGCCACTGAGTGCTGAAAAGCATTAGTTCCCTTGGGTAAGTACTTTGTCATAAATGCACCTTGTGGTGTGTTCATGTTTCACATCTAAAGGTATTTCCTGTGGTCCATACTGCCTTGACTGAACTCTAGGCTACTTCAAGATTTACTGGTCTCTGTATTTGTGGAAAGACTAACAATACATTATAGTAATTTAGTAGGTTTTTCGTCTTCTTAGAAATCACGAAAATAAAGTTAAATTGTATTTTTCTTCTTTCGATTGTGATTCAAACAGGCTGTGTTAAAGCTTTTAAGGGGCGTTCTCCGCGTCGTTATTACTTTCAATTAGTCGGGGTTAATTCAGCCCAGCAAAAGCAGTGACCCGGTGTTTTGGTTTGACTTTAAAGGAGCCACTAATGTTTTCTTTAACTCTTACATTAAAATGGATACATACCTCGTTGTCGGAGTTTTCATTTAAGAAGCAGCAACAGCAGAAAAAACGGAGCATTTTCTGCAGCTCGGGTGTCTCTCAGTTTTGTTTTCGGGTCAGTCGGTTTTGACAATGTATCTGTGGTCCGCATTCCACATGACGTCAGTATCACGAGACTATTGGACAACTTTTCTTCCTGGTTATGTTTACTGAACGACGGTACAGATGTGAACGTGACGGACAGGTGCGCCCACAGGTGCGCTGCTGCGGCTATGTGAACCAACTTTACTGTTGCAATCGACTGTATCAGATTCTTAACTATTAATGTAAATCAATAAGAAATCTGCTGTTCATCGGGATACAAACAAGCGATTTTTTTTTGTTCTTCATGCCAAATACGACTACACTACGAACTTAAATGAGTTCCACTATTTTTACTTTAGTGTAAGGTTGGTTCGTCACATCTGTCGCTAGAGGGCGAACGCGAGTATGTCCAACTAGAACAGAAACCGTAGAAGAAGAAGGGAACCAAAACCACAGCTAAGTTACATACAGTTAGAGTTTTAGCTCAGAAAAATGTATTAATATAAACCGTTTTTTAACTGTTTCAAAACCTGACGGCAAGTCAGTCTTCTGGGCTCTTGTCGACGATTTACAAACAGAAGCTGCCATCAAACTTGCGGCTTTTTTTACTTCTTATAATTACAACAAGGCTAGGTGCAGCAAGCCAAGCAAACTGTCAGTTGCAAAGCAGCAACAAAGAAACAGCAGCTGCACGCTCCCGGAGGTGGTGCTGAAAGTGTTGTAGCTTCATTTGACTGAACGGTGTTACATTCATCAGACAGACATGACGGGGGTAGCGTCTCCAGAGAAGGCGTCAAGCTCCAAGAAGAAGAGCGAGAGGAAGTGTGCCACCAAAGAGGAGTACAGACAGCTGTCAGGCATCATGACAGTTATGAACAACCTGAGGAAACAGGTGTGTGAGGGAGAATAATACTCGAAACAACGCGAGGAATTGACTGCATGTGTGTGTGTTTATGTCCCTCCTCGTCTTAATGCTTTATAATTGTGTGTGTGTGTGTGTGTTTGCCTCAGGGTACTCTCTGTGATGTGACCCTGGTGGTTCAGGGGAAACACTTTCCTGCCCATAGAGTAGTGTTGGCTGCTGCCAGCCACTTCTTCAACCTCATGTTCACCAGTAAGTGCACATAATCATGGA
>JAUZTA010000010.1:12270235-12293367 GCA_034780835.1 Ctenochaetus striatus | reverse complement strand
TGCACTGCAGTACGTTTGAAGGGTTGTTTGCTTGACTTGAGCTGATGCAGTGGCCCTGACTAAGCAGACAGCACTCAAACTGTTCAAGGTCAGGACTGAGAAGCCACTGAATACCAGACAAGGTCCCCAAAAAACACAAATATGCACACATACTGTACTGCATAAGCACAGACACACACAGAGAATAACATTTAAAACGTCAGTGCAGACACAGATTTGGATGTATGTATAAATTCTGTATGCAGATAAGCAAATTCAAGTGCACAAGCACACATACACAGAGTGTGCTCTGCTGAGCAACCAGAACAAATCACCAGGTTTCTCCTCAGGTTTCCAGAGAGTGTATAATGTTCAGAGGCCTTAAATAGAATGATATCAAGCATCTAATGGCTGTGATGCAGACAATTTTGTCCTGATAGTGTGAAAAGAACTCCTAAACATCAAACAAATGAGTTTAAATCACATTTTACAGCCCTTAATCGTCACAATAAAGGCTGAAAAATGAGCCGCTTTTCATCAGTTCAAGGTGAGAGTTCTTGTATTTAAGCCCCGACTCATGCCAGTCTAACGCTTCTATAACTAAATCACATTTTAATTGGAGGCCAGTGAATGTGCTGGGAGAGAAGATCTCACAGGAGCAATGATACTCAATATCACATTCACATGAAGAAAAAAAAAAAAAAACTTTTAATGGGTTACAAGGGATAGCTCTCCCTGCCTTAAAGGTCCTACACATCCATCCATCAACCACCCACACAGGTGTTTTCAATTATTCTACTAAATTAGACTTTTTTTTCAGGACTGTGTGGGTGTTTGCAGACTCAGCTTGATTGA
The DNA here is from genome assembly GCA_034780835.1 of Ctenochaetus striatus. NCBI lineage: Eukaryota > Metazoa > Chordata > Actinopteri > Acanthuriformes > Acanthuridae > Ctenochaetus > Ctenochaetus striatus. The sequence continues at coordinate 12,292,533 of JAUZTA010000010.1, read as the reverse complement.
CATCTTCCTCACTCTCCCTTTAGTTTTGATAGACTTGTTCGACTGGACTACCACCACTACTCCTTTATAGCTCCTAATGGAACATGGACTCTCAGTGCAATTTTGAAGCATAACTCCGCCCACCTCCAATCTGACTAGAGCTATAATTATCCAGATGTACTGTAAACACCTGCCTGAGTTTGAAGGACCTTTAAGGGAATCGTTTGAATTGTAAGATAGCTTAGCGTTAAGATTTAAAACAGCTCAAAGGTCGAAAGAAAATATACAATCAGCATCTTTTACTACTCATTTATTCACGCTTAATGTCTTATTTCTTTGTTTCATACAAAAACCTGGGATTTGGTGGATTTTGTTATCCTTAGACACAGCCAGTCAGGCTGCTTTCCCTTCATTTCTTTTGCTAGCCATCTTCTGACTGTAGCTTCACATTTAATGGAAAGATGTAACAGTGGCATTGAACCAGCCTCACCCTCTTCTAATAATAATATAACCGCACAGAAGTGCACTAACAAAGGCATCAGTCAATAATTCAACACACTCCTAGCAAGCCTATAGCCGACAGCTCACGGTTATTTAAACCAAATTACAACTATCACATTGAAAACACTGCATTGTGTGTATAATTAATCTGAAGTTTCATGCATCCGTTGTCCCAATCCAAACTGTACACAGAAAACAGGATTGAAACCCTGAGTAGCCTTGAGTCCAGTTTGTGCAAACTAAAGGATAAACCGCAGTTCTGATGTGCAAGATGGTACAAACTGAATATTAATGCAGCGGTCTAGTAGTATCATCCTTAGGGAACAAAGCTCTCGGAACTGGGTCTGACTCTGACCTGAATGTCTCTCTCTCTCCCTCTCTCCCTCCGTCTTCCATAATTCATGTTCTATGTGTGTTGGCTGGTGGGGATTATTTTTAGCTAAGCACATTAAACGGGTCGTATGCACAGAACCGGACGTGGACGGAGCCACAGGGCAGGTGTGTGACATACAGCAGACCTGTGTGTAGGTGGCGTGTGGTTGGTTGCGTTTCCGCCCGCGCTCCCACTGCATGGTGGTACATTTCTGTGTGTGTGTGTGTGTGTGTGTGAGGGATGCAGCAGATGCCCGTCTGTTCCGGTTGACAGCAGATGACACTGATAGTGACGGAGGATGTGGAAGATTTCCACAGCTACTGTATTGTATAAAGATCGTCAGCTGTCACATGTGTTGCACATTTCTGGAAGTGACGATGAATTTTCACATCACACTTTGTCACAGGATCTTGCAATAGTTTCTTGGGGGGAAAAAAAGTCCCACATAGTGGTTTGACCAGGCTATTTCTGTAATGCTATTCAAATGTATACTTGAGAGCAAGTTAATGGTTTTCTGGTGTTTCTTGCCCCCCAGTTTGTACAAGTTTGATATCTTTAAAGGGGGGCATGTTTCAATAATTTGACAAAATATATTACTGCAGAAACTTGCATCACCTTACTGTCACCCTGTTGATAGTCTCAAGCAAAAAAAAAAAAAGAAAAAAAAGAGTGAAAACTGCAGAATGATCCGTGAGGCTGACGGCTTTATAACTTGAGGGGTTTGTGTGCTCTGAAAATTTGAGCGTAAATCCAAATAACGACCCAACAAAAACCAGAATAGTGAGGGCTGATTGCTGGGCGGTGTAAGACCTCCTAAAATCATTCCAAGGCTCCTCACTGTCAGCTCTTATTCTCCACACTGTGACAATCAATCATCCCATGGCTCGATTGCCATGACTCTTAGCTTTGTGTGTGTGTGTTTGTGTGTGTGCGTCCATATGAGTAAACGTTAATCTGTGTACCCACTCACCTTCACATGTTCACGTGTGTAAAGTGACTGTGACAGATGCGACACTAATGATTCAACCGCAGGAAGGTCTGTGGCACTGAAGTATACTGTAATTGCTTGGTCATATTGATTGACGGACAAAGAGGACTGGCATGCAGTCACAGAACAGGCATGAGCTAAAGAACTATGTGACATGTTTTGCAACCCTGTATAGAAAAGGCAATTAATCACAGCAGGTGACAGCAGTATGCTCAGCTAAGAGACTGGTAACATAAAAGGCAGCCGGGTGTGAGAAAAGACAGAGAGGAGTATCAGAAGTGAAGCAGTCTGGTGTTGCGAACTCTCAGTGTTATTAGGGCTGACGGAGAAAGAGAAGCAGCGAGAGTGAGAGAGACAGAGGTTGTGAGAGGGGGATTAGAGGGATGGAGTGAGAGGAAAAAAAACTGGAGAAAGGCAGGCAAGTGAGAGTGAATAAAGAAGAGGGGCGAGAGGGACAGAAAACCAAGCGGATCCTCCTCTCACATAGGGCTTATCTCGTCTTATTGCATTCCAATATAAGAAATGTAAAGCTGAGGATTTCTATGAGTAGTCAACAAGGTATTTGACAGTTTTTCATAACATTTTCTTGCCTCCTTGTAAGAATGGTCTATTTTTTTTTTCTTAAGGATGATTTAAAACCCCACAAAGTCATACAAGCTGTCAAATAATACATATAAAGCAGATTTTTTTTTCCTACCAAGCTACAAACATCTGATGGCATCACATATGTCTTTCACTTAAAGCACAATACAGGAAAAAAAAAAATGTCTAGGGCAAATGTTTGGGATACGCAGCTCTCATGCACCATCAGGCTGCTCCTATCTCCTCCTGCAGAGAGAAAACTCACCTCAACGACCTGGAGAAAAGATCCGAGCGGAGCCGAGGAACTTCACCGCCGTTTACTTGACAATCACGGATACCTCACCGCCTCCGGACCCATCTCCCTCTTCCTCACTCGCCTTGTCTATATGTTTTTTTCCCCCCTCAACCTTACACTGCAAAGCTCAACCGTTTTAACGCTGACAGCTAAATAGAGCTGCTTTCTAATTCCCAACAGGGCGAGCACGGTGAGGATGCGCTCCGTGCGCCTGGGTTTACTCTGGGTGAACGATGGGGAGGAGGAGGAGGACGGTGCGCCACTTAACTGGAGTTTGTAATCCGCTGGCTCCATCGGGGGCCGCAGGAAGCGCACCGTACCGGAGGATCAGCAGCCCCCTGAGCACGGTGCACCAGCGCCATCTCGTGGTTCTTTCAGTCAACGGGGACACGACATAGAATTGTTGTCCTGGTTCTCAGCTTTGATTGGCTGCGATGCGCCTCAGCGGTTTTATAATAAGCGGTGACCGCACACCTGAGACCACTCGGTAGTTAATTTAAAGTTCACGCTGTTCACCAGATTCATTGGTTCGGGTGAATTTAAAACGTTTTAGCACAGTGTATGAGGCCGCTTTGCTGCTGAAAATAACGATCATAATAGCTCTGCTGGTCTACTTTCAACGTTTTAGCCATTTATTTATGATTTTCTTATGTTTATGATTTCACTTTTATCATTTATGTTTTCGTGTGCATTGATTTGGAACTGATTTACAAGATTTATACTGTCTTGTCATTAGCTGTCACTGAGAAATGTAATATGCCTAACCTGTATGACAGGTGCAAGAATAAATATTTCTTAACTGATCTTTTTTTTTTTAAACTGTGAATGTTCACTGACTCCTAATTGCTCAAAACTAAACAGATTTATTCAACTAGTAGCCTTAAGATTTGTAATAGGGCTGCATTACTTTTCTAATTCATTATGTCATCACATTTTCCGATCTAAATGTGCTCTGCTGCTGCCGTTCAGCTCAGTGTTTATAGTCTATGCGTTTAGTCTAGTCAGTTTGAAGTGCATCCAAATCTTACATGGCATTAGCCTATAGTTTTATCTCTATCCTGTAGGTTTAGGCCCAGTGCCATATTATTCACAAATCAGGCATTGCTTTAGGAGGCAACAAATTTAAGAGGATATTTTGCCCGAAACGGATTAGTAAGCTCTTTAAAAAGCCCATTTATTCTGATAAATCGTCCACGACAAGCAAATACTGTGGCAACATGCTTTATAATGAAAAATGGCCTATTGGTTTTGCACGACTAGACTATCTGGTTCATTAAGCTATTTATCCATTAGTCGCGTCTCACTTAACACAAACATTACATTAAATATAAATCAATTGATTTTCTGTTTTTAGCAGAGATTGATTTTACAGTGGACATGTGTATAAAACACAGCTGGAGACATTTTTTTTTCTGAACAAAACTGTGTGTGTGAGAGTGTATGATCGGTCCAGATCTGTCCGTCTGTGGATGAGATCATTTCATGTCTGGCGCAGGGACCCCAGCTTTGTGCGGGCGGACCACGCCCCGGCCACAGCGTGCGGTGCACCAGGCTAGGTTAGCACACAGCCGCTACATCCGGGCGCTCCGCTCGGTTTACAAACCCTGCGAAGATGGCGACTACAGGGAGGAGTGCATTATTATCCTCCACCTCAACTGGACCTAAGAGCACACTGGAGACCTCCAACCCGGAGGAGGATGACGGACAGGACTTATGGTGGGCGATATGTAATTTGAGCTGGGTTTTAGTGAGCAAGGCTTGCGGGCGCAGAGGGTCCTTTGTGCTGGGAGGAGGATGGTTTGACAGCTAGTTTGCTAACGTGGCTAGCTAGCATCAGCATCAGACTGAGTGGACGCTGGTGACACAGCAGCACTAGCTCGCTTTAGCTGCTCGCTGTCAGTTGTTGTTTGATAGTGAATAAACAAGCCTTGTTTGGCCGTTTTGTAACGGGACTCCTCTGTCTGCAGGTCAACCATCCTGAGTGAAGTGTCAACCCATTCAAGATCTAAGCTACCGTCGGGGAAAAATGTCTTGGTTATGGGTAGGTATCTATGTGAATGTATGTCTGTGTGTCTGCAGTCTTCTGGCTAGCCAATAGGCATCGTTAGCTTGAATAGCCCAGGAGCTTGTGTTCATTTCATCTTGGCAATATTAGACCTGTTAGATACTGCTCGATAGCTCGGCGTGAGTCGATTGTGCTTTTGTGTTCAAGGATGATAGTGGGTGCGTCGGCTAGCAGAGAGAGAGACAGGTGTATTTTACTGAGCGCATACACAAGCGCACACACACACGCACACTCAACCTCATCATCTTATGAGGGAGAATCGGGCCTCTTTGAAACCCTGCAAGTCATTCTAGCATCCAGTGATGCTAGCAGCGGCTAGGTTGGAGATGATGCTGAAGGGACAAGACAGACCATCAGCCCGTGTTTTGTAAACGGGGCCACGGGGCTTTATGTGACTGAAGCGGACACGGTGCCTCCCTGTCCCGCTGCTGACCGCGCACTCAAACACACACACCGTTACACATCCGCCTGAGATAATCCTCCGCAGCCTGCTACCCATTCCAGCTAATCATCGAGTTGGTTACCGATGTTAAGTGTGGTTTTAAAGCCATTTGTCTGTTACGCTGTCTGTGATAACATCAGCAAGCTCTGCTTTCTGATGCACTGAACCACTCTGTTGGATAATATGGCACAGTGCAGGAATGGATGCAGTCTTGACCTCATAACACGCACAAGAACAATAACAATGTCATGCATTCAGCTTTGAGACAAGCAACAATGCCTGAACAACTGTCCTTATATACATGCTAAGGCTGTTTATCCTCAATGAAGACTGCAGACTATATACAATGAAGCTATGTGGGTGGAGTCCGCGTGATTGAATTGTTTACAGCAAATATTTACTCTGCGTACATTTCTGTTGGGTTTAAATATACCTGCAGCCGTTTGTCAAGCAGTTGATGGTTTGAGTATTTTTTTCTATCAGTGACATTCCTCAACTTTGATTCTTATTTTATTCTTTGTTTTAGTTACATGATTATTCTTTAGGGGTCTGGCTGATGTGTAGAAAAAATAAATTTTAAAAAATGATGTCACTTTGGACTTCAAAAAATTGTGAATTCTCTGTTTTTGTCAGCATTTCATATAACAGATGAGAGAGTAATGTGCAAAAATAATGGATAATGGAAGTAATTTTTAGTTTCAGTCCTGTGTTTTTTTGCAGTTGTTTAACTAACACAACCCCTAAGAGAACAGCGGGCTTCATGCACAATACTATTTTTTCAGCAGTGGTGTGGTGGGTTTGCTGATCTCAGTTAGTTAACTACTTGACACCCTTTAACCAAACTTTAATTCCTGCTCTTATTCAAAATGAAAGCTTTTATGGTTTATGAATTAAATCCTTATCAAAGCAGTGAACGCTGGCATGCCTTAGTTTTTTTTCCCACAAATCTATTATTTACAAATGTTGTGTGTGTGTGTGTGTGTGTGTTTAGGTGAGGTGGGGTCGGGGAAGACCACCTTGGTTGCAAAGCTACAGGGGGTTGAAGAGTACATGAAAGGGCGTGGACTGGAATACCTCTACTTCAGTGTCCATGACGACGACATTGATGGTAAACAGCACCCAGTTATCGTCTCTTTGTTTCATTACTTAGTGTCTTTTAAGTAATCCAACAATACCATTGAATAAAAGTGTGTTTTTATCTTAATCTGCTTCTGTGTGTGTGTGTTAAGACCACGCCAGGTGTAATGCCTGGGTATTAGACGGAGACCTTTACCACAAAGGTCTGCAAGGAGTCGCTGTGCCAGTGGACTCAATTGGCAACACGTTGCTGCTGATAACGGTTGACATGTCGCGGCCTTGGAATGCCCTGGACTCTCTCCAGAAGTGGGCAGCCGTCGCTAGGGAACACATTGACAAACTCCGGGTCGCCCCGGAAACGCTGCGGGAGCTGGAACACAGAAGTGAGTCATACTGACAGCAGTCAGGCTGAAAACAAAGTATATGGCAGCGTGTCTTCATGGAAATGCTTTTTGCACTTTAAAAACAGTTTTAGATTGAGATCCTCTTGTAGGAGAACCAGTTATGATGCAGCATGTTAAAAAACTGTAAAAACCTGCTGTTCTAAAACTTGTTTATCATTGTTTGTGCACATTAATGTTGTTATGTGTGTTTGCGTACAGTTGTAAAACAGTTTCAGGAGTACACAGAGCCAGGCAGTGGGGAGGACGGCACCCCGCAGAGGAGGAGTGAAGACGAGGAGAGCGTGCTGCTGCCGCTAGGAGACAACACACTCACACACAACCTGGGAATACCGATGGTGGTAGTCTGCACCAAGGTACACGCACATTGCATATGTGTGGAAATGTATTTAAATGGTCAAAAATAATTACTCTAGGAAAACTTGTTTCAATTTTATGGTCTTCAGAAAGGTGTATTTTTTGCATTGGATCTAAATACTGACACCTACTTTTCTGCCTTCAGTGTGACGCCATCAGCACGTTGGAGAAGGAGCACGACTACAGAGACGAACACCTGGACTTTATCCAGTCTCACATCAGACGCTTCTGTCTGCAGTGTATCCTTCACTAAACATCCCTGCTGCTGTGAGCTAAAAGTTTGCCAAAACAACAAATTTAAAGCTTTTGAAAATAGTGATGCTATTGATCAGTAATACAAAGGGGCTTTAATTGGGCTGTTGATCAATACCACTGACTCTGCAAACTTTCCTTTTTTTTTATTCACATTTTTGCCTGTGCAGTTTTTTTGGTGGTGAACAATGGGGGTAAAGCAAAGTGATCACTATCCCCTTAGATGTTCTGTACTCAGACTGAAGGCCAAGTTCCCAGCAGAGTTTTTATTGCAGTACTTTGGCCACTGTAAGCTGTATCTGAACTGTTGTTGTTGTTGATATTGCTTTGTTGCGAAGAGAGTTCGATAAGAGTCATAGATTATCTACCACTGCTTCAAATTGTTTGTTTTTTCAGAATCTCCAGGCAATGCTAAGTGGAAACTTTATTACAGTTTGGAAAGTTACTTGTTTCAAAAGAGCTGGGACTGCAGGTTGCTGTGGCTCTTGTCTGTGCCATGGTGAAAACTTTTCAAAGCTACAATTTGTTTTTCTCTTATTAAGTGATGCAGCTTTTTTTTTTTTAATGTCAGGACGGTGTTGGTTTTGTTTTTGTTCCTGTATGTAGAGGTGGTGGTGCTGAAAATATCCTTAACAGCCACGTCAGACGGAGCTTCTCTGGTTTACACATCAGTGAAGGAGATGAAAAACCTGGACATCCTCTACAAATATCTGGTCCACAGACTCTACGGCTTCCCTTTCCACTGCCCGGCACAAGTGGTGGAAAGAGATGCTGTCTTCATGTAAGAGTGTGTGTGTTTGTAAGGCATATGCACACTGTAGTGCCTGCTGTACTTGTATTTCAAACCCGTCCTTTGCTCTTTCAGTCCGTCAGGTTGGGACAATGAAAAGAAGATCGCCATACTTCACGAGAACTTCCAGGCAGTAAAAGCAGAAGACAGCTTTGAGGACGTAGTTGTCAAACCTCCAGTCAGAAAGGTACATCTCCCCCTTAATGACTGGCTAACTTAAAAAGATCCTTTTAAGGGAGCTAAGCTCACAGAGTGATAAATTGATTACTCCATACTATAATGTATAATTACCTTTTACATAATTTTTTTACAGCCAGTGCACAAGGTTTTACTCAACATCCCCGCAGGGATCATAAATCTTTTATTCAGGTCAATTCATCAGCTGTTGTAGTGCTATAAAGAACAGCTGGATATTAAAAAAAAGGGTAAAAGTGATTCATTTTCTCTTCTTTGTCACCAGATTGTACATGAAAAAGAGATCCAGGCAGAAGATGACCAAGTGTTTCTAGTAAAACTGCAGGTCAGAAAATGTTCCTGTTTTGTTTAATGCCTGTTTGTTTGCCATTTGCAGTTACTCCAATTACATTTGACTTGAGGGTCTTGATATGTTAATTAAATACTAATTGATGTGAGTGTGCATATTGTGCTCTAATTTGCAGTCGCTGCTTGCCAAACAGCCCGCTGTGACAGCAGGGCGGCCAGTGGTGAGGGCTCTTTTCTTCTTTGTTCTAGTTTTGGCTCACAAAATAAAGAAAACCTCCCTCCAGTGTCCACTCGAGAGAAATAAACTTTTGTTGTTGTTGTTCACAGGACACCACCAGCAGAGCCCCCACCGGTTCCCCCAGGACGAGTAATCGCTCCGCAGCGGCTAACGTAGCAAACGCCATGCCGCAGTCGGGTACGTCTTAACATTTCTTCGCTGTGTCCCTTCATTCAATTTTAACGTCCTTGTCCCCACTACGTCAACTTGTCTCTGTGTGCTGCAGGTCAGACCAGTGAGGGTGTGTTGGCCAACTTCTTCAATAGTCTACTGACAAAGAAAGCAGGGACAGGGGGGCCCGGGACGCCAGGTGGCGGTAACAACACTCCAGGAACAGTCCGGAAGTCAAGTGAGAATGCACACTAAGTGTTAGACGCAGAAGAAGAAAGAAGTGACAATAATTCAGTCATATTTCAGAGTTAATGCCATATCCAGTCACTTCTCCTCACTTAGCCTCTTTTTTCGGTTTTCACCTCTCATCTTCCATCCCTCATTTTCTCACTTCTTCCCTCTCCTGTCCTCTACTCCAGACATAAACATAACACACAGAGAATCACTGAAGAGTCACACAAAAACAACCACTCATCATCTTTATGATTATCTATTATGTCTTTACTCTTGAATATGCTCATAGTCTGTTCTATCTCACCTTTAACATCACTCATAATGTGTGTGTGTGTGTGTACGCACTAGTCAGAGGATGCTGGCCACGTTAAGGTGTGTGTGAGACAGATAACCCTCATTTATTACTGCTTGTTTATGTCACTGTTCATTCTCAAAAGCATCCTAATCTTAACCCCCCACCCCCCTTATTTTTGCCTTAATTTTCTATGTATGAAAAGCAGTATTTGGCTTTTATTTATCGGAATAAGTGCATTGATTTTATATTCGTGCCAAGATTCACAAGTATGTAGGAATCACCAGCAGAAAGGCCAACATGTCTGCTGCACTCTTTTGTTTTGGTTGGGGAAGGAAGTGCCAGTCATGCAAGGATCATTGTATTTTGATTGACGGATAATTTAATGACAATTGCACTCATATGTATCGCCTCCTAACACCTTGTCCTCATTCTGTCCCTCTACATTTTATTTGGCATGCTGCATGAAATTTCTCATTACTAACATCTGCCACAAACATTACACATGATTCTAACTGAGGCTGGACAATATGGGAAAGTAATGTATGATGTTTGTCTTCCACTTAGGTCTATTTTAAACCAGGGAACTAAAAAAAGATAAAATGTATTACTACTGTTGCTGCATTGGATGAATAAAATCTCATTCCATACTGATTTAACTGCAAACCTTTCATTCAGTCATTAACAATATTAATATTTGTCTCCCATGCATAAGGTTAACATTACGCTTAAGGTATATTTGACAAATTTTGTATTATTAAGAACTAATATGTAGAAAATGTTTTACCCCAGCTCTTGTTTAAACATGTGTAATTTTGCTTATTGCCTTGTCCCTTAACCTGTCAATGATGAAAAAATGCACTTTTTCTTGCACTGGCTGAAATGTTTATATATTTGTCTGTTACTCCGTTATATAGAACTAATTTGCATGTTTTTGATTTAGGTTCGAAGCTGGGCCTGGGCGATGTACAGGCGGAGCTGGACCGCATATCCAGCCGGGAGACTGACTCGGACTTGCCCAACGCCAACGAGACGCCTGCCACCGACGGCCAGGACACATGAAGACCAACACACATCACCCTGCTCTCCTCGTCCCCCCTCCCCTCCGCACCTCCTCTTCCACATCAGTCATCATTCACCATCCTTCCTCCCTCCACTCTCACCCTCCACGCCATCACAAAGATGCAGGGAGAAAGAGGGATGCAGGGTGAAAAGGGAGGGGTGGGCATACGGTTTTGCCTTTCCCGTCGTATTTCACTTTTTTTCCTCAAAAAGAAGAACTCGTCCTCTCTTCCCCCACCCCTTTTCCCACACCTCCTTCTCCTCCCCCACCTCTCTCCTCTCTTCCTGGCTGTTTCGCTGAAGGCGAGTATTTGTCGCTGTTACATTCAAGACTGTCTGTTACATGAGAGTAAATGGATATGGGGGACCAATGGGGGGTAGGGGGGTGGGGGTTAGGATGGAGTGAGAAGCAGGTTGAAAAAGATTGATTGCAAGAGTGAAAGTGAGGGTGTGTTATCCATCCATTTCTTGTGATGGTGCGGTTAGTGTTTTTTTTACTGTAGGAACTGCTGAAGGGCGCATGTTGAAGAGTCTGCACTTAGGTACTCCAGGGGTGATTGTGTGATTGCGTGCTTAATGTATGTAGTGGAAGTCACGCTTGGCCAGAGGAAGAGATTGAGAACAAAAAAAAAAAAAACCTGAAACAGAATTGCAAACAGTTTTGATTTTGTTTTGTTTTTTAAGATGAAGGGACAAACACACCAGTATTTGTGTGTGTGTGTGTGTGAGTGTGTGTGAGTGAGTGAATGTGTGCGTTTGTGTGTGTGTGAGTGTGAGTGCGTGTGTGCATCCATTTGTGTGTGTGAGAGAGAGGGAGAGGCAGATCTACAAATTTAAGAGAGTAACTCCAACCTCGACCTGTACATCGAGAGATTTTTTTGGCTGTTTGCATTTCAACCAAAAGGCAAAAAAACATGACTATGCTCTTACACTACAAGCTCTTAAAACAGTGCACACAGCCCTGTCTGCTACACTACACAAACCAAACATGACAAAAATGTGTATACTTTAGAGTCAAAGCTGACACTAGAGCACTAGTCCCGTTTAGAAGGCACCTGAGGTACATTATAGCACCCAGTTCTACAATTGGCCAAACTTCTCCTCGTGGTACACTCTGCTCAAACCTGTCCACAACAGGCTATGGGTGCACTGGAAAGGGAGGGTAGTAGAGGGGTAGTAGGGGGTGGGTAGCTGAGCTTTACTTGTACAGAATGAAGCACTAGTGATTCAGTTCCATAGTTACTGCAAGAGGGTGGTGGTGGGTGGGCGAAGGGGTCAGAACAAGGGAGGGTCACACCAAGAATGTACAGTCATTGTCTCGCTGATTGGTCCTGTTATTTCAGAGCTCTGTGTTGGCGTTTGTATAATCAGATCTGTTAATCAGTCAAATAAAAGGTGTATTTATTCGGATTCATCCACCTGGCTCCCCTATGTGTTTTCATTTCCTCTCCTTGCTGTTAATAAAAATACCCATTTTGTAAAGGGGAATTGATATGGAAAATAAAGCTACTTACAGTTGAAGTTCTTTCAATTAGACTGCAGGGGTGAACATGCTGTAGTGAAATTGGGCAATTGAAAATGGGTTATAAAGGACAAGAAGATGAATATTACTAGCATCACAAGGTCACCATAATACAAGAAAATACATTTTTTATTGACTCTTGGATATATTGATTCAATTACCATTTTGAAGCTATTAAAGACTTCTCAATCAGTGTTGATAAGAGCATATTTGCTTACCTAAAAATAACAGATTCATGAGTCTCACCGGTAAGGTATTAACTGTAGAGATAAGATAAGACAACTTTATTTTCCCTGAAGGAAAATATAATCCAGCAGCTGCAGTTCAAAGTAGAAAAATGTAATTATATTTCTTTGTACTTTTTTTGCTCAATCTGTTTCTGTAGCTGTCTAAAAACCCTGTGAGCTAATTTATATTTTTTACAACATGCACTATATTTAAACAATCCTCCACTACCTCAAACCATTTCTCTTCCTATATTCATTAGAATACTATTTATAGGAAATTTACTCTAAAGCTTCATTCTGTTTATATTCATAAGCCTGGAATAGATAAATAAGGTAAATTTTAGATCACTTCAACTAGAAGACTGGAATGACATCATCTCAGCCTAGCATGCGCTTGCATTACTTATTGCCGAAGACATAAATATGCATGTTGCAGATATACAGTGCTTGTGATTTACATTTATCTTTTCTGTTGCCACGCTGTGTCTATCATTTCCCAGGTAAATATAAGCTTGCACCTCTCCTCACCACAGAATGAGACAGTGGATAAGCTTGATAGTTTTATTCCTGAGGATATGATATTAGTCCCACATACTGACAGAAAATAAAGCAGAAAGTAATGAAAATCTACAAGCAGTCACAGAAATGAATTTCAGGGCCGTATGATGGATTCTTTCTAAGCAGCTTTTATGAAAAAGATATTGTCAGGCTTCCATTTGGTCTGATAGCATCATATTACTGTTCTCACTCTCGTATTATTTATATTTCTTGCAGATATGTGACTGAATATTGTTTTATTAGCCTACTGTGAAACCTGTGCTTCTTGGAAAGATAATATGAATTGAAAATGTACCAGTTCATTATTGCAGTATGACAAATGATCATACAGTAAGTTTCCTTGTCCATTTCTTGCAGTAAGACCAACATATTGCCCAATGACTATTTGGACTTTGAGCCTTCCTGAACTATAGCACCTATCAGACACATGGACACGCACTAGTATATGACACTTTCTCTTTTGATAGAGGTTCATTGTTACTGGTGCAATGCTTTTGTGTATGCATTGCAAAGAAACTTAAGTAGATTCACATATGCAATAGATGTATTTAGATGTCTGAAATCAGATTGTTGTTAAATGGGCATCAAGTCTGATTTTTTATAACAGCCAGCCTATAATTGCATAAAAAAACTTAAATGCATATATGAGATAATTTATATATTTGTTCTGTCTACCTTCTTTCTGATTTCTGTGTTGTGGACCATCATTGGCATTAAGGCAAAGTCCTAATTAAACTACATGCAAGTATGTGAAACATCACAGAGAAACGTGGTTAATGAGCATCCTTCATATTGGTCATATTATGACCTCGTGTTAAGAAAATTAAATGACTTATGTAAAGGTGTTCTGGGAAATGTTTGTGTCTCTGAGTTAACTGCATGTTAATTAAACCCTCCATCATATTACAGCACCCACTGAATCACATTCCATTCTAATGAATGCACCTCGCCTTCCCCACCACCTCAGCAGTAGTCACAAATCTTTAATTTGAGTCTGTGAAAAATGTCAAAACTGGAATTGCCGACTGTTGGGAAACATGAATACATATCAATATCCGGCGATTATTCTAAAATAACAGTTTTAATGCTGAAACTTTATTTGAAACGGTGCCCTATTTTTCCGAGTGCGGCAGAATACAGCATTTTCTCCTTCGCCATCTTGATGTTCGATCGCACAGGCGGAAGCAACATCTTTGGCGGGTGTGGTTCGGACTTCTACGGGTGGTTCACCTAGCAGCCCTTTTCCTATTTTCAGCCAAGAGAAAGAGGGATTTTTTCCAGACGAGAACCACGGAGGAGCCGCTCGACTCTGGTAACGCTTGTATGTTTGCTACATCTGTTATAAAACGTATTCTTTGCGCGTCAATGTTTGCTTCACCAAAGAAAATCATCTTTGGCAGGGAGGGGGCTCCGGTGGGGTTTTCTGATTTGGCTGGCAGCACGGCAGGTTTTGTACGGTGGCGCTTGGATCTACTTTTCATACGTCCTGGTTAGCAAGGCTAATCAAACCAGAATTAAACATTTGGAGGCTCCGCTTGAAAGTCGTGATTCCAGTAATGAACTGGTTTGTAACATTAATGACTTCTAGCACTGGTTGCTTGTCAGGAGAAGCATTAACATTTAACAGATGTGAGTTTGACTCTAAAGCGGTGTTTGTTTATGTTAGCTAGCTAGGTACCTAGCGGAGGGGTTAGCTAGGCACGTTAGCTTAGCTTTCAAAGGGGAGAGACTATCATGAGTCGCTTTCAAGGTAAGGTAGCCAACCTGTTAGCATGTATGTAACAGTGGTGGCTAGTGTATGCTAGCGCTTCGGTTTTGAATCGTATGCCTACTAAACCCGTGGGGTAATTGATGTCAGGTATTATATAGCTATCTGGGGTTTTTGAGTCTTGACTATGTAGCCTGTTATGCTCATAGTTAGACCCACCATGAGAGGAGGAGTCATGGAAGTGATTGCGGGGCGGAGGGGGTAGTTTCTCTCATTGGAAACCCAAGCTGCGAGGTCGGAACTTGGCCGTGGTAGGGGGAGGGGGAGAAATATGCCTTTGATGTTCTTTGCCGCTGAATGGTGAATTGTGTTCATGCTGGCCTGGAAATACCCACCGCTTTGCTCTCTCGACTGGAGGTGGAGGCTCGGCATTTCCCCTCATAGCTAACGTTACTCTAGCAAGCAAAACAAGCGTCTGAATCAGGGCTGGCACAGGTAGCGCAGAAAACAGCGGATTTTTGTTATTGAGATCACGTAGGAAAAACGCATAAACATTGCGTTTTGGTTTGGCTTTGCCAGACAACAACTCAAGGTTGAGTGTGAGTTGTCTAATTTTTTCGCTGTGTACTCACTTCCTTTCAAACAGACTTATCTGCTGTGCGGGCTGAGGGCAGGCAAGAACAATGGCTACCCAGTGTGAGTATTAAAACTTTGATGTTAATTGGTTTATGTTGATATCAACACAACATTTACGATTTTTCCTTTAATTTCCAAATGTACGAGTTTATCTGTATATGAATACTCAAATTTTTGGAAACCTTTAAGCACTGTGGAAACTGGAAAAAAAAACGGGAGCTAGGTGAGCACATGTTACCTTACCAATAGTAACTGTTACTCCTGAGGAACAAAGAACGTTTTTGGGAATGTTAAGAGGAACTTGATGGTAAATGCAGCATTTTTTCGACATGGAAGAACCCCAGCTTCCTTTTGTATAACCTTAATGTAACATTAATGTACTTTCCTTCAGAATTATTCCTGAGTCAAAGTGAGAAACTGAGGTATATGTTATAATTCTCCTGCCTTCGACTTTGTCAGTCCTACTGATAAACCTTTTGCCTTTTTTGTTCAGCTGATTTAATGGAGTTGGATATGGCAATGGGAGACAGCAAGGCTGCAGTGAGCCAGTGGCAGCAGCAGTCTTACCTGGATTCAGGAATCCAGTCTGGAGTCACCACCACAGCACCATCTCTGAGTGGCAAGGGAAACCCAGATGCTGAGGAGGATGATCCAACTCTCTATGACTGGGAGTTCAACCAGCCCTTCACGCCTGAGGCTACAGGTATACAAGATACTGACTTGTATGCTACTTAAGTTTAAATGGTACGGCACATTTTTTGGTATGACTGACAAATTGCTACAATCTCTTAATTGTCATGTCACATAACTTTCAGACATAGAGGGGTATGCCATGACCCGAGCCCAGCGAGTTCGTGCTGCAATGTTCCCTGAGACCTTGGAGGAGGGCATCCAGATCCCACCTACCCAGATGGATGCAGCTCACCCAACAGCAGTGCAGCGACTGGCGGAGCCCTCCCAGATGCTGAAACATGCTGTGGTGAACCTCATTAACTATCAGGATGATGCTGAGCTGGCCACTCGTGCCATCCCAGAGCTTACCAAACTGCTCAATGATGAGGACCAAGTACGTGTACAGATAAATGAATAATGACATGCACTAAAAATGGCACCTGCTTTGAATCATGTGATATTAAATAACTTTGTAGCAATACATCCTTTCCTAAGTGATGCGTCCCTAAGAAAACATTGTCTCCTAGGTTGTTGTGAATAAAGCAGCTGTGATGGTGCATCAGTTGTCGAAGAAGGAGGCATCGCGCCACGCCCTGATGCGGTCCCCACAAATGGTTTCGGCTGTTGTTCGAGCCATGCAGAACACTGGTGATGTGGAGACAGCTCGCTGCTCTGCTGGCACATTGCACAACCTTTCCCACCATCGTGAGGGACTGCTTGCAATCTTCAAATCTGGAGGCATCCCTGCCCTGGTCAAGATGCTTGGGTAAGAAACTGGAAGAATTGTTTTGCTCTGCTCTTTACTACTTAATTGATGGGAGATAAGGTTTGCAAAATGACTCAAAACTAGCATCAAGATAGCAGAGACATCGCCTTAGGGCTGTTCAGATCAAATCAGGCATTGTGGGGATTACCACAAAATTGTGCAACAGTGCAGGTGTCTGCCCATTTTCAAATGCATATAAATGTCTTTGTACTCCCTCTTGGCAGCATTGTTCACCTCTGATCATGCCCGTTCTGATGGCCAGATTAGCTGCTGATTGGCCATTATCTCCAAAGGTCGACTTTGCCTTGACTTTCTGCCACAGGGTCCTTATTTGTTTTTTTTGTGTGTTGCCACAGTCTGTAAAAACTAGTCCCAGTGTAATGAAGGAGAGAATTTGTGTTTCTTTGGAAAGCCTTACTTGCTCTAAATTAGGGTCAAGAGTTGTTTGTGTTAAAGGTTTCTTAAAAAGACTATTTGATAGCAGAGAGTGGTTCTGATCACATATTTGCAGTGAATCCTTATAGATTATTTTTTTTGCGTTGGTATACAATGCTGTACTGTGTCACTGAATGGTAGCTCATAAGGCACTCCCTTATACTGTTTTTGTATTTGTAAAATATTTATTTGCTTTGTCCATTAATTGCATTTGCAGTTGCCACTATTTTGTTTGGATATGTTATAAATGTTCTGGTAATCACAGAGATCTATATGACAATAACTGAAATGAACTAAAATGTGTTCCCATTTGTATCACACACACTCTCCACCCCTTTCTCTTTTATCTCACACTATGCTCCGAGTGAGGGCTGGACACAGTTTAAAAAAGCAACAATGTGCTACAACAGCTATGAGTCAACTGCAAATAAAGACCAACACTAATTACTGTATAGAGGGTTAACTCAGAGCATCACTTTGATGTAGTGCTTTTCTCAAATCAAATAAGTCAAATAACTGAATTGTCAAATAACCAACTCTAAATCTTTAAATCTAAAATCTTCTAATCCAAAATTTTCTTTTTAATTTGGAAGAGTTAAAATGTCCTCCCAGTCTTGCTCACTATACCCTTTGTATTGTCCATGAAAAGCCAGAGCACTCAGCCGAAACCACTAGCTGGTTGGCAAGTTGTGACCTGTTTGATGTCATGTCTGTGGTTGAAGTTGCACCTGGAATCACATGACCACACTTTAAATGCAGGATGAAACAGCCTGACAATGAATGATGAACAGCTTGATCTTTATAAGGCTTAAAGCTAGCAATCACTAAACAGATCTGAATGCAGTTAGGATTGAAGTGAAGTTATGGTTTACATCATGAAATCACTTAAAAGTTTCAGTCATTTGAGTTTCTTGGTAGTGTTTCGAGTGACTTGAAAACTTGTCCACATTTGTGCTAAAAATCCAAAATTTAAGGAACAGGTGATATGTTGTTGGAGTCCAGAAAGCTGTGTTAGACTACTGATGCCCTACTGTATCAGCGGTAATGTGTTAGCTTCTCATTGGTTGTA
Organism: Ctenochaetus striatus; assembly: GCA_034780835.1. Lineage (NCBI taxonomy): Eukaryota > Metazoa > Chordata > Actinopteri > Acanthuriformes > Acanthuridae > Ctenochaetus > Ctenochaetus striatus. Next base: position 12,274,379 of record JAUZTA010000010.1, on the reverse strand, counting down.
TGTATTATGTTAGATCATTCCTTTTGGTGAGTATGCTGTTCCTGTGCTGTTATGTTGTTTCCAAGGTTCTTTGTTGGTCTTAAAATAGGGTTGTGCTTTGTTTTTTGTTTCATTTTTTTATCCTGATACTGCAATCTGATACTGGTCATTTACCATGAATGAATGAATGAATGATGTGAAAAGCTAAATGACTTCTGTCAACTGCTGAGCTGAACCTTACTGATACGGGTAATGTCTTGACATAATGCCCAAGGAAATCTGTCATAGTGTGTTGTGGTATTTGAAATGTAATAAAAATGTGTCTATTAAAGTTATTTGATTTTTGTTTTGTATATTTGCAGTTCACCTGTGGACAGTGTTTTGTTCTACGCAATCACCACGCTCCACAACCTGCTGTTGCATCAGGAGGGGGCAAAGATGGCAGTGCGCCTGGCAGGAGGACTGCAGAAGATGGTGGCCCTGTTGTCTAATACCAACGTCAAGTTCCTGGCAATCACTACTGACTGCCTGCAGATTCTGGCATATGGCAACCAGGAAAGCAAGGTATTTGGAATGTGAACTTATTTGTGCATGCAGTAACTTAAATTCATTCATAAAGTCTGTCACATGTCTGCTCACACAACTTGGCTGGATGCAGTTTATGGCATGTGTGAAACATAAACCCGTCTGTCTTTTAGCTGATCATTCTGGCCAGTGGTGGTCCCCAGGCCCTGGTCAACATCATGAGGACCTTCACATATGAGAAACTGCTGTGGACCACAAGCAGAGTGCTCAAGGTGCTCTCTGTTTGCTCAAGCAACAAACCTGCCATTGTAGAGGCTGGTACGTACATACCCATGATTCAGAAATGGAATGGAAACACAAACAGTGAAAAGTTCATCAATATAAATGTTCTCGTCTCATGTTTCTGCAGAATAACTGTGAGCATTACCAGAGGTCTTAGAGAGGTTTTGTGGTTGTGGTTTATTACTAAGGTGAAAGTCCTCTGACGCAATTTGTTGTACTTCGGCTTGTGTGTAGGAGGCATGCAGGCTTTGGGGCTGCATCTGACAGACCCCAGCCAGCGTCTGGTTCAGAACTGCCTGTGGACCCTGAGGAATCTTTCAGATGCTGCCACTAAACAGGTATAGTACATACTCTCATTAATGTGATGCTAAAAACTTTTGCTCAGTAGTCAATCTATCAAATGTCCATAGTGTAAAACAAAAATTATTAGTGCAAAGAACACTTATTATTTTTACAATGTAAAGTATTTTTCACTTTTAAGTATGACAACTACATACATACTGTGTATAGATGCACCCAGTTTGGTTTGGGCAGAGAAATTCCTTACATATTTTCAAGAGGTCCAATGATTTAAATTAGATAAAACAAAATGCTATGCGTTTAAGTATGCATGCATTCCTCTCTGCTCATTTGTTTGCTTCTTTCCCTTCCCCTGCTCTCTCCAGGAGGGAATGGAGGGTCTCCTGGGGACTCTGGTCCAGCTGCTTGGCAGTGATGACATCAATGTAGTGACATGTGCTGCTGGCATCCTCTCCAACCTGACCTGCAACAACTATAGTAACAAACTCATGGTCTGCCAGGTATGAATTAAACATACATACATACAGCTTTTTAAGAAATGTATCTTTACATGTAATAAAACAAGACACTGTGTCTGTCAATATAGTATGTATTAAGTCTTAGCCATACAGGTGAAAGATTTATGGTAAATTAAGTGTAAAATGCTTCATTTTATTATTTTTTTATTGTTGAAATTGAGATTGTAAGAACTTAGAAATTTGTTGCATCATTTGTGTTTAATGTTCTTCCCTTATTTTTTAAAAATATTTTACATTATTATTGCTGCTAAAACACCAGAGGCTGTAAAAAAAAATAAATAAAAAGCCTAAATGCCTTTCACTATATGTGGTGACCAAATAAGTGGTGGCCAAAACTGTATTCACCCCAAATTAGTGCCTGACTGATGTATTGGTCAACTGCTTCAACTGCTAAAAAACAGCCAGTATTAGTTTGTCACAGACATATTGTCATCAGCGCAAATTATGTCTGATTGTGTGCCAATCAGTTTGCTTGTGATGATTTACAAATATAAAATTCCCAGTAAGGTTTCCCATTTCTGTGCACTGATTTTAGTCTTGACAATGGAAACAATATTGTCACACCGGCTAGCCCACCTATCTTTTACCATTCACATGTTTTCTCTCGGTCTTCACTAAGTTTCTCACTAGATACTCGCTCAGTTGTTGTGTCATGTCAGTGGCGCCCCCAAACAGCACACCCGTTCATTGACTCTTTGTGTCTCACTTGTAGCACCCATCGTTATCAAGGCAATAAGTTGAGTTGTTGATTAACCAGGCCTGGGTGATAAAGTGATAAAAAATTACTACGCTGTACTTCATCAATAGTAATAAGAATATTAATGGATTGACTGTTCAATAGTGTCTTTAAATATTCTCATTGTTGTTGATGAAGTATAGTATAGTACACATTTCTATCATTTTATTGCCCAGGCCTATTATGTATTACTGGATTTTAGACATGCATGCTGATTTGAAGCTGTCCTATTTTTTTAAATAATAACATGTAGTTTGTTAGTTTTAACGGTTTGATTTCATCACCTTTTAGGTTGGAGGCATTGAGGCTCTGGTGCGAACAGTGCTCAGAGCTGGCGACAGAGAGGACATCACGGAGCCAGCTGTCTGTGCCCTACGTCACCTGACCTCCCGTCACCAGGATGCTGAGATGGCCCAGAATGCTGTGCGCCTTCATTATGGTCTGCCTGTTGTGGTCAAGCTACTGCACCCTCCATCCCACTGGCCACTAATCAAGGTCATTAGCGTTCTAGTGTCTCTGAACTTACGCATTTTCTTCGGCTAACAACTTAAGTTTGGATCAACTTCCATATGATGACATGAGTGATTAACAAGATTTAAATCCAAATAACTAAATTATGTTTAAAATATTCCCTCATCTAGGCCACAGTTGGTCTGATCCGCAACCTGGCTCTCTGCCCAGCCAACCACAGTGCTCTGCGGGAGCAGGGCGCTATTCCTCGACTGGTCCAACTGCTCGTCAGGGCTCACCAAGACACCCAGAGGCGCACAAGCATGGGAGGCAACCAGCAGCAGTTTGTGGTGTGTAATCAAGCCATCATCCTCTCTGTATTTACTTACTGAAACATAATTATCGTGTGTATTTTTTAATTTACTGTTTTTTCCACTCATACACATCCAGGAGGGTGTGCGTATGGAGGAAATTGTGGAAGGCTGCACAGGAGCTCTGCACATCCTGGCCCGGGATGTCCACAACAGAATTGTCATCAGAGGGCTCAACACCATTCCACTCTTTGTCCAGGTAAAACTCAACCCTGGAATCTTACAATGGGGACAAACTCTGAAAGTGTTCTTGTTAAATCTTATCTTTCTCTTTACTATCCATTTGTTCACAGTTGCTGTATTCTCCAGTGGAGAACATCCAGCGTGTGGCAGCAGGTGTGCTGTGTGAACTGGCTCAGGACAAGGAAGCTGCAGAGGCAATCGAAGCTGAAGGAGCCACAGCACCGCTCACTGAGCTACTGCATTCCCGTAATGAGGGCGTTGGTAAGTTTATGTGCACAAATAAAATCTACACTTGTTTATGATTGTCAGCTTCTTTGTCTGCACTTGCAGTACTTGTGTACCCTCAGTATACCTAACTTGAGTTGCTGTACTTTCCCTGTGTCAGCAACCTATGCTGCAGCTGTCCTGTTCCGCATGTCTGAGGACAAACCTCAGGACTACAAGAAGCGTCTGTCAGTGGAGCTGACCAGCTCTTTGTTCAGAACTGAGCCTATGGCCTGGAACGAGGTACACACACAGACAAACACAAAACAAATACAAATCAGTTGTTGTCAAGTACAGCATACTTTTTGGCTGGTTTAGTGTAAATGGGGTCTTCACACCAAAAAAGTGAACAAATTAATACACTCAACATGTCAGTATTTTTTTGCGCCTAAGATATACAGTTTATGTGCTATAGAACTGGGACAAAGACATGCACTCCTCCACGCGGGCTGTTTGTATCAGGCTTTACTTATCATTGTCTTGCCTTTTTATAGACTGGAGACCTGGGACTGGATATGGGAGCTCAGGGAGACCCT
>JAUZTA010000010.1:12250920-12260981 GCA_034780835.1 Ctenochaetus striatus | reverse complement strand
GCAAGAACTTGGTATTTAGGACCTATGGGAGAATACATCAGATGTATAATTTATAACTTCAAATATGGACAAAACATTCAAAATTATAAGTTTACATTTATTAAAACTGATAATTAAAAACATCAATCTACCTGTGGGAACTTGACAATCAGGTGGTGGGGCACCTTCATGGTATTGTGGAGTAAGTCAAATATCTGTGTGAGTTTTCTTTTATTGGCAGTCAGGACTTTTGGGACAGCAATAACTATGTGTTGGATCTCATTTTCTTTAAAGCCGAGCTCAAATTCACACACCTGTGAAACACATTTAAAAAGCATTTTAAGATCTTTTTGGTTTGTATTTCTGCCATATTATGACAGTGAAAACTGAAGAGAGACAGAGAGAGGCAGAGAGAAGTCATACTTGATACATGAATGTATTTAGAGACGACACCTCAAGGTTACTCAGATATTGTTTTCAATCAGTGTCTCGTCATTAAGTACCTTCAAATTTTCTTTAACTGGCTCCAAACTTCCACACAGTAATCTTGGTAGACGAGCTACAATGTTCCGTGTCTGAAGAGAGAAACAAAACTAGCTGTGAATTCTTTCCTTGTAACAGAATCATAAAATATTGCAAAGATACAAACGTGGCTATTTTTCTCCTCTACATCTGTTAAAGATGCTTACATTAGAAGCACTGAGTTTGAGTTGCTGCTGATAGAACCCAAGTCGGTTGTCAAGCCTCTTTACACTGAAGTTAAGCAGATATGGAGCTCGGGATACCATGGATGCCACAGTCTCAGAACTGAACTTCTTTGACTTGAGATAGTTCACCCTGCAAAAAAGGGAGAACTGTTAAGACTGCAAGGATACAATACAGTGTAATACATTGTACTGTGTATAAAGTTAAATGGTTTTGTGTGACTTTTCTCATTAAACTGATTTAATTTAGAATCAAGAAATTTCATCACTACGAACGGTTCAGTTTCTAAGATTCTTTCATCTTACCTGGCCTTTAGGCTTTCCAAACTCTCTGTGAGGATGAAGGGGTTGTGCGTGATAATATAGCCAAAGCAAGAATCTTCCACACCAATCTCTTTGAGAAACAGCAGCCGTGGGGCCACATCAGTGTTGAAGTTGAGCTTCAGTAACATTGAGCCCACGTTAGGTCTTTGTTCAAGCTTCCACAGGTTTACACCTGTAATAGGAGAATGAATTGTCACAAAAGTGTAGCCACCCAAAAAGAGGAGGCTTGGGCTAGTTTACCCTCTATAGTCATTGCTCATATCATATTTAATCTTTACTCTATCCTAAACAGCATTTTTTAAGTCCATAGTGTAATTACCTAGGTGTACTAGTTTGTTAAGTGTCTCAGACTGGTCAACGTAGTCTCTAAGAGAGCTGGAGGCTGGAGGTATGGCAGAAGGAACAGATATGCTCACAGCCTCCTCATCACTGATCTGCTCTAATGCTGCAAATCCAGTATCAACAGCCAGATCTGGTAGTTAAAAAAGACAAAGAAAGAAAGACAGAACAGGTTAATCTTCTAAAAATAACATTCAAGTCTAATTCTAATGTTTGACAAAAAGGTTTGAATGGTCAACAATGGCAAATCAGTGTGTACCTAATGACATCTGGCTTTCAGAAACCGGCACTGCATCCCTGATTGGCAGCAGGGGGCTTTTATATGCAACAATATCAGCTCTTGACGGTTCTTCAGCATTCTTGTCTTCCTTTGCTTCAGTTGCCAGATGTTTGGCAGTTAAGTCACTGTAAAATACCACCTGTTGCTTACACCTTCCTCTTGCCTGAGTTGTTCTGTCATTTTCTCTAATAACTGAGAATCCATGTGGGATTTTTAAAGGTAAGCTTGTAGCTGCGAAATGATGAAGTTGAGCGGAACACAGCCAGGTACTAGCCGCAGTCCCCGAGCACAGAAGACCTCTACATTGTAGGCATCGTTGTATACAGGATGAAGCCATCACAATTCTGCAAGAAAAAGAAGTCACATTTCAAAGTGAGTTCCATTACTTTTATAATCTCTAACCAAGGACAGTCATTTCTGTCTTATATTATCAACAGCATTGTTTTAGAGCGGCTCTACTGAGACAACTTACAGACATACTGATGAAAAAAAATCTGAATTTAAACATCAGTCATAAAGGGAAGCGTTATCCATACACACATCAGATTGTTACTACATATTGCTTACACAAACGTAACACTTCTACAATTTGTCTCTAAAGGCTAACAAATTCTTCAACATGCATAAGTGATTATATGTAAATCCACTTAGTACAATACACAGCTTGCTTAGGCTTATATTATCACAACGCAAGGATGCTGCAGAGTTATTTGGACATCATTCAGATCACTAGTGGACAATAGCTGTTTATGAGTGTGATGAAGAGTGGTGATTAAGAAAGCTCAGTTACCACAGTTATTCTTATACACACAGAGAGGCTTTAAGAATAATGTACCTTTCCATTTATTATTACACAGAATTTTGAAGCTGACTTCTTACAAGAGGTTAGCTTTAATCAGACGCTAAAATGCTAAAAAGCTATCACAATAAGAGGCCACGTTTAATGCGGATTTACAAAAAGGCAAAGTCAACATGCTCTGTCACACAGATAGCTAATTTTTACTAGCAATTTTGGATCCAAAACAATTTACCATTCATTTGGTTCCATTATCCACCGACGGGTCGCGCAATGTCAACTGTTTTCACGTGTAAATTAACGGAAGGACTTCACGGAAGTGTCACAGTGTGGAAGGTACCACAACAACATATTTGTAGGTGCCTTTATATACGACTAATGTACTCACGAGGGAATTACGCAAAAATAACCGAATTTCTCTGGATGGTACAACTATAGTTTAAAGTGTGATTACTTATCGTATTGTCGGTTGATATTACCTGTCTTGGCGAACACTTGAATGCGTATTTTTACATGCAAGCACCCCCTTTAGCTGAGTGGTTCAGTCCGTCCTCAGAGTTTCTTCCTGTGGGAGGCTCTTTGCATCATTAGTATTAGTACTTTTGTAACTTCTTGTTTTTAAAAAAGTAATCAGTTAATTAAGAAAGTAGCCTACACCAGCAACATGGCAGCCACCGTGGCTTCCTCGACACCTCGAAAGGATAATGATGTCAACTATAATTTACATTTCCGAATGATTAACGAGCAACAAGTGGACGATATCTGCATCGACTTCTTCTACAAGCCACACACCATCACACTTCTGACAGTTTCTGTGCTCAGTCTCATGTACTTTGCGTTTACCAGGTAAAAAATATCTTCTGCTTTTCATTTTAAAACAATGAGTACATAACTATTCTTGGCCAGTCTCTAAACTGAAAGTAAACCTAGGAACACAAGCCTTCTTTTGTTCACATGTGATACTGTGTGTTACAGGGATGATGAGCACCCCGACAACAACCTCCGAGTCGGTTTATTAGTGGTTGTCTTTTTCTTCTTGGTAATCAGTGTTCTGGCATTTCCTAACGGTAAGCTATGTAATTACATTTATTGTGCTTCCTTTATTATTTTTTGCAGTGTATTTAAATCTTTCCTGGGCTTTTTCTTAAAAATTCGGGCACTATTTTAAGAATTACTTTTAAATTTTATAACTTTTTCAGCAGACAACTCAATATTGACTCATTTCCACTTGTCAAATGTAGGGGTTTGTTGCTTTTCTCTTTCTTATGTGAGAGTTAATTGAATGTTCTAGAGTTTTTGGATTTTGATAAGCATTTTTCTGACATTAGAGATTATTCTATTTGCAATAGAATAATTGGCAGATCTGATAAATAATTCCTAGTTTCAGTCTTGACCTCTTCTCTTGAGACAAATGTTAAAAAGATCAAAAAGACAGTCAATTTAAGCTTCTGTCCTGAGTCTGTTTTCAAACTTCAGACTTCAGACTTATCCTTGTGAATAGTACTTTGAGAAAGAAAAATTTAAAGGTTCAATAACTGAGTTCACACCAAAAATTACATACTTGTACGGTACTTCCTTCATCAGGACCTTTTACCAGACCACATCCTGCAATATGGCGAATGGTGTTTGGTGAGTCTTTACCCACATCTGTCTCACTTACTTTGCATCATTTACATTCACCTAATTTTCCTCTAAAGATCTAGTTTTCATTTTTTATTAATTGTCTCTGACATTCTCACACAGGTCTCAGTGTGATGTACTTCCTGTTTCTTGTCTTCTTCATCTTCCTCAACTTGGACCAAGTAAAGAGTTTGATGTACTGGGTGGACCCAAACCTGCGTTATGCCAAGCGGGAAGCTGATATTATGGTATGAGTGAATTTTTAAACTGGCAACTGAACCATCAGAGCAAGTTCATACCATCTAATTATCTGTATCCTGTCTATTGGTTGCCATTGTGTGTTTAATAATTCAGTCACTTTTCTTCTTACCAGGAATATGCTGTAAACTGCACGGTGATAACGTGGGAGCGGATTCTGAGCCACTTCGACATCTTTGCTTTCGGCCACTTTGCAGGCTGGGCTATGAAGGCCCTGCTCATCCGCAGCTACGGCCTCTGCTGGACCATCAGCATCACCTGGGAACTCACTGAGGTAGCATGCATTTTTCACGATGGAGTCATGCTGGATCTGCCATTGTTAGAATGTGTGAATCACAGCTGTCCAAGGAGCTGAACTGAAGTTCACTCTCAAAGGCCACGGTCACCTCATACAGTAAATTAATTCTGTTTTCACAGCTGTTCTTCATGCACCTGCTGCCAAACTTTGCAGAGTGCTGGTGGGATCAGGTGATACTGGACATACTGTTGTGCAATGGAGGAGGCATCTGGCTGGGTATGACGACCTGCCGGTTTTTGGAGATGAGGACCTACCGCTGGGCCAGCATTAAGTCAGTGAAGCTTATGATTTTTTTTTTTTGATAACTTTATATATTCAGAAAACCCACAGGTCCTTGAAAACCCTAAAGAGCTTAAATCATTAAAAACGATGTAAGGTATTCATGGAGGTCATTCCTTGTTGTATTCTTTTGATAAATTAACTCTTAAATCAGATGGTTCTGGCAGATTCCCATAAGAACCACTTAGTTGATTGTTGGTATGTAACAGTAAGTAGATTGTTTGATATTGATATGATATTAAGTTTCTGAATGTTTTTTAATGTGCATGTACTCTGCTCAGGGAAATTCACACCACCACAGGGAAAATAAAACGGGCTGTGCTCCAGTTCACCCCAGCCAGCTGGACTTATGTGCGCTGGTTTGACCCTAAATCCTCCTTCCAGAGGCTAGCAGGCATCTATCTCTTTATGATCCTATGGCAGGTGCTGTATTCTTTCACCTTTGACTCAGAAATATTTAGGCTGTAATTATCATTTACTTTCCTAACTGTTTTTTTTAACTCACGTCATAACTAATAATTTTCTAACTTATTTTTAAGTAATCTGTATATTATCTTTTTCCAATAATCAGTGAATCAAATTTTCTAGAAAAGCTCGCATTTTTTTAAATGTGCTGCTCACACTGACCTGCAGATATGCAACATATCCTGAAAAATCTCTTAAAATCTTGCCTTGTCCATGTTTTATTTTCACAGCTGACAGAGTTGAACATATTCTTCCTCAAGCACATATTCGTCTTCCAGGCGTCTCACCCTCTCAGCTGGTGCCGCATCCTCCTCATTGGAGTCATCACTGCCCCCACTGTACGGTACGTGCAACCCTCAAAATTATGTCTACAGAGCAATTAAATGTGTCATTATAATTTTAAGTACTAGGTCAGATGTTGACTGTGGCTGTTGTGGTGTTGACTGTTAAAGATGCTTTGTCAGATTTAACTTTGTGTGGGAACCTTTAATGCACACTTTGTTTGTTGACCAACACACATTTTTTCGTCAACCTCTTTCAGACAATATTATGCATACCTGACAGACACACGGTGTAAACGAGTTGGCACACAGTGTTGGGTGTTTGGGTAAGTATCTTTGACCTGGCAGTTTGTGATATTGACTGGTCTATAAACTAGCTTAGAGGCTGCATTATTGGTTATATTTGAAAACTTGGTATGCCCTCAGTAAGACTACTCAAACATTTTTAGTTTACTGAATTCTTTCTTAATTGCATTCACCATATTTTTGGTCAAACTTTCTTGTGTGCTGGTCAGTTAAATCACAGCATTATGGCTTTGACACTGATTGCAGTAGTCTGGTGAGCCTACTGATACTGAACTTAGTCCAGAGTCTGTTAGACTTTTCCTGATCTCTTCAGCAGATACTGAAACTGGTTGTGTATCTCTGTTTGTAATCAAACAGACTATAAAAACAACTTCAGGGCTAGGCCATGATTCAAAAGCGTCACATGTTACTGATTACTGATTACTTCTGCTTTGCTCCTGTGTATTTATCGAGCAATGTTGTAGATTCAAATATGACAACCAATCAAAGTTTAGATAGAAAATAAAAGTGAATGGGAACTTCCTACAAGTGTAGACAGCTTGGCCAAACTGATAGCAGTCCATACTGAATCCACTGTTGTTTTGGACATGAGCATTTTATTAGTCTGCAAGTTTTTTGAGGTCCTAAAGTCTTTTTGGGTGTAGTTGATAGATGAATTCATTTTATTATTATAACAATAAAATCCTATTCAGGGAGCCCATCGTTAGCTGGGTTACTACAACACATGCCACTCAAACACATAGCTGAACTGGCTGGTTTGATTCCAGCTGCTGAGCTTTGTTTCATGTCGTGCTGTTCTCTCTCCACTGTTTCCTACCTGCCTCTGACAGTCTCTGTCCAATGAAGGCAAAATACACAACTCATTTTTTTATTTTCTTTTCCACTTAAATGTTAGGTTTTAGAGAGGCTCTATTGAAATTCAGCTTTATAAAAGTGTGAATGAAATTCACAACGGAAAGTAGTTACTGACCTCATCTCAGACACAAAGCCGCCGGTGCCCTCAGTCTGCTCTAGTCTCCATAGCAACGAAGCAGTCTCTATCTCTGTGCTTCAAATACCTCTCATTGACGCCACTTTCTGGTGCGAGGTTTACCCCTGCAGTGTAACCTTTAAAAATGAAAGAGTTTCTCAAACAAGTATGATGTTTGAATAGCGGGGTAACAATGATGCAGAGCACATGCATATGGACTCATATGCCACAAGTGTTTCCATCCACACAGAGGCTCCAATGCAATGAAATGACATTGCCAAGAGAGGGGGCCATTGTTAATATGAAAATTCATGATTAAAAATTCCTGATCAACCACAGAGTTTAAATAATGCTCCTTTCATTCCCCTTCAGGGCCATTGCTTTCCTAGAGGCTCTTGCTTGTGTAAAATTTGGTCACGACTTGTTTTCCAAGACACAAATTCTCTACGTACTGCTGTGGCTGCTCTGTCTGGTAAGAATAGACCAGTTTACTTATATTTGTATGTTGACTGATAAAGGATATTTTTTACTTGTTATGCAACCATAGGTCTTGTGTAGATGTATTAACACTGCAATGCCCTAATGTACCTTTTTGAAAAAAGGGACACCAATCACTGTTAATCTACAGAATAATAAACACCCCCATGGACATGTACTGAAATTGAAAGGATACTTTTACAATTTATTGGACATCATTTCTTTACTCTGCTAGCTGTTTCTGATAAGTACGAAAAATAATCTCACTCACTTTCCAGAAAATTTGAGATGTCTGATCAAAGAACTATTGAACTATATTTTGCTTTAGCAATAGTCACCACCTGTAGCATCTCAGTATTAAAGCTTATCATGAAGATGCTGCATTTACATGACTACTCAGGCTAAACAGGCAAATGTTGCTTCGGAGTTCCTTGTAATGGCATTTATCGTATACCACTGAAATTCACACCTCTAAGTCCATTCTTGTGAGTCTGTTCATGTGCAAAGCAAGTGTGGCAAAAACAAAATCACTGTGTGACCCATTTTTTGCATCTTGTCTACATTTTTAGGCACTCATCACACTTCTATGTTTATATGGGATGGTGTGGTATGAACAAAATAAAATGAAGGTGAGATATTGCTTTGGTTCTTTGATTAATGCTTTGATTTTTAAATACAAATTTTACAGAATGCTGTATACATAAGTTAAAACCAGCTGAAAATCTTACGTTGTAGACATATTTTTGGATGTTAAAGCCATAACAGACATTTTTAACAACATTTAACATGTCACAATGTTGTCTGTGGAAAAGGCCTGTTTGATTTGAACATAAAACCAAAATAGAAGAGTAAAACTAATTTTTATCTTAATGTTTAGTTACTCTTTTTGGCCGTACATGTTATTTTTTCCGGTCAGCAGAACCTTTCACTCTGTGTTTCCTTCTTCTGTTACAGACCACTTCTGTGCAAAGTGAAGGCTTTGATGACAGCAGTGTTGGTGACTCATGTGGGTTTGTCCCAGATGGTGTTGCAGGTCAGTGTCATAACTAGCAGACTGGTTACAGCTCCTCCATAAACTCCATCCTAAATAATCAACTTAGTTCTCTCTTTTTCCTCCTTAGCTCAGAGGAGTTCACAACCTACAAAACGTAAGAGCACTTCTGCGAGGAACAGACATGTGAATGGCCATGGAGGAAAGAGACAATAAACCACAGTGACACTGTCAATTTACATCCTGTGAATCTGTCTTTTCCCAACAAGTGGAATAGGGTATGCACTTAAAATTTACTAAATAATTACTAAACTGTTATCGTTGTTGTATCGTGTTTAATGAATCCCAGAGGATAAAAAGCAGCGTCCAAACAAAGTCAGAACACTAAGCTTTTACATACAATTTAAACTTGAAGAGTTCTACCCAATGAGCCAGATTTAGATGAAAATAGTGAGCTGAAAGCTTTATAAACCTGCAGACTGAGGTGCTAATTCTTTGTAGAATCTGCAGACCCTAATCTGCATTTTGAAAAACAGCTTATAACCAACCAATGTGTACTGGAACATGAAAGAGAAGATGGCCTTATTAGTGCTGTTCAGACTACATCCAGGATCTTCTACCTGAATGTACACAAAGTTGTTTGAAGCTCTGCACTGCGGAACAGGTTAAAGTATGTTCACTCAGGGGTGTGCAAGCTTTATGTGTGGGATCTGGTTTACATACCGGTTCACACCACCACCCTGAGTATGCATATAAATAGGCAATTTTTTGCATTGAACATCTTTGACACCTCTTTGTTTTTGAGTAATACTGTGTGCTAAATTTAACACCTATACTAGAAACTTCAGAGTATTTTTTTTGTAGGTCACTTTAATTGGTGATTATTTTTGAATTAATATGTTTCTGTTTGTATAATAAATGCCAAAAGTTGACACATTTTGCACTTAGCTTTATTACAGTAAACTACTTGTACTTACAGTGAACTATCTGTATTTACATTACTGAATGCTTTTCTTCAATCAAAATTACATCATCATTTGTTTTTGTCTACTTCAAATGTCAGAGGAACAACTAAGTGTTTCTGTACCAAATGTAGCCCTTTCATGTTATTCTTACCCTTTCTAGCTTAAAAAAATGGATATTGGAACTGTGAGCTGTATGTTAGATTGTAGGTGTTTGTAATTAGAGGAAGAAGTAAGTGGTGTGTGATGGGTGTATTTACTGAAAATACTGTGATATTCAATGCAATAGCATTGTGGTGACATTCAATAGCAGAGGATAATCACTTGTTTAATATTATCTTTTTCAATTTTTTTTGAGTTCCAAATGAATGAAATGTGATGTTAAAACAAAACATGACATGAGTGGACCATATAAGCTGTTTTTAATATTGCTGAATGTTTGAGTGTGTTTTCCTATTTATGGTGGTGTTTTACATTATCTCATGCTTAGCTTGACCTGTGTTGGTGAGTTTATGTCTTCTTATGGAATTTGTATAATGATGTTATTTGAAAGTAATTTTTTGTAGCACTAGCCTGTCTCTGTAACTATTGTAAGTATTGTAACATGTTTGAAAATTGTTATTTGCAGCCTTCCGTGCACTACTTGGTATAACTAATTTATTAATTTACATGGGTGGGTTTGCTTGTTTTTACACTTGATTAAATGATTAAATGGCATAATTTGTTTTTCTG
>JAUZTA010000010.1:12237758-12248809 GCA_034780835.1 Ctenochaetus striatus | reverse complement strand
ATTAGGTAGAGCCTGACAGACAGCGGTTTTTTAGGACAGATACTTACTTTAAAGGTGGAATAAAATTACATATAAAAGTAATTTTGTAATGGCTTACGTTTTTTCTCTCAGCTGGCTTTTAAATTACCATTAAACTTTTGATTGACTGTTGTCATGCAAATAGCAGTGATATCGAATGGTGTCTGGGTTCGGTGGGTATATAATGTGAAGGGGGGGCAGACACTGGCAGACATATGCAAATGATAACTGCATCTGTGTGAGGACTGAGGGCAGACCAGAGCTTCTGAAAGAGTAAAAACCCAGAGGTGGTGGACTCTGCTCTAATCTGGAACATTCACTGGCAGAATGAGAGCCCAAAGTCTAATTTATAAACTTACGGGTTTAAGAAGAGGATATGTCTTCACTTAAGCAGAGTTCTGATCTCAACTGTGTTTAGTTTCCATTTGTAGACTGCTCAGTGGCGAGCAAATGTACTTTACTTAATGAACATACAAAGAGTGAAGGGGAGAAAGATAAAAACTGAAAGGTTATTGAAAGAGCTGGAGTCAATGAGTGATAAATTCAGTGAGAGGCTGAACTGTAAACACACAGAAACATCCTTCCTCGGTGCCTACCTTTGCTCACTAGCTTATGGATAAAGTGTTCTGTATTCTGCTGTTTTTGGATGAATATAAACAATTGACTTTTTGTTCAAAGTTGCATCATTACCATGAGTAAAATCAAACAAAAATAATTGCGTAACAAAGGCAAAAAAATTGCATTATATGGTGGGGCATCGGTTGACTGTGTCATAAAAATAAGACATCAGACATTTGAAGCTTTTTTTGATAACCTCAGTACAAGCTTTGAATATTAATATAAGTGACATTTGGTGTAGCCACACCTGCATGTCTGTGATAGACCAATATCAGCTGAATTAATTTGTACTGTGTACTTCCATATGTATTATGTTCTTCATCCCGAATTCCATTTCATCACCAATCAAAATTTTGATCATTTAGCACTCAAATTTAAGTTCTGAACCGAAGAATAATATAATAATTTATTTATGGCAATAACAAACAAAATGACCGAATATTTAGTTTGAATGAATCTAAATATATATTGATTAGTGCCATGGTCAATTTATTATGTGTGCCTCACTTACATCTTCTAGTACTCATATTTCTGTAATAATGCAGTGTTTGAAGTACAGCATGTCTGGACAAAAGCCACCCAAAAACAGTGATTATCTAAATCCCATTTATATCCCATTCTTAAACCATGGGTTTAACTGTTCTTCAGTAGCTTGGTTAACACAACACTGCTGGTTAAAAAAGGAGAAAGAGTTTGTCTTAACTAGTTACTTGTGGGATTGCTTGCAATATATGTATCAATACTTACCTCTCCCCATGGCATGAATGGAACAATAAACTGACACCCGCTTTGTTCAGATGACTTGGAAAAACTACTTCATTTATCCACTGAAAAAGTGGCATATTAAGTCAGAATTGTTCTGTGTTTTAGTTCAATGTGATTTATAACTTCTAAATAGAGCATAGTAGTCAGCAGGACCTTACTTTGTCACGTGATCCTGTCTACAGCAAAAATGTGGCAACCTGAAATCCTTAGAGAATAGCTTATGTGGACTTTAGCAAACTTGCACCCCCAGTGGTAATGACACATAAAGCTTGACTGGTTAAAGTTCTGTGTATTTGCACATGGGTTAAAGTGCAGAATGGCCCACAGGTGTACTTCATAGATAAGCAGAAGCTGGAGGTACATATGGCTCTTATCGGTCGTTAAAAGCTACCGTCAGACATAGTCAGACAGTGTACATTAAGTGATGCACCTGCTAGCTGGTTCTTTTTCTCAACCTTTCCCTTCTCCAACTCTTTTAACCTCAGATATGTTGAATTTATTCCTGTAAGCCAGTTCAAACCTGGAAATTGCCTTTCATTTTCAGGATTTTTTTTCACTAAGTTGCTGCAACTTGTAGATTTAACAGAACAGAACTTCATGATATTTGAACTGTGATGTTGACAGGTTTTTAATGAAGCGAGTCCTAGGGACCCGCAGGTGGTGATTGGTTTTAAAGTCAATGAGAAGGTCTTAAGAGTCACTAAATCTAGCAGGAAAGATACCAAGTGAAAATGCTACAAGTATGATCAGGTTTTAATGGACTATGTACTGAGAGGAACGGCAAATCACAGAAGGCTCTGCTGTTTTTGTGAGAAAGAGACAAAGGTGCTGTGGAAATTAATTTTCTGTGTGCAGCTAGACGGTGAGATAATGTGTTTTTAATTTTCCAAAAATAAGCAACAAGTAAAGATGATAATAAAGTAAATGAGCTCTTTTCTAAATTCAAATACAATTTTTTTTAAAGAATAGTTAAATAAATAATACTTTACTATAAATAGACGTAAAATTATTGGTGGCTGGGGATCTGTATCGGCCAAAACAGCTACCAGCAATCAATAATCAGCCCAAATAAACCTTTGGGGCATCCTTATTATATACCAGTACAAAGTTTGTAGTCTTACTGTTGAAATGAAATCTCACGTGTTCATTTCCCCAATTTAAACACGGATATGTTGCTCATAATGTAGCATTATTATGGCTAAATTAAGATTATAATCTTTCAGAAACACTGAACCTGTTCATATATTTATTTGTGGTACTCACTACTTTTTAAGTGTGATGATGAGGAAAGACTCATTCTTATCAACTGGAACATCCAATGCGAGACCTCAGTACATGCAGTACAGACAAGTGTCACTTGCCCACTGCCACATGAGGGTTACACCAGCCCTGACCCAGTTTTTGTCATTCTGAGTTTTTTTTTGTTTCTTTTTTGTTTCTTTTTCATTTTTTTGCAGTTGGGAAGAAAATGGGTGTCTAATAGCAAATGAGGCTGTGCTGCTGATATAATTCAGTGCTGATTGTCAAGGGAATTTTCTAATGATGAGACTAGAAATAATGGCCCTGGTTGATGGGTCTTTGTTTTGTCTACATGCATTTGTCTCTGCCTCTCACACATTCCATTCCTCTGTTCATCGCACCCTTTTCTTCTCTCATGTTTTTTTTCTCAGCAACAGTCAGGCCTCATCAGTCGAGTGACAGACACAGTAAAGAGCATTGTTCCCTCCTGGCTGCAGAAATACTTCAAGAATCAAGATGCTCCTGAAGGAGGAGGGGGTGTACTGGGCACAGACCAGAACTGCCAGTGTCCGCCACCTCCTCCTAACGGCAGCGAAGAGGGACCTCCACCCCTTGATGGACGTGACTCCCCGGAGCCAAGCACTAGCAACACAGGTAAGGGAGTCAGTCTCTTGGGTCATCAAAGAGAATTGTATACCTTTTGCATAAGAATTGAGGTTGGATCTGTTTAGTATTATATAGATTTTTCCAAGCTACTCCTTTTGCATTGTCAACTTAATCACCATACTTACCCTTACCTCTGTCGTATTTCTCTCTCACACAGAGCCCTCAACCAGTCGGGCATCCTTAAACTTTCAGGATTATGTACTTCCTCGACCTCCCCTGAGTCGCTCCCACCTCCACTTTCCCCTGCTGGATGCTTCCCACCCAACCCTGGGAGCTTCCAGCAGCCTCTTCTCCCAACCCTCCACCTCTTCAGCCCCTGGGCCCTTTTCCACAGGCTTCTCCTTGGTCAAAGAAATTAAGGACAACCTCTCACAGCACGAAGATGATAACATCTCCACCACTAGTGGCTTCTCCTCCCGAGCCTCTGACAAAGGTAAAGATAGCTTGTTTCTGCAAAGAATGTTGGATGTTTGTGCGGTTATTCGTTAAAATGTGGTCATCTGTTTAAATCTAGGTATAATTACATCTGTGTTGGAATATTCCATTGAAGTAAAATCTAAAACTTTACACTCCATGGTGTAATGAGGTAATCAAACTGATGCTGCTATTACAGTGAAGTTGCCACAGTTTCCAGAGATTTACATGTTACATTGGCTCATCTTGTTATGTGTGAACATCTTGATAAAAGTGCTCTCAAGTGCCCAATTAATGTACTCAGTGATTTATTTTGACAGGAAATCTAGTAGATTTAGCACTTTACAATGTATTTCTTTTGATTTATGTTACAAATTCCAGTTTTGTCTGTATGCACATGACCTTACAACACCTTTTTCCAATCACTGTATTAAGACACACGCACACGTTATTTTTCATTATGAGACGTGTTCAAGCAACTCTCCTTTGACTCCTCAGAAGATTTATTTTGTCTTCTGAGATGTTTTACAAATCTCATCTTCATTTCTTACAGATGTCCCCACTTCCAAAACCGCATCACTTCCCCAGCTTTGGTCCCCAGAGACAGACAGAACAAACTCTGGGCCTCAGCCTGCCCAGTCCAGTCTAAAAAGGCCTGCATTTAACCTGTCTGTATTTGGAACTTCCTCCAATGTGAGTATATGTGTTTCAGTCAGTGTTTTAAAGTTTAAAAAAAAAAGAAAGAAAAGAGAAAATATTTTCTGAAAGAACAGATCTGTGCCACAAATTTTTGCATTTTTGTATCAAGCTTGTATGTTGGGCCTTGCCAGAGACCCACTTGGACATAAAACAACTCTTAACTCTTTAAAGTCATGTGTACCACAGATAACTTTAAGTTGTGCACAAACCAGAGCTTTTTAGGTATAGATTAATGTTGGTACCTCAAGGTTTATATATATATAGACCAAGGGATTATTGTTATTTATTAACCAATTATTTCTGGAATCATTTTACTGTTTTGATGTGCCAGGTGTTTTTAACATCACTTTAACATTACAGACAATACTTTTCCATATTTAGCCCAATTTGATAGTGTAGTATATGATTGAGAATACCATCAAGTAATGTTACTTAAATGTAATCCAATTTTGCTTAACAATTTTTCTTCCAGTCTACATTAAACAACACAATGCTAAACTCCAGCCAGCTTGGAGATTCACCCTTCTACCCTGGGAAAACCACATATGGCGGGGCAGCTGCAGTCAGGAGTGCTCGTACGCGTCCTGGAACACCTTACCAGGTGAGCTAGTGGCGTCATAAAGTCGAGAAAATTGGACTCATATATGAAGAGTCAAAAAATTTGAATGTTTTGATAAATCAGTTACCCACAGTTTTTTTTACTGAGGGTAGTTTTATGTGTGACTCTATGTGTGTATTTAATGTTCTTTGCTGTTAAACTTCAGCAGCTTTTAGTAGGGAAGCAGTAAATTTCAGACACTGACAACGAAGGACAAGTGTAACTGAAGTGTAAATTGCTCTTAATTTGATTTGAGACTAAACCAGCTCGTCTTAACTGTAGGCCCCGGTGAGGAGACAGATCAAGGCCAAACCTGCTGGTGCTCAGCCCTGTGGGGTAACCAGCGCCACAGCCAGGCGCATTCTGCAGTCCTTGGAGCGCATGTCAAGCCCTCTGGCTGTGAGTGCACACCACACACCAATACTCACCTCCTTTGTTTAACCCTATTTTACCTTACAGGGGTTATGCTCGGTCATAATGCCCCTGTTTGATAATTATATTAACCAAAATGGATGAATTTAAATTTTTTCTTTGCTTTCACAGGATGCTAGGAGAATCCCAGCAGCTGCCTCATCCCCTCTGTCATCAGTAAGAACTTTTAATATATTATATATTTTGTAATCATTTTTTTTGCAGTGAGGCATTTTACAGTACAGCAATATATGTGCTCACAAAACACACCAAAGCAAGAATTAAGAAAACCATGAAAATGTTACTCTTAAATGAAAAGTATGTGAAATGTTGAAAACCTAATTTGCTGACCACCTAGAAAAAAATTGTTAGTTTGGTCTAAAAATAGACATTTTACTCATGATATTTTTTTCTCCTTTAGTCGATGGAAGGCACAAATCTAGATGTTTCACATTTCCAGTCAAAAAAGAAACGGGTAAGTACAAATTATGAAATTCTTGTAACAATGTTTTCTCAGGCCTGGTGTGTCAAATACACGTTTATGAATAGCTGTTCACATTAAGCCTTTTTTCTTGCTATTTTGTTTTTTTAAAATGACTATCTTGTCCTTAAATGACTTACAGCTGGTGTATGCACATCAGCAGACAAACTTAACTTGTGTTTTCTGTCTGGTGTTTAGTAACTTTGCACAAGGCTTATTGATATGCACAGAGATATCATTGTACAGACACAGCAGCACTTGTTGTGGTTTGTCCTCCTGCCACTTCCTGTCCTACTGTCTGTCCTGCTGGCCTCCACCAGTTAATAGGATTTTTCTTGACTCCGCCACAGCTGTTCACTGCTGTGTGTATGTGTGTATGGTTTACTTTGTATGTACAAGTGCTTGTGAGCAAAAGTACACTTCATGATGTATTTGGCTCGTGAAAGTATGTGTGAAGTGTAGTTGACTGTTGAATTGTGCCTGCTCTGAACTGAACTTGTTCTCAGTAATAACTCTTAGGCATTTCCAGCTGCGACAGCTGCTTTGTAAACCCCAACAATAGTGTATTCACCCTTTCAGGTCCAAACAGGAAAGCTCACTATCTAAATGGGCCTTTCATGGCTGGGAGTTGCTTTGGTGTTATGCCCTGGCAGTGTCAAAAATATAGTTCAGCCCATTATAGATTTTTCCAACCAATGCTGATATTGATACTTTAGGCAGCAGCGTAGTAGCTGATTGTTTTTCTTTGAATCGAGACAAACAATCTTGGCAAGATTTTTGACAAACAAAACCTCTATTTTCTATCTTTCCTTTAATTAAGATGGATTCCAACCTCCCGCCAGTGCAGAACCTGGTGGTTCCTGCTGCAGCGTCAGTGTCAGGAAACCGCTCTGTGTCCTTCAGGCCTACTTTGACTCCTGGAGGAGTGGGTCGACCTGTGGATAGGACACCAAGAGAGACGGTTAGAAACACAGTGCCACATTAAATAACATCTCTACATTGCTTCTCTGGATTAAGTGCAGCAAGTAGAATTTCATAAAAACCAGGTTCTAATTGCGTTTTTTTTTTTATTCTCTTAGCCCACAAGACAATCACCACAACTACCTGAAGACACCCCAGGTCCATCTCAAAGGTAAAACATGAAATTTTTTGTTTGTTCAGATGCCATAATGCTCTCTGTATGTTTCTTTTGCTTGATTTACTCTTAATGCCTGTTACTGTTCATTTTTCTACCCCTAGCACAATGGGCTCCAGTGGCCCGGCATATCCTCTGTCCAGCACACCTGCAGCCAGCAGCGTGAGCTCTGGAGGTGGCAAGATGAAGAGAGAGAGGACCACAGCACGGCCTTCCTCGAAGCGCCCTGAGGAGGACGAGGTCAGGGCTTTACATCTAACAAACTGACTCTACATTTTAGTTTCTAGTACTTACTACTTTTATACACTAACAGTTTTCACCTAAAAGTATTAAGTAACAAGTAATCATACTTATATATCGGGGCAGTAACACTTTTGTTTTCAGGCCAAGCTGAGAGGAAATTCAAATCAGATTTTGTGTTCTGATGCATTCAGATATCAAACACTGGTTTATCTCACCATAAGTCTGTAAGATACCCTATTCAGAAGTGGCAGAAGCATTTCATGGTTTGAATTTTCAAAATAAAATGTACTGTGCTTTGAGGTTGAGCACACAGTGATTCTCAACCTTGTTTTCTGACTTTTAGGTGGCTGAGGTACCGGACCTTCCAACCATTTCACTTCCCATCTGCACCTCTGCTTTGCCCAGCTTCAGCTTCACCTCCCCTCTTCCACCTCTAACCACCAACAGCACCACCCCCAGTGTCACACCTGTGACTCTCGCTAAGGAAACAGTCACAAATGAGGTCAGTCTTAAAATTATCTTGATCCACTACAATGCGACTTAAAGTCTAAAGGTCAACAACATCATTCATGCGTTTTGCTATTTTTCGTGTTTCTTATAGGAGCCACCGATGGCTAAAACACCTCCATGTGTACCTTTTACATTTTCCTCCCCCATTGTCAAAGCGACTGCTGCTAGTCCTCCTTCCTTTTCCCCCTCAGTAAGTAAACAGTTTATTTCTTAAAGGGTTCTTGCTGAGTTGACAGTTGTTACCTCAGCAGCAATGATAATAATTGGTTACTTTTTGTTTTTTGTAGGCTGGATTCACCTTTAGTGCACCTGTAGCAAAGATGGGTCCCTCCATGTCAAACGGGAAGCTGACTACTCCCATAGCGGCAGCAGGTAGGACAGTTTTCTAACGATTGGCATTTAACTGGGTCTTGCCTTCCCTGAGAAAACTGGAACTCAAGTTTGATCTTTCATGTTTTCTTTTAGCAAAGCCAACAACAAGCAAAAGCACAGAAGAATTTGAAGGACCTCTCAAACCAGCTGCAACTCTTAAGCAGGGCAGTGTGCTGCAACTTCTTAAATCACCAGGTTAGAATCAACAACAGGTTCTTAAACATTTGTATCATTGTGCTTTACGTGGTTGAATATTGTTTTAATCATATTTTTATTCTGACTAGGCTTTGCCTCTCCCATTGCTCGGACTTCACCGGGCCCAGATAACACTCCGCAGCAGACATCCAAACAATCCACTGCCCCCTCTTCCTCATCCACCACTACAACCACCTTGCCCTCTTCTTCTTCATCAGGGTTTGGCGATTTGTCCAAAGCCCCACCAGGCTGGAGCTGTGATGTCTGCTTAGTGCAGAACAAGTTATCAGACACAAAGTGTGTTTGTTGTATGGCCCCTCAGCCCAATTCCTCCTCTTCCAAATCTATGGACAGTAAACCTTCAACCGCCACCTCAGTTGGGCTAGAGAGCAGCAGTGTGAACACCACCACCTCCACCGCAACAACCACCACAGGTTTCGGCACAATGTTCTCCAAACTGGCAGGAACCTGGGACTGCGACACGTGTCTTGTTCTAAATAAACCTGATGCAGTTAAGTGTGTGGCCTGTGAAACGGCAAAACCGGGAACGGGGCTCAAACCCTCACTGACTCTTCCTTCTGCCTTCTCAGCTGTTAAGACTGTATCCACCCCAACAGCCCCTGTTTCTACAGGGATCAGCGGACTTGGAGACAAGTTCAAAAAACCTGAGGGTTCATGGGAATGTGATACATGTATGGTAGTAAACAAGGCAGAGGACACAAAGTGTGTGGCTTGCACTAGCGCTAAACCAGGTAATGTGAACAAAACTCTGTCAGTATTGGTCTTTGAATGACATGCTGACTCTTGGGTTTCAGTAAATGTGTCATTAAATAGCAGTATTTTTAAACACAGTTGTTTGTGAAGCATCTTCATTTGCTCATTCTCACAACAGGAGCCTCATCTGGATCGTCATTAGGGGCCTCAGCTGGAGCCTCTTCTTCAGTCGGCAGTGCTCCAGTGTTTGGTTTGGGAGAGGCGTTCAAAAAGCCAGAGGGTAGCTGGGATTGCGATGTCTGTCTTCTGCAGAATAAAGCTGCTGATGTCCAGTGTGTTGCCTGTCAGGCAGCAAAACCTGGAGCTAGCGTGGAGCCCAAAGGTAACAACTATTTTGACTTTAAGAATCAAAAGTTAATCACATATTTGCAGAAATCAAGAGGGCCTTTTTGGGACTTTGAGTGACTTGAGACTTTTGAAATGGCCTTAACCTAATCTAAGCTTTTCACCTTTTCTGATTTATTTATTTTATACCCTTTTTTTCCTCAGCTTTTGGTTCAACTTTCGGTTCATCAGCTGGTGGGACTTCTGGCTCCTCTACATTCAGCTCTTCTACCTCTAGTTCTGGAGGTTTTAAATTTGGCACATCAGACAGTTCTTCAGGATCAAGTTCTGGAGGTTTCAAGTTTGGAGGCTCATTAACAGAGTCCTCCTCTTCATCATCGGGTGGATTCAAATTTGGAGTGCCATTTGGAAGCTCCTCATCAGAAGCAACTTCTAAAGACTCTACTGCTTCTTCAGGGTTCAAATTTGGCAGCTCATCTGAGGGCTTTAAATTCGGGACTGCCTCTAGTGATGACAAGAAGTCAGACCAACCTGCTGCAGGTTCTGGATTTAAGTTCGGAGCCAGCAGTGGGATTGTGTTTGGAACTGGATCATCTAATACAGAGAGTAATTCCTCTAAAGGCGGGTTCACCTTTGGATTATCAAAACCTGAAGAGAAAACAGAAACCACAACCGCTTCATCTACTGTCAGTTTCACTCCCCCTGCTTCCTCTCAAGAGACGAGTGACAGTGTGACATCATCAAACGACACCACACCATTAAACACAACCTCGACCACCACCACGACAACAATAAACACAACTGGGTCTGTGTTTTCAAGATTGGGTGATCAAAGTTCGGTGACCATCACCACATGCTCTCTGTTCGAATCCTCACAGGCAGACAAAGAACCAGCTGCTCCCACATTTACCTTTGGGAAGCCAGAGGAAAAGAAGGAAGCAGCTGCTTCCTCGGCTCCGTCTGCCTTCCTCTTTGGTGCTGCTAGTAAAGATACAGATGCGGCACCAGCCACTTCAGGAGGCTTTTCCTTCGGTAAGCCCAGTGCTTCCACAGAACAGCCTCCACCCGCGTTCACTTTTGGCAAGCCAGCAGATAAGAGTGAAACATGTCTTGCAGAAGCCCCGAAGCCCTCCTTTACCTTTGGACAAAGTGCTACAGGTAAGAGAAAATTTGGACACTGATACTATTAGGAATAGTTTGTGATTTTTAAATAGTTTTTTAATTTAAAGAAAAAAAAGTTACTATTTAAAACTGCTATCTTAGTGCCTTAAAATAAATCTCCATGTGTTTTCTGGCCCCTGAGTATAACACAATGCTAGGTCATAACGCGTCATCTGTCAACAGTATTACAAACAGAAGGAACAGGCAGATGCAACAATAGCATTAAACTGAACAAAAATTCTGTGCTGTGCAAACTCTTGACGGGGGACATCATGTAATAAGGCAACAACAACAATAACAACAAGCAAAGTCACTGAGAGTGACACACTAAGTAGGAGGGTATCCATCTGCTAATCCACACCAGTCACAAGTTTGATGATAGATGTGCAAGGCAAACGAGCATGCTCATCTCAAAGAGGATTGCAAAAACATGCTTCACTGTCCCATCAATAAAACTTGTTACATAA
>JAUZTA010000010.1:12156632-12167201 GCA_034780835.1 Ctenochaetus striatus | reverse complement strand
GCTGTGCTTTGTTGAAGCTATGGCTATGCTAAAGCAGTATTTTAATCCCACTGAAAAATTCTTGTCACAAAAATACTTACAATTATGCTTCATTTATATTTTGTTATTACATTATGCTTCCTAATTTTGTTACAACAACAAATGTACCTCTTGTAGTTATGTATGATGTTTGGCAGGGTAAGTTGAAAAACTGTTACAATGAGATAAGCTGGTATTAAAACTATAACATTAATGCAGTCATGATGAGGAGACAGCTTAAGAAAACGCACAAAAAAGTTATTACAAAAATGTCTGGTTTTGCTTTCTGTCAGTCAATCATTCTATTTTAAAAAGAAATCTCTTTTTTGTGGTGGTAGCAGTATGTTGTTAAAGTGCAGCATCCTGTCACTAGAAAAGGAGTCTGCAGGTTTGACATGGCCAGAGATGCTGCTGACACGGTGACAATATCTGGCAGACTGCTGCATCGGCTTGCAGACAGACTGCAGTGTTGGAATTATCTGTTACTTGTGAAAATTTCACAATAGGACACAAAATGTTATCATTGTGCACTAAAGGAATATAATTAGAATACAGCTGGTTTGAGAAGTGTGCAGTGATCATAGGAACTTCGCCTCTACTGGTTGCAACACTGTACTACCACACAGTTAGTTAATCAGCCTGTGACACAGCATTTTATTTTTCATATTAGAAGTGAAGTCCTTGGTGTTGTTTTGTAGCTTTTAGAAAGTATTGTTTAAGATTCAAAATTACAGATACCGCAAAAGTTAGGATATGAAACATAGATTAGTAAAAGTAATTACATGCAAACTATCTGCAAATGAACCAGCAGCGGTTTTATGAAGGATTTCTGATCACTAGTAGTAATATCCTTTACACAGTCATATGTTTCACAAAGTCATGACCTCAGTCCATCCTTGCTTGTGAATGACTGAGCCTTTAGAGGATCCCCCTTTCATACCCAGTCATGATACTGTTGCCAGTAATCCACTTTACCTGGAAAAGTTAAAAACAGGTGTTTTTTTTGTTTTTTGATGGGTTATTTTTTGAGCATTCCAAAACTTTCCTAGTCTTATTGCTCCTGTACTGCCGGCCTCTTATTCAAAATAAGCTTATAATTAGAAAGATCAATGACATTTATGAGGTACAGCATTAAATATGTTGTCTTACCATTAAAAAAGCTGTTTATCACATTGTTTTACATTTTACACATTGTTCCAAATTTCTCAGAATCTGTGTTTCATGGCTAATCTTTAAATTAGTTGTGATTTAATTTTTACTCAAAGTCATCCTTCTTCAAGATTACAGCTTTAACTTTTAATTTGTGTTGGTGTTACATTTTAAAATGCTGAGATCTGAATAGGCCCTACTATATTGTGTCTGTCAGTGTCACTGTGTTGCTCAGGCATGCACAGAGCATGTTTTATATGAGTTTGTCGAGGTATTGTGCTAGCCAAATTGTCAGCTTGGACTAGTCCGCTGAATCCTCCTGTTTAACCTAATTCCCAGAGCGATAGCTATCAGCAGACGCCACAGATAGTGGCACTGTCTTTATCCTCACTACTGACCGTCTCTCCAAAGAGGATTTGAAATCTCCCACATAATGCTTGTAAAGCTGTTAAAAGAGTGCCTCAAGCTGACTCCCCAATCACAAATGAAAAACAAAACAATGTCTTGACCGTATTTAATTTCATCACTCTCCAGGAACTAAATTGAAACTGTTGTGGTTTGCTGAATTGACCTTTGCCCTTGTGATATTTGTCAGGCTTGAGAGTAGCTGGCAGAGAGGCTAGTAACTTAAAGATCCTTTATTAAGGAGTCTTGACTGTTTTTCTTTAAAAATCTGTGTGTATTTTCTCTGTCTAAGACCAGGGTTATATTTCACTCATTAAATCAAGTGCTTTTTTCGCAGTTAAAGTGTCATTTATTGGTTTCCAAAGATTCATACTGTACGTCTGTTTTTAAAAAAACATTTCAACTGACCGAGCGACTTTAGCTTTAGGCGCATTTTTTACATCAGTGACCTGTTCACTTGACTGCATGGTGTGTTTCCATGGATTTAATCCATTATTCACACAAAGCTACATGATTATTTCTTTCGAACGGTACCTGTCAAAAGTGTGGATACAGTTTCATTCAAATAAATAGGATGAAATACTGAAATTTGACTGGTACTGTTTATCATTTTAAATAATTTATAATGTTACATCCTAAATCTACAACCGTAACATGGACGGAAAAGATTTTCCTGATTTATTGCCTTAAATGTTTTGCATGGACATTTGACAGGGACAGTATCACATGCTTCGACCATGAGTCACATGATATGTTGAAGACTCTTGATTTATTCAGTTACAGCTCTGGCTTCGTCTAGTTTAGAAATGTCTTGTCTTTGGTGACACAAGAAAAACAAAACACTTGTTGTGTTTCAGATTTGTTGAATAGGGTGTTTGTCAGATTAGATGAAGATAATAAGTCTTAAAGGTAAACCAATATTGACCAAAGTGCAAACCTTTTTCTTACTGATAAATACAGTACTCAGTGTTCTTTATGCCCCCCTTACACAACCATTGTTGTACAGAAAGCCGGGAGGGATTTGGCTCTTCAGATAACGATAGTAATCTGTTATGATCTTAATGGAGAGTGTCAGTACAAAACAGAGCCAGTGCTCGTCATGTTTGTCTGCAGTCTCTCACTGCTCTGTCCTGGTGATGGACAGACGGAAATCATGAGGACACAAACAGGATTCTGGATTTGTTTGCCGGGGCGAAATAGAGCAGTGTTGCATAACACTTACTGTTAATTCAGTGTGACCTGGAAAGAGGGGTGGAGACGGATGAAGGGAGCATGAGAAACAGTAAGCACGATTCTTAGCTATCTAATCTGCCAGTCAATGAAAATGATTTCACTCATATGCATTTCGTTGCTTTTTGGTGTTTTTAAAAATATAGCATAAGGTTCTAGGCATTTGTTGCTTATCTTTGCATATGTATGCACAGTATACACAGCTGTCCTGGATACATTAGCTGAGGTTTTAACGGCACGGACCAATGCACCACTGTGAAGTCAGTCTCTTCCTTGAAGTCAGCAATTAGGGCAATTGCTTTTGGCTCCCATCCTGCTCAGCAGAAATTTTCCTCTCAGGACATCAGGCTCATATGAAATCTGTGCAGCACATTTAAAATCACTAATCAACCTTGTAAATGTGACCTCACTTAGTCTCAGATTTCTGCCTTCTAGTGCAGCTTTGTGTCATGTGTGCAGACGCTCCGTTAGCCTCCATTACAAGTTGCAATGTAAATGGCACAGAAACCTGTTGAACGGGGTTGTACATAAAGGCACTGGTTGGGATGGGGTCATTGCAGTAATGGTCGAAGAGGCAGGTCTCCTCCCTCAAGTAAGATAAATTAACAATACATTTAGTTACTAAGGCTCCACGTGTGTCCTTGGTAACACTGTCAGTGCTTAGATCAACAGTGTTTGCAGTCTCCTCATTTCTCTCACATCATTTACCTCTGCTTTACATTACCTGCAGGTTATGAAGTCCACAAAGCCATAAAATGCAAATAACAGTATTGTGTGGATAAGAAATTTACATTTGGTTTCTTGTTTTAAGTTTCCATTAGGACCGAGGTAAAATAATAGGAATCCCCTATTCTCACTGCAGTGGAAGATTGCCAGCCAGCTTTGTTATCTTAGAAGTTTTATAAATCCACAGCTCAGGAGAAATTTCACTTCTGCTACCAAAAGTCCTCCACTGCCATCACCACACCCTCTGAAGACTGAAACAGTTAAAAAATAATAAAACTTAAGTTAATTATAAGAAATATTATTGAAATAGTTTTGGATAATTAAAATAATATGAAATTAAAGCTAAAAATTACATTAATTTAAGTCAAACTGGTTACATTACTTATAATAGATGAAAGCTTGTTGGCCCAGTTATCTGTAGTTTCAGTGGCTTTTTTCCAGGCTCTCGATTGGCCAGCATGGCTTTTGGATTTAGTGCTGTATCATCACCTGCTGGTTTGGCATGCTCTGAATGGCACCTTAACAGTGCTTTTGCATTTTCATTTGGGCCCCCTAAGATTTTTTAAGGAGGGGGAAAAAGCTGTTTTAAAGTATGCATCTACTAAGTGTAAAACTGCCTTTTTTCTCCCAAAGGTCTTTTAGGCTTTGGTTGAGTGTGCCTTTTTTTTTTTCTGCTAAAAGGCACATTTTAGCAGAATCAAATTTAATCTGAAAAAGGCAGGTAAAACTGTTTAAAGTATCGATATAGCCTGAATTTAATTTGTGAAACAGAATGTCAAAGTCCTTCAGCTTAGCTCCATATCTCTGTACTCTCTTTCTGTTGTATTGTTTGATTTCCTGTCACCATTTTAATCAGGCAGATGCAGCATTTGTGTCATTGCCAGTTTGACTTAGATAGCCTACTATCATCTCCTCTTTTTTTGCCTCTTTTTGGGATTTCTGAGATGTAATATAGATGTAAGATATAATAGATGTAATACAGATAAAGAAATTGTATGTATGTTAATGGTGTGAATATAAGATTTAACTGTAAATCTCCTTTTCTGTTGTGAGTATATTTGGGCTAGGTAAAGATGTTTTAGCGAACTTGTACTCATTCTACTCTTCTTTTTTCTTGTAGATTGTTCTTGAAGCAGAGTGAGCTTCCCCCACAACATGTCACAGGATAAGAGTGGATACCCCGTTATGGGTGAGACCAACCCACTTCATAACAATGTCTATGGACCCCCTCAGCCAGGTTTTGGTGTGGCTCCTCCCATCTACAGTCAAGCCCCAGGTGGACCGTACCCACCGGCAGCTGGCTACGGACAGCCCGGCTTCCCACAAGCAGGCCCCGGGTTTGCCCCTGGTCCCTACCCTCAGATGCCTTACCCTCAGATGCCCTACCCACAGGGACCCTACCCCCAGGGGCCTTATCAGCAAGGAATCGCGCAGCCAGGCTTTCCAGGTGACCCCACAGGTGAGTGCCTTTAACAAAGATTTAAGGCATTTTATGAATAAACTTCTCTCTCTCTAGGTCACGTTATTGTACCTCAATAAGGGCAAAAAAAAATTGTGTTATTTGACTCTGCTTATTGACCATTGTCACTCATTTTGACAAAAACTAGTATACTCAGCTCAAGTCCTGTTTAGCCAATGTCATTTCATATATACCCTTCAATAAAGTGTTTGTCTCTGTCCCATGATGCTGTCTTTATCTGTGAGTTTTCTGAAGTTACTCAAAAAACCCACTGCTGACTCAACTTTTGTCTTGACTCAACACAGATAACTTTGCAATCAGTAAGAGGATCAGTACTGTAATCAGAGAGTGCTGAACACACCGCAGACATGTGGACCACTTTAGCCTAGTCTTTTCCTACTTGCCATGAAAAACCTTAATCGTTGTCCTGTCATTGTTTTTCATCAGGACCTGCTGGCAGCCCTGGTTATCATGGTGATGGGCCTCCATCTTACTATGACAACGAGGAGTTCACCAACTCAGGCTTTGAGGACAAGAGCATCCGACAAGCCTTCATCAGAAAAGTGGGTCATTTACAGTGTCAGATTAAAGGGGATCTGTTATGCTATATTTTAAGGGACTCCACCAAAGTAGCTTTGTAAAAAAATCCTCAATTATTTTATACAAGCACTTAATGTAACTGCTCTTTGCATCTTCTGTCCGAAATAATCCTTTCCAGCTTCTGTCAATTTAAGATTTTTTCTTTCAAAAACTAACTTGTTTGGGACCGCTTATGCTGTTAAGTCTGGGTTCTGTTAGCTAGCCAGCTCAGTCAGCCATTCACTTAGTCAGCCATCCTTTTCCTGTCGCCCAGGCCTGAAAGCCTTGTGCTTGTCCAGAGCCCCTCTACTAGGAGCTGCTGACATTATGTGCATAAGAATGTAACATTGCATCATATATATTTCATGAGCATAACCCATTTAAATGTGTCTGATTGGAAAAAATAAATAAGTGTAATATAAACTCATTTAAAATGCCACCTACATTTTTTTTCCTCCTCACTTATGACCTGCTTCATTCTTATTTCTTTCCAGGTCTTCATGGTTCTCACAGTGCAGCTGCTGGTCACATTCTCCTTTGTTGCTGTCTTCACTTTTGTCAGCGATGCAAAGGAATTTGTGCAAGCTAATCCATGGACATATTATGTGTCCTATGTGGTCTTCTTTGTGGCTTTAATTGTCCTGAGCTGCTGTGGAGACTTCCGTCGCAAGCACCCCTGGAACTTGGTTGCACTGGTAAGAGCATGATCTAATGCCACATACACACACAAGTACGGACCATAATAATGATTTTTGCCATGACCAGACTTCCCTAATTCAAACTACATTAAGTTTTCAGTTCACAATTAATGTAACTATCTATAAGTGGGGTTGACTTTTCAAGAAAGTGAAAGAAAGGATGAGGAGAGAGGCATGAGGAGACAGAAGTGAAAGAGAAACTGAAAATGCAGCTGTGAAAACAGAAACCTAAAGAAAGTGAAGAAGGCCCAAATGATTTAAATGTACAATAAGAAATACTTTCACATTCAAACGTCTGAAATTCTATACTTATGTAATATCTATGTGTTTGAGATCTGTTCTTATATTATTTCAAATGTTTCCAACAATTTTCATACTCAGAAAAAAAATTAATTTAATTTAGCATAATTATGTGTTTCATTTTGTCACCTGTTGCTAGCTTCTAGGGTAACAACATTCAGAGAGTGAGGAAGGAAGCTGGCAAACATGACTAGAAGTGAATGTATTATGAATAAAAAAAGTTACCTTCTCTGTGAACATTTCTGCCGTATGCATGTTAGATAGTTTATCATTTGCAATACTGGCTATCTAAAAATGAAATAAGCAAGTCTAATAACCTGATACTTCCTCATATCATCAAACTATGTGAGGTGTTTTTTTGTTGTTTTGTTCTGAGTTTGTCACATTTCTTCTTTTGTCTTCTTTAAATCTTAAAGCGCAATATGTAGTTTCTGTGGCTAGATCTGTAGAATTGTACGACAAAAACGACATGTAGGCTATAAATTCAGAAAAGGCAGAAAGAGTTTTGTACTTAATTTAATTTACTTAAACTTAATTTAAAGGTTATATTTGTTACTGTGTAAGTATATTGAGAGGAATGGAAAGACTGTAGTCAGATTCCTTGTATGTGAATGTATCTGAGACTTTACAGCTTGTATAAATCTAAGATTTTATGATATGCTCCAAAGGGAAGTATTGAATTTCACACTTTTTGTTGGGGTGTTAGGGCTCATCCTTTCAAAAGAGTGCTATAACATTATTACCTCAATCTGCAACGTGTATTAATGTGGCTTCTGTTGTCTGTATTTCAGTCCATCCTGACCCTGAGCCTTTCCTACATGGTAGGGATGATCGCCAGCTTCAATAACACAGAGACTGTCATCATTGCTGTGGGAATCACTGCTGTGGTCTGCTTCACTGTCGTCCTCTTCTCACTACAGGTCAGCATGCACAAATAACTAATATAGATGCTCTATATTGATATAATCAATGATTAAGACTAACCTCTTTGTAATGTTTAAAGCTGCCAGTGTTATTTTTCTTGTATTCTGGGTTCCCAGCAATTTTCACTTTGTTAATTGACAAACTAAGAAAGACCTAGCTAGCTAACGAATGTATAAATATTTGGCAAAGTTTGAGCTACATCAAGCCTTTTAACATCAAGTTCTCAAATCACAAATTTTCTGTCTTATGTCCACATTTGGATTAGGTTGCCATTCAGTCTTAAAGTGGTTGGTCTTATGTCTTATCACTGGCTAAATTTTACAACCTCTTGTCTTTTTTTCTCTTCATCACAGAGCAAGTATGACTTCACTTCCTGTCGGGGCGTTCTCTTTGTGTGCCTGATTGTACTGTTGCTCTTCTGCTTCCTCTGCATCTTCATCCGCAACAAGATTTTGCACATCGTCTACGCCTCGCTTGGAGCCCTGCTCTTCACCTGCGTGAGTTTCACACTCATACTGTGTTCTTGAGAAATGGCAGACCTTTTCTCAATAATGATTTAGTTGTTGTTGTTTGTGTTGAGATTGTCTGTTAAGTATTTCAGATTTAGTGCAGCGTTAATGTTTACTTGGATGTCAGTACTTTTGCAAGGTCAGTTCATTTCATCATAATTCTAATCTGTAAGTTCATTATCCAGTTGGATAATTTGATATTAGTAGGGTGATGGCGTCCAGTCATCTGGACACAGTCACCAGACAGTCTTTACCACTGGTATACAGGCAGTTTTCCACCTTCCAGTGAACTTCACTCTGCTCAATAAGGGATAATTACATCTGCAGAATGTTAAAGAGTTAAGCATAAACTGGGTAGGAAAATGATTCATGGTTAGAAAGAAAAAAGTCAGACACTACTTTGTAGTTACAAACTAAAAATATGTCCATGCACCATGAAAGCCAGCCATAACCAAGAGGTATGTTAAAAACTATTCATATTTTATCATATAGAGGGTAAATAAAGTGTTTTGGGGCAAGGAAGACAACTCTACAAAGAGTAGAGTTTATGCAGATCAATAACAGAACAAACTTTTTACCCATGACAAACTAGTGTTTATAGTGTATCGATGTAACAGTTTCAGAGGGCAAGTTAGTCGAACAAAGCTGAGCATTAAGCAGCATTAACAGGAAAAGCTAAGAACACATGAGAGCATGTTGTTATTGACACCATTCATTTTTTTCATCCACTGTGTCTCAAAGTTTCGGGTGTTTGAAAGTTAATCACATGCCAAAATAGTTCTAAATATTGTGTGGCAAACGTTGAAATACAGCGAGTCATTTTGAAAGTAATCTACTAGAAATGTGAGCCTACACATCTTTAATTGACTGATGCAGCACTTTGCAGCATGACAGTGCAATTCGTTCTAGCAAAGTGGAACCAAGTTCAATTTAGTGGACGGGCAACTCGATTTTATTTTCTTTAAAGATATGTGTGACAACTGCAGAAGGAACTTATACCCTGTAGTTCTGATATGAACATGTGCAATTTTAATATTTGTAACAAAAACTCTTCTGTTTAAAGGTATTTCAGATGCATCTATGTTGACTGCTTTACAACCATAGTTTTTAACAGTACATGGATACATTTGCTATGTGTTATATTTTAAAACAATAGCTGATAAATAAATTTCAGGTCATTCATCTTTGACCCTGACACTTGAAATATCTTGAAATGTCTAACGCAGTCTTTGTTTTCCTCTCTGCAGTTTTTGGCTGTGGACACTCAGCTTCTTCTGGGCAATAAGAAGCTGGCCCTGAGTCCAGAGGAGTACATTTTTGCCGCCCTGAACCTCTACACTGACATCATCAACATTTTCCTGTACATCCTGGCTATCGTGGGACGTTCCCGCGAATGAGGCTGCATTTTGAGGACAACGGAAGGGAGATAGAGAATGCCTCCCTTTATTGTGAAGTGTTGCTAACGTGCCCTATTCTGTGTTATTCCTTTAACTTTGTCTGCACTTTTTTTCACATGATAACTGTCATTTCCTCTGATCACACACTCACACACAGCTCAGTTCTTTTTCTTTTTTATTTTTAGACAGATAGTTGAGCTGTGGAGGAGCTGCAGCCAATTATACAATGCAGCTGAGAGGGACACTATTTAACACAAGTCTTACCATTAATTACAGAATGTCATAATCTGTCTTCTCCTCAGTGTTGACCACTCCGCTTACTATAACTGTTGTCTGCTTCTACTAACAGAGATGGCTATATTATGTCTACATTACCTACCACCCAGGTTTCAGTTTGGCTTGGCAGATAAAGTATAAAACATGTTATAATGTGGGTGCTTGGCTGTCAGCCTTGCCTTGCTTCAGAAATTAAACGGGAAAAACAGTGGGGAAGGTACTGGTAATGCATAATGCTTAATATTGATGTAAACCAGCTTTGTCTGAAGAGAAGAAGATAGTGGTAGTTTACCCACCTCCCTTAATCTCTCTGTTTCCCTAAATTTACCTCCCCTTTTCAGCCTGCTGGTGTAAAGTTACTCTGCATGGCAACATGGAAAAACCACTGAAGATGTGATATGATTCTTAAGAACTACCAGAGGAATATCTCTAGCTTGCTTCTCACAGCTGTAAATAGTTAAGTGTATTACTGTGTATGATGCCAATATCCCCCTTGCCCCCTGAAAGGCATGCTGGAGTGATTCACATGGATGTTTTGCTTTTTGGGAAAAGTATGCTAACATCAGACTTTGCTTACCCACTATAGTAACTTAAATCTTTGAATGGCAAAAGAATGAAGATCAATGTTGGATGTATAACATTAACATAAATTATTACTTAATAACTATATATTCTTACAGAATATCTTTTAAAGGAAGAAAAATTTTGCTCTGTAATTATTTCTATGATTGCAAAGCTCATATGCTCTCTAACCTTCTTCACTCTTTTCTTTAATGTCCTCACCAAATTTTCTCTATGCTGGTCACTAAGGTGAAGTTAAGATTTAGTGCTGTATTTTGTCATTACAGCCAATGTGAAATAAATTTCTGGCCACGACAGAATTTTCAGAACTGCTGACT
>JAUZTA010000010.1:12066755-12078216 GCA_034780835.1 Ctenochaetus striatus | reverse complement strand
CCCTCATTCATGTAGTACAGGAACTCAGTGTCCTCATTGCTGTCACCTGTGTAAATACAGTGGATTACCATGTCAGATATATACAACATTCTGTATTATCCACAAATTGGGGACATGGTTGTGATGGTTTTGTTAAGGTTATGCAACACTGAGGTGTAAAATGATCCTGACCCAACAAATGTGGGAACACAAAACATTCTGTACTTATTTAGACAGCATGCGTATGCACAATCAGGATGCAGGCACAGATATTAGTCAAATTCAACTGGACCATAGCAGACAAAAGGAACCTCTGTGAGAGTAAGTAACTCACCTTGACCAAGGCTGTCCCATTGGTGGGTCACCGCCTTTTTGCCAATCACATTGACAGCCAGGCTGAAAGCTGAGGCCACATAGAAGTTGCCAGGCTGGGCCAACACTTGCACACCAGACAGTGGGCTGAAGTAAGCATCCAGCAGCGGCCTGACCGCAGACTCAACCTGCACACACAAAATTAAGGCAAAAGATTAAATACAACATATGCTAGAACTCTAGTGTTAGGTGATAAATGATCTCAAAGCACAAATCCTTTAATTAAATAATCCAGAGTTGCATTTGAGTTGGTATCTTACAATACTGTTGTACACAGTACACAGCTTAGCTAGATTATTCAAGTGTCCTTCACTAAAATGGTCATGGCTACGAAAATTAAGTACATGCAATTACTGCACTTTAAAAAAAGTTTCACTTGTTTTTGTCAGTTCAGTTTTACATTTGGCTCTGTGCCACTTACCTGTTTGAGCTGAAACTCTGAGCCAGTAAATCCACCACCAATGTCAAGGATGTTCATGTTAAAGCCCAGATCCGCCTGAACAAACAAAAAAAGAAGCAAACTGTTAGTTGTTACCCTTTATTACATATCATTATAAATCTAGCAAATTCCTTTAGGTTAATAATTTTATAAATAATGACATTTTCATACCGCCATATCAAACACACAGCGGGCATCTGACAGCGCATGGGTGTAGGCCTCTTGCAGGTCTTGGCAGGAGCTGGGGATATGAAACGTCAGGCCCACTACCTGGACTCCCAGGCCCTTGGCTGCTTCCAACAGGTGCCTGCAGCTCTTCAGAGAGAAGCCGAAGTCCATGCTGGTCTCAGCTGCATGGGCCTGGGTGGTCAACTGCAGCAGTAACCTAGAGGAGATTAAAAATAAAAAAATTCAGCCTGTGATCAAAACATTAAGAACTGCTTTCACAGTTTTCTGTCATGTTTCAGCCTGAGACTTAATTAATTTGCTCCCATGTCAAATCAGTAATTCCACTGCCAAATTTTCAGTTTATAGATCTGCATGGGGATTAAAAGTAGCTTAACATGATATCTTACTTTGCATTAGGGTGCAGGCGGGAAATCTTGGACAACTCTGCCTCATTTTCACACACAAGATGCTGGATGTTGTTCTTGGCAGCGTGTTTAATGTGTGCCAGCTGCTTGCAAACACCTGACAGGATGATGTTTTCCGACGGCACGCCGTGCTCCAGCACCAAGTTCACTTCAGCCTGGGGGAAAGAGGACACACGTCAGTTAAATGATTGCATCAAAGTTTAAAAGCCCCATCGAAACAATCAAAAAAGGTACCAAGTGTGTTGCATAAGTCCAAAGGATGACAGTCATCAGCTGACTCGTAATCAGTGCATGTAATGTTATTGCCCGAAATGATTAATTGCTCTCATGAGAGGGATGAAGCACTGTGCTGCTTATAACAATACATAAAATCAGAGCTATCTGAATTGATTCTGTAAGGCAACAAATTTACCTTGTTGGTACAAACGAAGCCCAGGCCCAAAGAGGCCAGCACTTCGATGACTGCAGGGCTGCTGTTGCACTTGACTGGGAAGTAGGGCTGCAGCTGTGGCATCACACTCTGCCAGCACATGTGCTGCCGCATCAGGGCACCAAGGTTACCCACCGCGAAGGCACTCTTCTCCACCTGGAAACACAAGACCACAGGACAGTTGCATCAGGCACACAAAGCAACTGGTCAATGCCACTAAAAGCCAACCTTACTGATAGCCTATGACTCACCATCAAACAGATAACAGTGCTAATGACAGTGTCATGAAAGCTATTTGAAGTATTTTGAGAATTTCTTCCACTGAAACTTGAAGCTATTAAAAGGTCTGCGGAAGTGAAAGCTGAACTGACCAGTGCCTGCTCGCAGATGTGTCCGTCAATAACATCTTCAATGGTCATTCCTCCCTCTAGGAGTTCAATGATGTAGCTGGGTTTGTCAGCGAATCCTTTCATCTTAACAGTATTCCACTTAGCCAACAATCATAAAGAACAGATACGCAAGTCAAGGGGTCACGACTGAGCCAATGGGGTCCTGCCGGTATGCAACAAACTAGAGAGAGAGAGAGAAAGAGGGAGAGATTTTTTAAAAAAAAGCACTGTTAGTACAAGCACAAACAAGAAAAAAGCACAACAAACTTTTTTCAGTTATTTAACCAAGTTAATGAAAAACAAAGGCATAGGGTCATGAACTTTACTAGATGCCTTTCCACTGGACACACCTATCCTATCCAATGATCTGTGTTTTATTAACCAGACGCTTAAGTTCTCTATCAGTCATTCTTACTTTTCACTCCCCCCAAAAAAGTTCTAGTCAGTAAAGTCTACTCAGAACAAAATTAAACTGGACTTTGCTACATGTGTGTGTATGCGTGTGTGTTTGTGTAAGTGACATGCGTCTTTTCTACACAAAAGACCCTGGGTCACTTACATGGACAAGTCAGGAGATGGACCTGTCCCGCTATCAGCTAGGATCCCAAGGTGGCTCAGCGTTGAAGTCAAAGTGCTCCCGGTAAAGAGCCGCCCCTAGGCCCTCTGGGTAGCGTTCATACACCTGTGCAGAGACAGGGGAGCCCTGAGGGCCAAACACACATGGAAATGGATATTAATACACAGGAAAACTAAAACGAACAACATTATATGTACCATGCGTTAATCACAAGCGAAATAATGAAAACGCAGCGTCCATAAAGAGGCCTGTCAGTCATTGTTTATTTTGCCATGGTAAAGTTTGCCGCTATCTAGGCTATATGATATCATGTTTGTTGTCACTATGGTCCAAATTTCACCGTTACAATCGATAATATTAAGCAACTCTCGCGCCGGTTTACATAGCCTATTTTATGTTTGTTTTGTTTAGTTATTTGAACCGAACGATCATTCAACACATGACATTTGACTTAATCATTAGCTAAACCGTCTGTTTATAACACTATTAGCTTATTCAAAGATGGGCGATAATTGTCTAAATAAAACATAATAACACACCACGTAGGGTCACAAACAGACAAAAGAGATATCATTGCATTGCGTCACCTAAATAAAATATAACTTATTGTCACAGTCGTCATCTAAGACGATAAAGTGCGGTTGCGTTGAAAATAGGAAACGCCATTGCGAGAAAAGCAGTGAGGGATTCCTGGCAGCGAGCTACGTTAGCTGGCTGCCGACGGCACGTCGAAGGAAGAAGCTTAGGTTAGCACTGTATTATGTTTAAAAAATAAAACCCAACAACGTCAAGCGACGAGACAAAACAAGGACAAACACAACAATTGGGATTTTAAGATACCTTTAAAATTTTGTAATTCTTTTAAATTCAACACAGAGGCATGTTAGAGACACATAATTCAGTGAATCGGTTTGTCATGTGCGGCAAGGAGGCAGAAAGACCAGCCCGCCATGTTAACGTCCGCCTGCCGAATCCAAGGAACTCAACCGAAGTATTTCGCTTTACTTACGTGAGATAACGGCCAGAATGTTTTGGAAAATCGTCTTCTCTTTTTCGGCGGAATTTTTAAAGAGTAGTGGGAACAACGATATAAGAAAGAAAGAGGGCTGTTTTTGCCATATGTTTAGATGAGCGGACGGGAGTCGGTTGAAGTGCGTCCTCTATGTCTGCCGATGGGTGGAGAAGAACTGAAGCCGTGCGGGCGAAGTGGAAAAGGTAATCAAGAGCCTGTGGGCGGGGCGTTACGTTCGGTTCCACCAATGAGCTTTCGGCATTTTCGAGACCTTACCAAATACGTATTTCCGAACATTATAAAGGCCGCCGTAGATTTATGATGTTGCATAACCGTAAAACTTTCCGTAGATGGCCACTAGTTTTAGCCGCCCAGCCCAAAATCTCCACTGCTCTTGTTTTCATGGGATCACTTAGACACCTTACACTTGTTGTTGTTCGAGTCCAGCTGCCATGATTTAAATGTAGGTCATGGTTCTACTACAAAAACACTCAATTTTACACAGTCCACTTATACCTACAGCCTTCAGTGGATGTGAGTAACACTCTGCAGGGCTGTCAGATATAGTCGACAGTACATAAAATCAAAATATTTGACCATACAAATCCAATTTTTAAGTACTCATGCCAGTGTAGTCTTAAAAAACACTCACAACTGGCCTATCCTGGACTAAATGTGGTAGGCTGTCTGGTCATTCATTGTAAACACAGCTTTGCTGAATTTGTACTTTTGATTTTAAGGATTTTATAACTTACAATTCTGTTTCTTTTTTCCTCAGTTGTTTAGTGTTCTCACTTGGTTTGTTCTGTGAAAAAAGTTGCTGTTAGCGTTTACTTTTAACGTTTTACTCTAACTTTAGGCGTTCACGGATGCTTTGAGGATATTTCTATTTTTCTTGCTTTTATCTCCTTTTCAGGTTTGTCAAAGTCAACCCTATCTTGCTGGTCACAACTTGTTTCCAATGATAACACGCCCATCATAATATAAACTTAAAGTCCTATTCAAAACTTTTCTTAGACACAACTATACATTCAGCCAATGCAAAGCTAGATTTTTTTTCAAACAATATTCATTAGCATGGAAGACATTTTCTGAAGACAGTCCTTATTGCTGGGACAGTTTTATTTGTTAAGAAACTCAGTGGGCTAAAAGCCTTTTATTCATAGCAAACTCCATCAGTCAGAGGTCGATTTTGTCTTGACAACATTGCTGAACTTAGCTTTAGACTTTAAAGTAGTTGTGTAGTCCTAACAAACACAAACAACACACAAAAGACAAAACAGAAAATATGCCCAGTGTATCTGCATTTACTCTGTTCCTGTTTGTGTCTCATGAAATCTGGGGGATTATTACGATTCAAGAGCTTATTGAATATTTTGTTGACTAGTCCCTAAGCCTTTGTCACACTCACTTCCAACCCTTAGTCTGGTAAAGTTGAATGTTTTATGCAGTTTACAAAAAATGTTTTCTTGCAAAATTGATCTAATTAAGCATGGTGGTCAGGAGTTCCTTACAACACTGAATCACTGGCAGGAAGAACACAAAAAATCAGCCTGCAGCCACCTTACTCATATGACTCTTGGAGGAACACTGGAAAAACATGCTGCATGGCTTCATCTGCTTGTATAGCTGTCTGGCTGTCCCATAGCGCTTATCTTTGTTTTATGACAGTCTCTGCAAGGAACATTGTGCTTGTAAAACAACCTGGCCTAAAATACATCATATTCTAAACAACAAGCGAAGTCTTTCATGGATGCATACAGACACATATTTTGAAGGCTCTTAGCCATTATTTAGTTTAGAAAATGAGGTGACTGGTTTAAGTGTATGGATTCATGCTGTACAGTTATGCCAATGGCCCTTAGGTTAACCACTGGAGTAGCTGATCAAATATGGCCATAGACTTTCTATGAAATAACTCCTTTATGAGGAATAAAGTATTTCTAGCTGGTCCTGTAACTGGAATCTTAATCTATGTGGAACTAATAGGACAGTCAAGTCAAGTTTTAGGGTTAGGGTTAACCCTAACCCTTTGACAATTAAAACAAAGTGTGTATTTAAGTGAGCTAAGAAAGTTTCATTCTGCCAATTAAACATTTATTACATGATATCATATCATATTATTTGTTTCTCCATTTGAATAAGCCTTTGTGGTTTAAAATGGTATCATCCTTTTTTAAATTTATTCCTTCCCTCTTTTATGGAACAAAGTGTCAAAAAAGTTGCTAAATAAAAGTAGGGTATGTGCCTGAAGGCTCGCAAAAGGTCCATGAGAGCAGAGATAAATTTGATTTTGTGCTTCAGTTCCATTGATTTCAGTTAAATGCCTTCACTGTCTTCAAGAAGGAAATACAATTTTGCGATTATAACAAACAAAAGCATAAATAAAACATTTTCCATACCTCCAGCATTCCCACAAATCCAAAATAAAATCTTTTTCCAAACTATGAAGAGCTTAGGAGGACAACCAAGTGTAAGGAATAGCTGTAGGAGTAGCATTGCAGATATATCTACCAGTATTAGCCCATTGCAAACATATTGGTATGACAGCTGGTAAGTGACAAGAAATGCTGGTAAAGGAATACCCAAAACATTTTGTCTTTATTATACAGTATGCTGTCTGGGAAGAGCTATTAATAACCTTTTTTTCCCCCAAATTTTATAATGTCCCACATAAAACAGAGCCTCTTGCACAGTGCACGTTTAGATTTGCCACAGTGAGAAAAGCACAGGTGTTAATAATAACACTGACAGTGGCTCTCTTTAATTTAAGAGTCCGACTAAGTCAGTGGGACAGTGAGACAGTATGTATAATACCAGGTTACTAAAGGTAGAGCACCTAAAATGCATTCAGCCATAACTAATTTGTTTACATATGGCTTTCTCACTTTGTTAAAATGTCTTCTGTGAAATAGGCCTGTCTCTTAAAACAACAAATTTAACATTGATATCCATGTGAGCCTCATAAATCAGTGTTGGTATGACTTTGATATGTTTGGATCTAACACAGCTCAGATGTGATGACACATTTTC
Source organism: Ctenochaetus striatus (assembly GCA_034780835.1). Taxonomy (NCBI): domain Eukaryota; kingdom Metazoa; phylum Chordata; class Actinopteri; order Acanthuriformes; family Acanthuridae; genus Ctenochaetus; species Ctenochaetus striatus. Next base: position 12,071,392 of record JAUZTA010000010.1, on the reverse strand, counting down.
ACACGTTACTTGTAAGTGTAGGTGGAAGAGTAACCATATTAAATCCTAAGTCTCTAGATTCATATTAAACCCCAGGATGAGTGTTAGACCAGATGAAAATAAAGGATCATTCTTTGTTTATTTATATGGCTGATTATTGCTTAAAAAATACTTGACATATGGTAATGTGTGCAGAGCAAATTAAACCTCGCAGATCATATCAGGAAAATGGACAGGGATGACTGAGGAAGGAACTAACAGCTGTATTAGTCCCCCATAATGGAAATGGTTGTTCATATACTCCAAATAACTACCCACATTAGTAAGACAGTAAGGCAGTACTTGGATGCTACCAGAAGAGGTCGGTATTGAGCAGTGTTGACTAAACTGCCAAAACAAACATCTATGCCACTTTCAGACTATCGGAAAAAACTGGATTTACGATGTTATTAAAAATTAGACAGCTGATATTAATCTGAATTTCCATGAATGTGAGATATTAATTAAGTGGGGGACAACCGATCAAATTAACCAGTGGTAAAATCTACCGAAACCACTTGAATCTAACAAAATTAAGGTCCTGCTGTACAAGATTTATATTAAAGTTATCCTTTAAAAAAAAGTAAAGCAAAAGCTACACAGCCAAAAACTACGTCGCAGGCAAGCACTACTGTTACTTGGAGTTTTGGCTTTGCGTTTATTGTTTTTGCTCGTATTTGAACCTTTTATATTTTACGTTTAGCTTTGTTTACCAATTATCCATCACGTAAACATGTGTCCAACACTTTTGGCCACTTTTCTTTACCTTTTTTTTCGAGTTAACTGAATGTATCATTTACGTCAGCTAACAACACTTGCTTGCTTATATGTAATAATAGTACAATACATTCTAGCCATCATGTAGTGTTTCTCACTTTATTTTCAGACGCTGAACCTAACGAGGATCTTTTTGTCACGTGAACGCAACACGTTGCGCAGAAGCCCTCGCGCAGGCGCACAACTCCTGCTGTGATCAGCTGACAGTGACTGTGATGCTCTGTTGAAGGACCATTGAGTCGAAAACCTGCTATTATTTGCGCAATGTGTGGGAAACTGTGACCATTTAACCGAATAACACCGTGTGGACTAAATACTGAAGCCAGTAAACACGTCGGTAAGTACGTAAAAACACCGTTAAATGACGTCGTGACAGGGTGAGACTGCGATGCAAACAAGCTCGTGTCAGCAGCAAGCTAACGTTGAATATAATCATATACAACCCAGGTCCATTTTATTATATTGAGAGGAAAATGAACGCATCAAACCTAAAAAGCAGTGGCATTTTAGTAACAAGATTTTAGTCATGTGATAGCATTTTTTTAAAAGGAGGATCGGCGAGTATCATGTCCTCAACAGAACAGAAACTGATCATATGACAGTCCATCAGCAGACATGGGGACCTGTCTGTCTCCACTGAGCTTTACTGATGCAATCAGTGTGTGAGCTGTGTCCATATTACAGCTATGGGTAAATGGGAGGAAGTGCATGTATCAGACGAGGAACAAAGAACTTAAAAATATGACTCAGATTCATGTGGGGACACTAACACATTTGGATATCTGTCCTTAATGCTGTAGTGGAAAAGCACTAATAGCTTTTAACTCTTTAGTAGCTCTTAAGTAGGCACATTTTTTAATAAATAAAAAAACAGGAAACCAAAGTATAATCACCAAAATAAACTTGAATATCAAAAGAAACAATACATATTTTGTGATGTTTTTCATAGTATAATATATTATTATTTATTATGACTAGTCAATGCTCATGCATAACATGTTAACTTGATTTTATTGTTGTTGAGGAGTCAGTTTCAAGTACTTAAATACATAGCTGTGTATCTATATATACAAATATATATATACATATACATATACCAAGTTTTATATCTTCAAATGCAAATTAATCATAACATCCTAGGTAACTTCCATCTATAATTATAAGATAAGTGTAGTGGATTAAAATTGCAATGCTTTTCTCTGAAATGCAGTGGTTTTGAATCTTAATTGATGATATGTACTTACCTCTTCAGCATGGTACTTGTTGTTATAGTTAGTCCTGCATATGGTGGTTTTCATGCTTGGCTTACATGCATAAAATGCAACATTCAGTTCCAGGGAGATGCAGTATATCTCAAAATACAAAGTGCTTCTCTATATTCATGTTCTTGATCAATTTTTGCGTTGCACCCAGACAGACACCCATGAAAGCACACACAGCAAAGACAGAGAGTCTCTGTCCCAGGCTGTAGTAAAACCCAGATAATGTGGCTGTGAGGCGACAGTGCTAACCACTGAACTAATTCAACAAATTAAACACCAGACAAATCAGTTAGAATAAAGTGTACCCGCTCATCGATCACTCCTATAAATCTTCAAGGAAAAATAATGACGGTTTGTATTTCTGATGGCTAACAGATTTTTATTTTCTCAGTCTATATTTTATCATCAGCTTGCTCTTGATAAAATAACTCTCTGTAGTCACAGTAGAGCTCCAGTGATACTCTGCCTCTCTTTGCCCTCAGTGATTTCCTCACCTCGAAGGCCCTGTGGACGAACTTCTGAACAGCAGCCATGACAGAGTTCTGGTTGATCTCCGCTCCGGGGGAGAAGACGTGCCAGCAGACCTGGGACAAGCTGATGGTGGCCACCACACGCACCAACAACCTGTCCGCTAACAACAAGTTCAACATCCCTGATCTCAAGGTTAAACAGCCGTCTGTGTTCCTCCCTCCCGGAGACTTCACTTCACATGTGGTCGCAGTAGCTGACAAGTTTGTACTTTTTGTCTCTAACAGGTGGGAACACTGGATGTCTTAGTGGGTCTGTCGGATGAACTCGCTAAACTAGACACTTTTGTGGAAAGGTAAACATTGCATTCAGAAATATCTATTTCTACCTGTTATCTTTTAGTGAAAAATGTGTAAAACGTGTTCCTCTGTATTTGGTGGGCAGTTCCAGATTTATGAACTGACTATGAATTTATGAATTGTTTCATGTCTTAAAATGAATGTCACGTCCTTGTCGTCATCTCTTTTTTCATCTCCCCACTCAACTCCTCTCCTTATCCCGTGTTGTGTTTCAGTGTGGTGAAGAAAGTCGCTCAGTACATGGCCGATGTTCTGGAGGACAGCCGAGACAAAGTCCAGGAGAACCTTCTTGCTAATGGAGGTAATCACCATTAATCATCAGGCACTGACTCTCTTTAATAGCTGACTGACAGAAGGCGAAGAATGTGGCAGAAAGCAAAGAACAACATATTGGCATTTATAAGTTTAAGAAAAAAACATGATGAATTATTGTAAATTAAAAGTAAATATTGACACCCTCTTACAATATAAAGCCTATGGAAATGGACTAAAGCTGGTTTTTTTTACTATCTACAGTCGACCTGGTGACTTACATCACCAGATTTCAGTGGGACATGGCAAAGTATCCAATCAAGCAGTCATTGAAAAACATCTCTGAGATCATCTCCAAGGTATGTTGGAAAATGTGCTCGCCTGTAGACTTCATGTTTGATGCTTGTCTGGTGCAGGAAGGAATCGGTCTCTACTATTCATCCTTTCCTACTTGCTTTCTAGCAAGCAACTCAGATAGACAATGACCTGAAGGCCAGAGCTTCAGCCTACAACAACCTGAAGGGAAATCTGCAGAACCTGGAGAGGAAGAATGCGTGAGTAACAGAATAATATCTTTACATCAGCTATTTGGTGTCTCTCATATGAATCCAGTTCAGTTTGATGTAATGATCTTTTGTATGAATGTCATCTGTGGCCAACACACAGCAAGCACAATCAGAAAAGACAGAACTCTTTTTCTGTTTCTTGAGTTTTCCCCTCAGATGCCTTTTAAACACGTGTCCTTGTAGACATCTTCCTCTCCCTGATTTCCTGCTGCAGTTTCAAAACTTCTTTTTCTTACCAAAATGTAAATGTACAACCTGTTGCAGCCTCCTTTGTATGGTTGTGTATTACTAAGAAAGGTGGGATAAAAATCCATAAAATAGCTTGGTAAAATTTATACCGACCTTCTGCAGCGACAGACTGTATTTGGACTCAAGTTGCCTGACAATCTGAACTGTGTGTGTTGTTTTCTTAGTGGGAGCTTGTTGACCAGGAGTTTGGCTGACATAGTGAAGAAAGAGGACTTTGTACTGGACTCCGAGTATCTGATTACCATGCTGGTTGTAGTTCCAAAGTAAGTAAATTTACATCAGTGCATCCAAGTCAGGGATGTGTTGCCACTCATGTGTTGTATTTAAAGCAAATGACTCCTGACTACAGTTACATTCTGACAATGGATTTTTATCTTGTAGAGAGGTTCATTTGTTTTAATACTACTTTTTAAAGGCATAATGTGAGGTATAAGGTGTGGTTCACTCAAATATAAAGAATCTAACCATACAAATGTTCAGATTGTAATTAGGGCTGTTGAAATTAAGGCGTTAATCATGCGTTAACTCAAACTCCTTTTAACGGCACAAATTTTTTTAATGTGCGATTAACGCACGCACGATCTGTGCCTTGCCAGCTCCCGTAGTTTAAGGAAGTGATGCTGAAATAACATTGCAAACGGTTACAAAGCAGAAATGGATACAGAAAAGGGACTTTTAAACGGAAA
>JAUZTA010000010.1:12047818-12058413 GCA_034780835.1 Ctenochaetus striatus | reverse complement strand
GATGACGACTGTCTTTTCCAGACTTTGCTAGATAAAGAAACAAACACCCGCATGTGCCTACCGTAATTTCAGCTGCTCCCGTTTTCTCTTTATGTTTAAGGAACTTTGTTCAGTATTTTGTTTTCTCCGGTTCTCTTACATTTTGTTTTTGTGTTATATAATGTTAACCTTATTAAGATGTGTCATTTGGCTTACACTGATCTGCATGTAAAAATCAGTCTCAGATTGATTTAGCATTGAAGACAAAATATCTCAAGCATTCTGAAAAGTAAGCTATCAGAAATATATTTTTTTTTGTGGAATCTAGTGCACATTAAGGCAGAAAAACTACACTTAAAAGTACATTGAAGAGCTAATTCAAAATGGGGCATTAGAAGAGTGAGCTTTATGGCCAGCAGGTGGCGTTGTTGACCAACTGTGGTCTTTCTAATTTAAGACCAAAAGAGAAATGCTATTGCCAAGGACCCAATTAAGAAACTCACCAGTTAATAGATGTCAGCTTTGCTGTACGGTAATTAAAATGCAATCTGTATTAAACTCAAAGTCTGAACAAACATTTAAAGTTGTGATATCTGTTGCTTGTTAAGAATTGAAGTGTATACAAGCCAACTTTTGTGATGGAAACAAACAATTTAACACACAGGCCCTGCCACGTTTTTCTTGTTTGAATAAAATTTGTTGTAAGCTTCTTAAGTTGTGAAACTCAAGAGGAAGTGATATGTGCATTCATTTCAGATTTACACTAGCAGAATTAAGCAGCCTCCATCAAGTGATCAGTATCTAGCTTCATGTAATTTTCTACGAATTTAAGGATGTGTATAAAACTTATAAGTGCTATATGTGGCATTTTACCAGCAAAATTTTACTGCATGTAATTGGAATGACATCCAATTTAAGTTGTGCTCAAATGTGAGCTTCGTCACAGTCAACAGAAAATGGAGCTCTAGTAAAGAAAATGTGTATAGATGAGAAGAAGAGGAAGTAGCACAAAAAAATCACCAGACTGTTTGATGATCCCTTAATAATTAGTTGTATTATTGAACACTGTTTTATGTTTAAATCCCCTAAACTAACTGCAAAAGCTAAGCATAACTTTGACTAAGTTTAAATGACACATAATTGATTTCTGTAGTCAAACTGGACAACTGGCTTTATTGTCTTGGTGTGTGTTCAGTAGAATCACGACCAAACATGAAAAGGCTGCAGCAAACTGAGGTTTTTGCTTTCCTTTCCAGGTAAATCCCTAAAGATTTTTAATTTGTTTTTCAGACAAAAAACTGAACAAGTGATTGTGGTATTCAGAGCAAAGAACAGCTCAAACGTGGGATAAACTGATAGCTTAGGTAATAATTGAAAATTAAGTGGAGGGAAAGTTCAAATAAAGTTAAACCACTTTAGTACACAGACATGGAAAAAGTGCTGTGAGACATAAAATGTTGAATTTAAGAATATATCTTAAAGAAAAACATATTAAGAAAATTGACATTTTTTGCACTCAACTGTTTTTTTCTCAACAGAGTTAAAAACTCATGCTTGTAGTGGCTCTGCAAGGAAAAGCAGGACAAAAGCAGGACAGCATCAAAAAATTAATCAATGAAGTTGTGACATGAAGAGTTTATCACTGTAAGTATTGCATACAATCACTGTTCTGTATATTAAACACAATTAAATAACTATGACAATTTCACAGTTTACTAAACAGACTTATATCCAAAAGAAAAATGTCTGATAGGCAGAGTGTTTCTGTTATTTGTTATATAAAACCACAACAGCAATTATTTGAGCTCTCTGAATTTGTAAGGCCCACAGACTGGAATATTCTTTTTTCTTTTCTTTTCTTTTCTTTTCTTTTCTTTTCTTTTCTTTTCTTTTCTTTTCTTTATTCAACAGTATCATGCAGATTTAAACAAAAGTGATCTAACAAAAAGGTGATCATCCTTCATCTAGCATGCCTGCTCGCTCCTCCCTCCTGACGCGCACTCCGCGTTCCCACTCGCAGCGTTGACGTCACATTTTAAAAATCCCCCTTTTTAGGAACTTTAACAAAGTCATATTTTAAACCCCCGTGAACTAGAAACAGACATGTATCAGAATAAAATCTGACTCTGTTTGCAGCTGTAGGTGTCCTTTTAACAGTTTTACGGACCTCTCTTTCACCATTGTGGTCTACAGAAAAAAAAACTTCTTGAGACGCAGGGATTTTTTTGTTGCAATACCGCAAGTGGCCACTGGGGAGACTGGAGGCAAAGCCCAGTTCTCCTTAATACGTCGATTAATGCACGTTAGCCTCGCGCATTTAATTGGTGGACGTTAGGACCGTGCGGAACGAGCCGTCATCTGGCCCTCGCGCTCACTCTGAGCCGTTAGTGCTCTTGGCTCTCAGTGGAGATTAAACGGTCAATGGAGACTGTGTAGCCGAGTGACTCAGAAATATTACCTGACAACGCCGGTTATTTTTCTCTCTCTTTACATCGTCTGGATATAATGCGGTGAGGATGGCTAAACGACCGGGGACTGACGAGGGGATGTTGACTTCGCCGACTGTTCTCCGGGATTTCGCAGGTGATTTGAACACCGGGGACGTGAACATGGATAGCGCCGACGGAGCCGTTGAGGTCTCCTTGGAAGAAATCCTCAAACTGTATGGCCAGCCGATAAACGAGGAACAGGCATGGGCGGTGTGTTACCAGTGTTGTCGGACTTTAGCGCAGAAACATCGGAGGAAAAGCTCAAAGTCAACCGGTGCTTCGCCTGTCTCGTTTCCGAGGAGAATTGAGGGACCCGGGGATGTGATAATTTGGAGAGACGGCACTATCGGACTTCACTTTGAAAGCAGCACAGGTAACGCTAAATGAAAACCCGACACCAGCCAGGTGTCCGTCTGCACCCAAACATTTATCTGGTAAATGTGACGTTCACTGCGCAGCTAAAAGATGAAGACCACCTTTCTCACCAGGCTTTGAAACTGAAGCATTTTTTCTTCCCATCACTCCCAGGCCATGAGAATCCCACAAAGAGGCCATATTGTTGTGGCTGTCTGCTTCCAGCCATGTGGTGAAATTGTTTACAGACGCCGAATGCGGTTATTAATAAAACATCACAGATCGCCGCTTAGCTGCTGGGGATCAAAGACAATAAAGCTGCATTATCAATTATTAAGAGACAGGACTTTACCCTCACAGCACAATCTAATGTTTATATCATAAGCATGGTTCATAATTTTGCTTTACTAAATTCTGTGTCAGCAGTCTTCGTCCAGAATTGCTGCTTTGGGTTTGTTCGAGAGAAGGATGCTTCTGCAGCGGTCAGTTAGCTACAGTAAACAATGAACCATGTGATGCATTCAAACTGCAGAGCACCTTGGGCCCAGTCCAGAGCAAGGTTATATAGCCAGCACACCGGCTAGAGTGAATAAGGGGCAAAAGTCCAAATACAGATGAGTCATATTGCCCTTAACAGCTTCGTTATTTGTGTTGTGACATTTAGGTAAAGGCGCAGATTAAGGGGTGGTGGCAGTGAGGTGGGTGGGGGTGTGTCCTTTTGCCTAGAGCAGGTGCTTGCTGCATGCAACACAATGGAAATACATTCTGCATAGTTTCTTAAAAAAGTATGGTGGAAGCTCGCATGCACAGACAGTGCATACAGATTCAGGGTGTGTAGATCCACTCAACAGTGTTCCAAAAGGCCCACTTTCCTGCATGTTTGCTTTCCATGTTGACATGAAACATTTATAGGGTAATTTATTTATTATTTATATAAAATTGTATGCAAGATATTACCTATTCCTGTAACCAAACTTCAGAAATTTTAAGCAAATTTAAACATAGGAATCAACAGTTCATTGACTCAACAAATAGTACAAGCTCAAGGGACTTAGACTAGCTGTCTTTAGTGAAGCATTGCTGTACAACTGGGATACAATTAAAAGTAATCAGCTACTGGAAGAACCACCATTACACCCTGGTCCTACATGACAGCCTGGTAATTCTGGTATATAATTGTTCCAGATTAGATGTCAACACTGAAAACCTTAACAGCTTTGCATACTGAGAACTTCGACTGAGAGCCTGCAGTGTTTTTCACTGGGTTCAACCTGTCCTTAATGTTATGTTCCCTGCTCTAACACACCTAACTCAAATGAATGGTTTGTTATCAGGCTTGATGATCATTTAAATCAGGTGTGCCAGGAGGAAAGGTATCTAAAACATGCAGGGCATAGGAGACAGGACTGGGATTTAAAAACAATGTTGTAATTTAATATTTGAGCACATTCTCTTCTCAAAGGTGCTGTGAGCCAAAATTGTTCCTGTATGCTGGTTCATGTGTAAAGAGAGTGCAAAAGCTTTGTGCCCTTTTTAACTGCATTCCAGTAATACATGAGAATGCAGGAGGAGGAGGTGTGGTTGTCTGCACAGCCCCGGGCTCAGATGTGATGACCTTTCTCTCCTGGGGACTTATTAGCCACCTTTCTTCTTATTTTCCCTCCCCCCAGTTTGTTTCTTGAGCTATCCCCTCAGTTCAGCTGTCCTTCATCTCAGCATATTTATCCAGCCAGCAGTGTTTTGCTTTGTGTGGAAATTACACACTCAGTATAAACACATTTAGCCAGTGCCGCTGCGAATCTTGGCACCGCCAGAAATAGAACAAACGTGATGATTAGATGCACAGACTTTAGATGTCTGACTGCAGATGAGTTTGGAGATTATGGGGAGAGTCCTTTGCTGCTCCTCTGGCTGGTGGTTGAGGTATTTTGGGACAGCTGTCCTGATTCTTATTAGGCCTGGCAATGAGAGAGATGTGAGACTTATTAAGCTTTGGGCAGCTCAGCGGCTAGTTTAAGAGGTTACTCCTCCAGAAGAAAATCAAGGCTTACGCAACCTACTTATGGCCTAACCTGCACATGAGTTTGTGACCAGTGATCATGATTTGGCCAACACCACATCGGTCTTTATTTCTTACTGCTTTTTTTTTTCAAGATGTTGTCCAGACTCATGTACTTCTTCTGTGGTCAGCTAGCAAGGAGAACAGTCATCAACAGTGTGTTTTTGTGATGCATAGCAAACAGAATCAGGCTTAAAAGCAACACAGTGTCCAAGTCAAGACTTATTTTAGTCTGAATTAATGAGAGATGCAGGCTGCTCCTGCTGCCGTCTGATCATTTCGCATGGATTATGGGGAAGAATATGTTTACTCCCACTCTGTTGCCTAGAGAAAGGCCAAGCCTGACTGCTGCATCAAGATGAAACACTTGTTTACCCCAAGATTTTCAATGATTCATACCTACAGTACAGCAAAGAGGAATTTGGTGCATGCAGTAATTGTATCATTGAAAGGGTTTTAATAAGGATTCTCTTTTTTTATTAAAGTGGAGGCCACTGTTTGGTGAGGGATCAAATATTTGAATCTGGAAGAAAAATCCAACATCCTTCTATCCCACTCTCTGTGAAACCCTCTCAGCAGCACAGGGGCTGTCATTTCTTTAAACAGGATAGCCTGGGTGACACTGTGCTCTGCTCCAAATATGCCCTCTGTGGCTTACTTTCCCTGGGAGAGACAAGGGCTCGGCCATGCCATCCCTCCACGGCTGGAGCGAACAGAGGACCTAGTGTTTCTCAGTTGAGCGTTGGTGGATGACTGTTTATCTTTTCCTCTCGTCTGTTAGCTGTAATTCGTAGTGACCTCACGGAAATGAGCTATGCCATGCAAAAAGTATTTTTTTCAGCTCTGTATAGAAAAAATGCAATCACATGCAGCTACAGCAGCCAGAGAAGTCTCATTTAGAAGGACATTTACTTCCTCAACTGATGGAATTTAAACTTTAAAATGGTGCCTTGAGAGAGATGACGCATCTGACTGAAGTGTCACTGTATATTCCACATAAAATTACACTTTGGACTGGTGTTATAATCTGCAGATCTATTTGTACTTTTACCCCTGACATACACTTAGCAGCACTTACCCCCTGTTCTATTCACCATTTGCGATTCACCATAAAGTGAATTCAGTATGCACCAAAAATATGGCTAAACTGTGCAATGCAAATTACTTAGTGTGGGAAAGAGACAGGCTTTGTTTTTACTTTTCCTACGTGAAAGTCAAGAAGCAAAAGTGTGCTGAAAGACCAGTATGAGAGCAAGAGATCAGACTGTCATAACTGTCCTGTTTGTTTTATCTATTGTTCTGTTGGCAAAAGAAAAGTTCAGGTTTTCATTTCTGTCAAAGTTCCTGTGACTGTGTTTTACTGTTTAGAAAATGTTAAAGTGAACTATAAAGAAAAGCAGCAATCAAGGTCAAGGTTTTTCTCTCTGTACCTTGACTTTTCATCTTGAGAGAGAGATACATGGAAAGTAACAGGGGTTAGTGATTAGATATTTGTCTCTTGAGTGTTATGATTGTAAACCACCAATGGCTGGTTTTGACAGCTCAGTGTGCCTTCAGCAGTTAAGAAAACCTAATCATTTATTCACTCTCTAGTTTTACTGTCATGTTCAGTGCTGTCGGGTAATCATGCCTTTCAGCTTCACTTCATTAGTCTCCCCCATACTCAAACATAGAGCTAGAAATTTAATATCTCATTTTCTGTAACACTGTGTGAGGCATTTATTATTTCTGTCAGTAGATACTGAAGACATCTTGCATAACTGTGAAGTACGCAAACATAAATAATTCAGAGGTTGTATTTGCTTTGCTGATTGTCTGGTACTTATTACCATTTGCACAATTAATAACCACAGTATTTCAGTGTGAATAATGCTCTCTCTCTCTCTTTCTCTCTCTCTCTCTCTCTCTCTCTTACTCTCTCTGCTCTGTCATTACAGACAAATATGGATCAGGCCCCACTTCATTAGAGGTAAGTTTCATATCTCAGTCTCCAGCAGTTCTGATACCTTTAAGACAAGAAACGCTGTTCTTAAATGTATTGGTAATTCAGTCTTCAGATGTCTTTTCATTCTATGTATTTTTTCAGTTCACTGAAGACAAAACAATTTCCCAATCTGTTTTCATATCTTGCCCACAACTTAAGCTATTAGTGGGCAACAACATCACAACTAGGCAAGTGCACCCACTGTGTTGCAATGTTGTTGACATCATCCCATAGAAAACTATTTCCTACAAAACAAACCATTGCAAAAAGACATTGAGATAGTAAAAAAAAAAAGTTGTGTGCAGATATAAACATACCTTTCTGCTATAAAGGGGACATTATTGCAGTGCCAGCACAGAAAGTCGCAGACCTTTGAAAGATTTTTTATACTTATCCAAATACAACACGTGTCAACATCCTTCCAAAATTTGTCCCAGAGATTGAGCCCTGACCCGTAATGCACTAACCATGAGTGAGTGAGTGGGAGTGAGCTCGGTACTTTATTCAGTGGTTATTGTGTGTGCAGCCCGCTAATGCAGAAAAGCTCTCAAAAGAGAGCGGGTCTTTGTTCTTCTCCTCTTTTGGTTGATAAATGCATTACTTTTCATGCTGTTATACACTCATCATCAAAACCACGTGAAGAGGACATGTGGCCAGTATGTGTTTTGCCAAGCAAGGTACATTGTATAATACTGGGTGGAGAGGTCTCCCTCAAAGCTTGATTATGTCTACACAGACTAATTAAACAGAGAGTCCTCTGTCAACTCCAGCCAATCTGATAGTCCTCCATATTTGTCTTGTAGTTCATGTGATCACAGGCATGCACAGTATGTGTGTGTTTTTGCATGGCTTAGCTGCAAACAGAATTCCTCTGTCTCAGCTGACAGAACATGGATGAAATCTCATGGTTGATCTGTGAGCTGCGCAGCCTAAATCAGCCTAAGCCTTTGCTTGTACTGCATTACTTCAAATAAACAGGGTGTGTTTGCCTCCTTAGTAATACGTAACATCTTGCACAATGAATGTTCGCATGCATCAACTTGACAAACTCAAAACCTTTAGGTCACACCTTGTTTTAAAAAATGTATTTATGATTTTTTTAGTCTCCTTGATTGACAGGTTAAGCACAGATAATAATTTTTTAATCATGTAAGCCCTCTGTTAGAGTTGTTGGCTTGTTTTAATAAATCCAATGTTTTTAGTCACACACACTAAAAACCATAGCAGTGTGAATTGCAAAGTCATGTTGTCTATTAAAAGTCCTCTTATCTGAACCATCTCAGTGACTACTCGATGGATTGACTCTGAATCTTGTAAAGGACATAATGGTCCCCACAGCATAATACTACTGGTTCTGACCTCCTCTAGTGGCCCATCAGGTTGACATGTTTGTTTTTTGTGTAAAATGTCTCAACAGGCAATAGATTGATTGCTATTAAAGTACATAAATGCCCATTTTGTAATTATTTGTAATAACTTTCGATCCAGCACAATCATCTCTGGTGGAAAAAAAAAATTAACCAGTCAAATACCTGCAAAACTAATTAGCAAAAGTTGGCTTGCTAATAAAATAAAATAGAATAAAATAGTAACGATGTTATACATTATAGCTGTTCAACACAAGCATGTTAATATTGTATGGTATTGTGAACATTTTAGCATGGATGAAACACTTCTGGTCAAAGTAGTTATCTCCAGGTTATTTGGGATCATTTGATTTGGTGTAACAATAACTCACACAAACACAGTGCTACCTTTTAAATTTATCACACAGCTATGCTCTCACACTTTTTAGCCATTGTCCCGTGTCCCTCATGTTTTGGCCTTATGCATATTGTGTCTCAGTCCCTTGTGTACATGAGTCAGCCGACTAGCCAATCAGCTAGGGCTACTCTCGCTACTTAATCACTAGTTTACGTTGACCCACTTCCCTTGCTTATACCAATAGAAACTGTGTTAGAATGACTATCAATAATATCAAACGAGATACCGACGTTGTTACTTTACATAAAAACTGCTCAATAGTTGGCTTTTTCTAGTTGATGCTCTGTTGTCATCCTCATGGTTGGTGTAAATATTAGAGGAAAATCTTATGCGTGAGATGGTTGCCTCCTGTTGTAACCTTTAGGACAAGCTTAACCCACTTTGTCCTTATTTGAAGATTAGAGTAAGATTAGTTGGTGGTATCCAATTACAGGTTCCCCAGTTTGCAAGGTTTGCTCATGTACCTGCAGCTTGACTTTGGGCTAGTTTGCCAGCATCATTCAAGTGTTAAAGCTACAGATTTTGAAATGGATCCTAATGAACTGAGTATTACCTGTCAGTGAGATAGTTGCTCCGTAAATGGCAGTTAATAGTTAATATCTCCTTTCTTCCCGAATAAAATTGACCCATTTAACCCAGAGTCTACAGTGTTCTTCACTTTTAGAATTTTTTTAACTTATGAAGCTAAATGAAATCTTCATTCTCATTTACAGATATTTGGAGGTTGCATGTATTTGCCATTCAGATTCAGTGGAGTAGTGCATAGTTCTTGCATGTAAATGGTGTACAGTACAGGCTACCACGCAGCAGCTGGTTGAGAAAGGGCTGCATGTGAGGCTTCTGTGTCTTGTTTGTATATGCAGGGACTGGCTATCTGCAGGCAACGAGCTCTGTCGCTACAGAGACTTTTCTCTTAATCTTGTCACTTATGGCATCAGACTTCACATCTGAAGATGCAGAGATGTCATTTTTTACATAAATATTAATTATCATTAACTTAGTCAAGTTGTGGTGGTGTGCGTGCATGCATGTGTGTGTTAAAGATCAATTTTGCTTTTTAAGTTTTCGTAACTTCGTAGCACTGCAGCACTGCTGTGATACAGGTCTGTTTAATTTTCACAGCAAACATACTGTGTCAGTTGCTGTGGTTTTGACACTGAGTCTTGGTCGAACCAATTAAAGATCAGTGTAAGTATGTATTTTAATGTATGCTGCATATCAAATAAACAAAGAGCATTTCAAATAAAAATAGGCTGTAAAAAGTCTAAAGTTTGCTCATTGACTTTAAACTTGGCTCCATTCCATTAAAGTAGATTCCAGTAGTGACAAATTTTCTAAAAACATCCAAAAAATATTCTCTGATTACTTTGCAGCATCTACTGTCCATCCTAATTCACTGTATGTTCAAAACTGCAAGCCTTATACCAAAGTTTTTCAGTAAATAGTAATAGCTTAGTTGCTTTGAGGATTAATCTGCATTTAGGGAAGACTTGGCAGTGCAGAATGGGATTATGCTGCAGGACTGGTTTAAAATTATTATGAATGCTATGCAGGTCATTACTGGGATCCATTAAAACTGAGTATGCCATAGTCTTGGTAAATACTCTACACCAGTGGTTCTTAACCTGGGTTCGATCGAACCCCAGGGGTTCGGTGAGTCAGTCTCAGGGGTTCGGCGGAGATCAAGACACACATCCGACTCATGTGATGAGTGATGACACGCCCTGCTTGGCCATCACTGGCTGCAGGTGATCACGCTACATAGCTTGGCCTATCTGTGCTGCAGGGAATTTGGTGCGCTCAGTAGTCGACTTGCGACTGTCGTGACGGTACATTGTGTGATTTTTTAAAAAATATTTTAATCCCTTCATACTAACTATGTCGAGCAAAAAAAAAAAAAGAAAGCGGTCGAACGATTATGTACAATATGGATTCACGTGCATAACGGAACGTGATGGGAGTCAGC
>JAUZTA010000010.1:12027921-12038900 GCA_034780835.1 Ctenochaetus striatus | reverse complement strand
ATCTGTGATAAAGTTAGGCAGTTTTGCCAATTCATTTTCAAAATATCTGATTTATATGCATGTCACAAACCTATCAAATACAAAAGAAACTGAAAGGGATGTGGGAAAAAACAGAGAAGAAGATTTAAAAAATGCCAGACTCTCTTGGCCCGGGGGTTTACCACTCTGCCCTCATATGGGGATTTACTGTGTAGAATTCAATGGGTTGAAAAAGCATCAGTTAGGCTGACAAGCTCTCCAAATCTGGGGAGAGAAAATGCCGTAGTGGTGCCCAGAAACTGCACAATGGTAACAAAATAATCCACTGAGTGGTAATGGTCCGGAAGATTGAGTCTGTGTGGGTCCTTTATTTGTCAGGCTAGTTGAGAACTGGCACACTTGCTCACTTGCACTACGTGGCATGACTCAGCTCTGCATGGACATGAATGATCTGGCATCCTGTCTCTCATATGGGTATACTAGCTGATTAGCTGATTTATTTCTGTGAGCGGAGTATTGTTGTTGCAATAATTGTATAGAATTACTGAGGGGTTTCCTTGACTGACTTAACCAACTTTTGACAAAGATGTGCTGGAATTTACTGTTTTTACTTCAATTTATTTAAAATGGTTGGCATGAAAAATAGTATCGAAGAAATGCACAATGGTAGATGTCATTGGCAGCCTCAGCAGACCCATATATTATAGATCAGTTTAATTTCTGAAAATATTGTCACACTTTATTTTAGCATTCACTTACACAAAACAGTAAGGCTCTCTTAAAGTCTTAAAGCCTTTCCTTTAAAAATAAAAAAAATGCGCAGGTTGAAAAACATTTGCCCTACCCTCCCCAAGCATTCAAGATAGACATCAAATGAAATTCTTACGCTATTTTTATACTCTTTTGTCTTCGCGATTAAGTTGAGGTTTAGAGAAGTCACATTGCTACATGATTTATTCCGTAGCTTGTCAGACAGCATAGCTCTACTGTACATTATGTACGCTCCTGCTATACATTCTCACTGTAACTTTCTCAGGAGGCACAATTCATGCAAACAGTCTTATGTGGTTATAGAATCAAGTTTAACCTTATTACAGCAATTTAAGCAGCTTACTGTAAGGGACCACCAGGCATTAGGGGCTGCTTAGCACTTGATGCTACACTGAATGTTACTGGATACTCACTAATGAGTAACCATATACAGTACCATGCATCACACATGCTTAGTAATTAAAATGGGTGGTCAGGGAGTCTTGTTTTCAGTTTCTGTAACTGTTTGTGTTTGTTTTTTCTGTTAGTGTTCATCAGATTCTTTTATTGGATTACTGACAGTCTAGGAATACAGCATAAACCATACACAAGATTTAAATGCGAGGAAGGAGTCCTGAGCACAAAAAAAAACTTTAAAGGCAAAAAAAAGGAGAAGTTTCAGATCAGCAGAAAAAAGTTTCTGAAGAAGAAATATGTTTTAGCAGTAAACAGGGGTGTGAAGATGATCAAAAGAAATGTAGTTGTCAGCAGAGGAGCTTTTAATGCATTCCTCCCTTGATCTAAGAGTGATTTCATAGATCATGTTAGATACGTCTCCCCTGAAACAACTTTTTAATAAGCCAGAACTTAAGTTGAGTTTCTTAGTCATAAATTTGTGTCTCTTTTGGTAGAATATTTGTCATTTGTGGCTGGCTTATTGTAAATAGAAAAGGATTCACATATTGAACGGAGCAACAAGGAGGGTGATCCTTAAGCTTAACCTCTGTGACATTTGGACTAGTCAACCAGAATTTTCAGAAACTGGATTTTACCGTGAGGATTCAGCAGGCAGACAGTAAAAGCAGCCATTAGTTGACTATTGACGTCTTTATTTTATTTTATTTTATTATCCTTTGGAACACTGTCAATAACAAACAAAATCTATTGATGAATTAACTAGACTGCTCTGACTTCATGAGCAGTGACCAGTGAGCTCAGTGGTCACTCCATCATCCAGTGCAGTGAATGCAGTCTATTGAAAATCCTGAAACAAAAGACAGCGATTTTTAACCTTTCTCTATGTTTCCTCACTTTAATGTGTTTTGAAAAAATGGACAATAAGGATTAGTTTGTGTATTTAGGCTGGTTTCTTGCCTGGAAATTCAATTAAAACACAGGAAGTCAGGATGGATACAGTCAGCAATAACTTTTCTCTTTTCTTACTATGTTTTTTGGGTTGTTAATTAGCCAGAAATGCTTCACGATTGATAGACCTATGTGCCTGCACATGCTCAACTTCTAAATTAGGCTTAACCTGATGTGAGCCTTTCTTACATGTTTCCTGTCCCTATTTCTTGGCTAGAACCTTCGCAGAATGGAGGGTGAGACTCAGGAACCTGTTCAGGACCTAGATGAGCTACAACATTCAGACTGGGTAAAAGAATATTGACTTACTATACAACTAAATATAACTTTGTGTTTGTATTTCTGTGGTTACATAAACTTAGCAAGCATGTTTCCTGATAACAAAAATTATCATATTAAGCCTTAATTGTTCTCGACCAGGCAAGGTTCTGGGTGCAGGTGATGCGAGATCTGAGAGACGGTGTTAAGCTGAAGAAGGTTCAGGAACGTCAGTACAACCCACTGCCCACTGAATATCAGCTCACGCCGTACGAAATGCTGATGGATGACATCCGCTCAAAACGCTACAAGCTGCGAAAAGTCATGGTGAGGATTTGACTAAACTGCACAGGCCGACTTTGGGCATGATTTGTAAATATATTTGTTTATCTTATCTAGTCTATTCTGTGTATGGAATAATAATGACTGAAAAAAATATCCTAAATTTTAATAAGCCTTATATGTTTATTGTCCTGTTATTGTCTTTTTACTGTGAAATGTGATGATAGATGATCCTCAGATTTTGCAGATTTTTCTGCAAGGCATGATTAACACCAAGTTTAACAATGTCGTTCTAGGTGAATGGAGACATCCCACCAAGGTTAAAGAAGAGCGCCCATGAGATCATCCTTGAATTCATCAGGTCTCGACCGCCTCTCAACCCTGTGAGTAGCAAATAACATGGTGTTGGCAAGCTGTCAGAGGATACACTCCCATCGTTATGCAAAAAAGGATTGATTCTAGGGCAACTGGACTTGGTTGTAGGTACATGAAAAATGTAGACGCCCCTTGTGTTATTTAGTATACAGTACTGATAAACTAATGAATTTCCATCAGCCGAAAATTGGACTTTTGCAACATTTAGAGAATGTATGAAAATTGGGCTATATTAGGATATGATATGTTATGATAATTATTATCCATATTCCACTTGATTGTGAAAACAATGTGTTGCTGTCAGTTGTTATGCAACTATACTAACATCGGCAGTGGATGCCAAATGAATGGGTGTGACTAATGAGGAACATAATACCACGCTGACACACACCCCAAACAATGACGAACAAAACAGTTTGATGACGTAATGTGATATTAAAGCACTAATTCTGGAGAAGTCTGAGGGGGGAAATCTCACTGTGGTCTCCATGGTTGTGGCAATTGAGTGCTTAATCGTGTGGTTGTCCTGCCAGGTCTCAGCTCGAAAACTGAAACCCCACCCGCCACGTCCAAGGAGCCTCCATGAGCGACTGCTGGAAGACATCAAAGCGGAGAGGAAGCTCAGGCCAGTCTCGCCAGATATGATCCGCAGAAGCCGCCTAGGTGAGCAGCTGACAGTTGCACACATGAACATACCATGGTTATTTGCTGTAATAAATGCACTAATGACCCTGCATCAGTGGACTTTTGCAACATTCTCTCCAGCATAACTCACAGCTTGTTAGACTTTTTGTTCAATCTGACAAACTTAAACCCTTTTGTTTTATCTGCAGAGGTTTTTTTTGTAAACTTAATGCATGGCTGCTCTCTGTGAGCCTAACTCCTCCACGTGAGACAAAACCATTTACCATGACTCATGCACTACATCCATCATACTTACTCTTAACAGCCCTCTTCCTACATTGATCTGTGCACTTCATCATCAGAGTTGCAGTGTTTAAACAAGGATCACTTTGACTGCTGCCATGAGCCTGCAGTCCCGTGCTACACATGCACTTCTAGAGGAACTGTTGTGGTTACTGATAAATGTTCTTTGGTTTGGACTCAATCAACATTCCTTTTAATATTATTCCAGCATGTAATGCTGTTCTTAGTGGTTACTTTCATTAATAGGAGGTAGATTATCCTTTTCATGTGCAGTTGTCATAATTGGCCAGTATTCTTCAACCTTTTTAAACCATTTAATCAGATCTAAACAGCAAATATTTTGACAGTCTATACAGTGTTATATACAGTGTATATACAGTGCTTCCATGGAGTTTTAACAAGGCTCATTTCTGTAAGGGGATTTAAGAGGTTAACATGGAGAAGTTGTTGCATAATCAAACACATGGGAGGATATACAGGTTCTCTGCAACTTTTGCTAAAAATAATATGGTCTTTATAATCTTTGATTTTCAAAATACGTTTTATAAACTTGGATGACTCATTAGCTTCAGCATCCATTAACTCTCACAAATTTCTTTCTCCATTTTCTTCTCTTCCCTTGTTTCTTCTTCCAAACATGGGCATATCTGTCAGTCATGCGACCTCTTAGCATGTCTTACAGTTTTGACTCATCAGGTACAGTTTTACGTCACCTATTGTGTTCCTATTGTTGTGCCCTGTCGTTCCAGGCTATTTTTGGTTTAGCTCTTGATTGAAACACACACACACCCTCTTTTATTTTTCAATTTAATGCTCCCTTCTGTTGTTATACAGCCACCTACTGTACCTGAGGAAGAGATGGTTCAACACAGTGCAAACTAATATCAGGCTGTGTGTCATATAAGTGTTTATTCAGTGTTGCAGATTCTTTGCTGTAAGCTTCAGAATAAGAACTCTACATTTCCAGGCATGTAACGAGTGATATAAATGAAAAGCATGGCCTGGATACACTGGTTCCTAACAGGGACTCTCTGTGGACTAGGTGATGAGAGAATAACCATTGAATCAGAGCCTGTGGGGTGAGATTACAGATCAGCACTCTGCCTCTGCCCTGCTCATCATCACCTAATCCGCTCTCACTGTAGAATATGACAAAATTACATAACAACACTGAATCAGCAGCCTACCTCAGATAAATAGTTGAATGGCAGATGACAGTCTGAATGTAACACTGCAGACTCACAGGATGACCATAATCCAGATGAATGTACGGGAGTAACCTCTTGCACTGTGGCTGCGCTCATCCTCTTTCTCTGTCTCCCCGGCAGCTCCCATCACTCACCTGTCCTTTCTCTACGTGTGATTGTTAACCACAACACAAACACTCCCTTAATTCACACCTGGTCTGACATGCTTGTTGCTGTCGAATGCTCCCTGTGGCACCGCTCCTGTTTTAAGGATGGCACTATTAAAGTGTGTAGTCGTATTGATGGTTTTGTTACTTCACAGGTGCAGGAAAAAGCATCAGCACGCCCCAAGACTTGTTTCGAAGCTCAGGTAAAACACTTGTGAAGTGACGTTTTCCTGGATAAGAAGCTAGCAAGTATCGAGGGTGTGATCTGTTGTTTTGGCATGTGTAACGAAATTTTGAATAGTTTTCTTTCTTTGGAAGAATTAGCTCTGGGAGCCTATTGTTTGTGTATTCTGACTCTGTGGTATCATGGTAACAATGCAAAGACACACATAGACACACAGGAGGCATGATGGCCAGCTGTTAAGATGAGGAGACAAGGAGTCATTAGAATTCATGGTTCGTTAAATACAACACTGTTCATAACCAAACATATACCTTTCACCCACAGACACTCCTGATGCACCCAGGAAGATGGCTGTCAGCACACAGTCCCTGGCAAGTGGCACCGCTGGACCCAGTCAAGGTGCAGTGCAGCCCCTCAGCCAGAGGAAGAGGCTGCTCAGAGCGCCCACACTGGCCGAACTGGACAGCTCCGAGTCTGATGTAAGATGTCTGATTTTATTGGCTCTGCTTATAAAATGATCACAACTTGTTCCCTCGGTTTCCAGTTAGAAAATGACACTTTGCGATAACTGAATTATCTGTTTCTGTTATGCCTTAAGACATAAATTATGTTTGTGCCACAAAATGATTTGTGATAAAATGGTCACCAATTTTCCAAACCTGCAAACTGAGCATGAATCAATTGGTTTATTTGAACAGACTCTTTGATAGCACTGCTGAAATTCTCTCAAAGATAACCAGCCCATCAGTATTAGGAGTTATATAAATAGGCACCTTTTGCAATGAAATTTTCAAAGTGATTCGTGTCTTGTGACGTAAACTTAATGTTTTCTGGTCGACAGGAGGAGGCTACACGAAGCAGCTCCAGCATGTCCACTTCTTTAATAGAGGACACATCACCTGAGTCCGTCATAGGGAAGAAGGGTAAGAGCTTACCTGGAGCACAGTCATACGCTTTATCCACAAACATATTTAGATTATTTACACAAGACTCGAGTTTCAGTATCTTCATAATGGCAGTCTTTTCATGTCTCATTTTTTGCTTCTCCCGTCCCTCCAGCTCCTCCACAGTTTTTGCCCGTCTCTGCCACACCACAGCCAGACAAGCGTCAGTCTTCACAGAGGCGGCACTCGATTGAGAAGGAGGCCCCCACCAGTGTTTGCCCCTTTGCACCTCCATCCAGACAGACCTCCAAGTCTTTGGTAGATAGACTACTGATGCTTCTGCTATTGGAATATTTATTAAGACCTGTACAAACGGATAAATAAAGACTCTGAGGTTAATGATAGATCTCTAAATTCCCACCTGTTTTTACAAACACTGCATTACAGACATAATGGGTCATATGTGTTTGTTTTAAATTACAGTTAGCATTAGATGATTAAAACAAGATGGTAGATCTTTTTCTTTATTAGTGTAACTATGGTTATTCACTGCTATCAGTGAAATGTAAATCAGTCTGAATTAGAAGTCCAAGAATACACGTTTGTCGAATAACAACTTGTACAGATGAACTCAACAAATTTAAATAACCTCGGACTTAATCTGCTAAAAACATTGAACATGAAATAACATCAGTTAAATTCACTGCCATCCTGCGACGGGTTGTTTGTTTGCGGGTGAGCTAATTGGTTCTCTGAGCCGTGAGTCATGACTCTGTGTTGGTCGTATGATTCCAGTGAGGTTGATGGATGTAATTGAAACCACAAGACAGGCCGCTGTATGAAGAGGATTTAGACAGAATTGGCTCCTTCTCACCAACTGCTCAGTTTCACTGTGGACTTCAGGTGCCAAAACAGAGGCAATAGTTTTAACCTCGCAGTGTTAATCAAAACAGAAGAAATTCCTTAAAACCATGGAGAGATATTTAATGTTTTCCATTACACTTTCAGTATCTTCTTAAAACTAATGTCTCCTGTGTGGCTATTTTAATAAGCCCAAAGGAAAGTTTATATTGAGATTAAATATTAATAGTGAGTTGCTGCGACACTTATATCCCTGTTACATGAATCTTTTATGATCACACCCTGTCTTGCCTCTGCAAAATGAGAATAATTAAACTCCACATTTTTAGAGCTTTCTAATTATATTGGAATGATAACATCAAAAAGTAATTTCTTTTACCAGAATTTATGTATTTTTCCTTTTTGATGGAAGCACATGCTGAAACATGCTTTCACTTTTAATTAGATGCTAGAAGTTGAGCTCGTTATATGCTTTAGAACTATAGATCTTTGCAGCAGTTCCTTTCCCTTTCTGTTACATTAATGTTTACACCAGTCAGCTGTCTTGTCCCAAAGACTCACTTGCAGTCATTTCCTTTTTTTATACAATGCTGCAGCTAATGGCGGATCCCAGTGCCAAGGTAACCCTCTTTGTATCCATCAACCATCAGCCCATTTTTTTGTTTTATATGCTTCACTCTAGTGTTTTTTCTATATTTGCGAAGTTGAAAAACTGATAGCAGAACAGAATAAAAGACACACATAAAGCAGTGATTCTGTAGGATGTAGATCTCCTCCATCAGTATACACCAGCTGTGATCCTCTGTGTTTCTGATGAAACACACAGACAAAGAAGGCCGCCATGTCAGTGAACCCTTCTTTTGAGAAGGATTCTATCAGTTGATTTCTCTGTCATGAGGCTTCCTGTTATAGAGTTCCGGGATAAAATTGAATTTTATGCCACACATGTGGAAAAAATAGTTTCATGTCATGAGTTTATATAAGATTTTTACCAGCTTGGAAATACAAGTGCAAATTCTAATTTTCTGAAGGAATCATGTCTTATGCTTTGTCCTATCTTATCCAAAGAGAGGAAATCATTAATAATAAAAATAGCTTATCAACTCAGTGTCTGTTACCTGGGGACCAATGCTGCCTCTCTCATCTCAGCAAGCTAAACAAATTCCTAACCATTTAATCACACTGATACAAACAGTAAATATAGCAAAAACAACTGCAAATACTTAACTTAAAGACAGATGACTTACAGATGTTTAACATCTGTGGAGAAATCTAGAAGTGTCTGTTTTTGGAAATATGCAACAAGGCTAACTTTGGAATATAGTGGACTAAATTATCAGACATAGTCTCCAGTGTGTCTGGTATCTGACACAAAATAAGCACACTGACGTGACACCAAGAGGAAGGCAGCTTTCTAATTAGGATCTGCTGTAAGACTCTCAGTTTAAAAGATCCGCCCTTTGATATGTTGTTGGCTGTGTAAAAGCAGTAAAGAGCAGCTGTAAAGATTAAGCAAAAAGCATATATTACCTTGTAAAAAAGGTGAAAGTGAGGACAGCTCTTATGTTAGATATGTTATCAGGTCCTAACCCTAATTACCATGGTTGCAAAACAGCTAAGATAGTTTCTGCCAATTTTGATGCTCCGGCTTCTACTTTCATTTAAATGTTTTGTTCCCTCTGTCTGCTGGTCAGGTGCAAGCTGCCAGTGGTGCTCAGGGCACGGTATGTTACTGTTGCTGCACATCCTCAGAGGCATATAACACTGTGTGGGGAACCTATCCAGGAAACTGTACACCTCAGTGGACTTGTTTTAGATAAATGGGGCCAGTTGTGTGAACAGGAAACCTGTGGCATACTGAAAATAACTCAAGGAATCTTAAAAAAAAGGGACAAAAAGAGTTAACACAGATCTGTAAACATTTACAGCTCACTTTTCTAATTTAAGCCTGCTGAAGGTGAATGATGATCACTTCCCTGAACAATTTTCATTCTGTGGAGTTTAACCGGGGTTCTTTACGGTATAACACTGGAACAAAACGTAGATGAATACATGTTAAGTGTTGAATAAGCTCTCAAGTATGTCACACATCTCCTGGTGACCACAGCCTGCTCTGATGTTGGTCCACGTGCTTATTGGTTTTGTAGAAAAAATGATCCTGTGACACTGTCAAGGAAAACTATGTGCACAGTTAAAATACCCATTGAGTTATTTGAAAAAGGATTTAATTGTTCAAAAATATATTCATCTAATTTAGCTTCTGAATTATGAGATACAGCTATGTTAAAGCAGTTGTAACATGAAACTGAGGTCAGGAATGAAGGAAATAGAATAATTAAATCAAGTAAAGCGACCAGCCATGAGCCGTGGACCTCCTGAATGATGGATGTTACATCACCAGAATGCTCTTTATTAGATTATTTGCACGCTGTCATGTCATTGCAGACGTGTTTTGTGGTTCATAGAGAACATAAGACTTTTTTTTTTTCACCACCTCATAGCATGCTTGGTCTCTTGGGAAAGTGGTGTGCAGTGCTTTTTTTGTGTTAAAATCAGTCTGACTGTACTGCTCAGACACAGTGTCACTCACATCGACATCACATACCATTATTTCTTGCTCTGTTTTGGGTCACCTGCTCCTTATATGTATATCTACAGGTTAGTTTGTTTACACGATGTGTGTTTTTGCTCCAGGAGGAGTTCTGTTACCCAGTGGAGTGTCTGACTCTGACGGTGGAGGAGGTGATGCACATCAGACAGGTTCTGGTCAAAGCCGAGCTGGAGAAGTTTCAGCAGTACAAAGACATCTACACCGCCCTCAAGAAAGGAAAGGTGGATACCGCATGAAGATTTTTGCAGTCAAAATGAAAATTTTTTCTCAGTTTAATTTAAATGCAGGACATACTATGAACGCTCTCTGTCTCATTTCATGCTTTTTGTTGTAGCTTTGCTTTTCATGCCGGACCAAGAGGTTCTCTCTCTTTACCTGGTCCTACACCTGCCAGTTCTGCAAAAGGTAAATTCAATCACTGTTACAAGTAATAAATTTAGAAGAAACTCCAACATTTTTATACATATTAGTCTGTTTACAGGTCTTTAATAAATTGAAAGCGTTTTGTGGTCCAGAGGAAACTGTGTAAAATCTAATAAATTTCCTCAAGTTTAGTTTGAGTCGGCAAGACAGCAAGTCTGGAAATTATAACAATCTGCAGGTGTGTGGACTTAGAAAAATGCAACACTGCAAAACCTCAGCAGTCCACTCCTCATTTAACATCAATGCTAGAAGCTGCATTAGCTAATAGTATAACACATCTAAATCTCTGACCCAGCTGTCTGAGGTTGAGTTACATGTTGGTAGTATAAGTGTCAGGTTTGTCAGAGAGTTTAAGAGCTTAAGAAAAAAATAGATATTTCTGGTTCTGCTGCATCAATTGTTATCTTTTGTTTTAGATTGTCCATTATTAGTCCAACAATGTTGTAAAAGTGCAATGTTTTAAATCAGTGGCATATGCTTGTAAGTGTAACATCTGTTTAGTAATGTTCAGTTTATGACATTAATGTTTATCTTCTGTAGGCCTGTGTGTTCCCAGTGCTCTAAAAAGGTAGGTGGTTGTTGTCTTGTTATTGACACCTTTGAATGCTCACTTTAGAAATCTGACCACCATTGACACCTGTGTGCTGCTCCATAAACACCAAAATGTGCTCTATAAACTGCCTCTGCTGTTTGTTTTTTAAAAAATTTTGTATATGTTTTTCCCAC
>JAUZTA010000010.1:11942407-11953477 GCA_034780835.1 Ctenochaetus striatus | reverse complement strand
AAAATGAGCCATGCAGCGCCCCCCCCCACCCCCCCCCCCCCACCCCTCCTCCTCTTCCCCTCTGCACATATACACTGTGACTCATCGCTCTGCAGCCGTATAGCTATCAGAGGGACAAACCCAAAGTTAACTTCTCTCGCTCGCTGTCTGCTCTCATTCATCCCATGTGACCCTTGCAAACCTAAAGGTCACGGCTGGGGAATGTTACTGTTGAAACGTCTCCATGAAAAAAAGGGGTCTTTGGAAAGCCAGAGGGAGAGGGGGGGTGGTGGTGGTGTTGTGGCATCAGCGGGCCCTTACAGGAAAAGAGAGTGACGCAAGGGCAAAGAGGCGACAAATTGTTTTGTAGGCAGGGGTTTTGTCTGACTTCCTGAACAGAATGCAATACTATGAGATGCAGACATTAAGGCATGTGTGTGTGTGTGTGTGTGTGTGGGAGCCGGTTCAAAGCAAAGCGCTTTGAACTGGCTCCTTCGTGGATAAAAGTGTCTTTGAATGAATCCTTGTTGGAAGCATCAGTTATTCTGCAGCATAGTTATGATGTAATTTATTAATAAATAATGAGTAAAAAAATATATTCTAAGATATAGACCGCAGAAGAGGGATGATTGTCTCATTCACCAGCCTCGTCTAGCAGCTCTGCCAAACTACCACCCACTGCTTTCACACACACACACGCACACGCACACACACGCATGCAAAACAAATACACAAACACATACACACACACACACAAAGAGACACATCGAGAGAGAGAGAGAGTGAGAAAGGGAGACAGACAGAGAGGGCGAGAATCTGGGAAGCAAAGCAGTCTGCCTCCACAAGTACAGAACCTCCTACTATCTGTGCCCACATCGATATCTGCACACATGGCCTGTGTGTATCAGCTGCTGCCATGTTTGCTCCGTGCCTTCACTGGCAAGTCCCTCTACACCGCATGCATTCAAGCTCTGAGAGCATCCAAATAAAGTTACCGGATGCTATTAGAGATAGATGAAGTAGAGGAACGTGATGCTGAACTTTTTCAGGTCTCATCTGACAATCTGTTTCCCTTTAAAAAAAAAAAAAGTGCTGTAAGTGATGCACTTCCTCACCTTTTCTCATCGGCGAAGACAAACTTGCGCAGTTTGAGGTCACCCAGCACGATGCCGCCCTGGTGGCAGTGTGCCACGGCCAGAGCCACCTGACGGAAGAGCCTGCAGGCGTGCTCCTCGTCCAGCCTGCGGCAGCTCTTCACCAAGGTGTGCATGTCCCCAAAGTCCTTGTCCAGGAACACGTAGGCCTTGCGTTCGCCAAGGATGATGTCCCTGATGCCTGCCACATTCTTGTGGGGTGGTAGGATCCCATAAGGTCTGATCTTTTCCTGATACACCCCCATATCAAAGACCTGGGAGGTAAAAAAAGAAAGAGAGTGGAACAAGAGGAGGGACAGGGATGCAGGAAAAGGAAGGAAGGGAGGAAGGAAGGGAGGGAGGGAGGGAGAGAGTGTGTGAGAGAGGGAGGAGGCAACGGGTCAGTGTGTTCTTAATGATCATCTAAGGAAACAACCATGCAAATTTGGCAGCGAGTTAAAAAGAAGCGTAGGATATGCTTTGATTCCAGCTCAATACGCCGCTTTTGCATGAGCGTGACAAATGAATCACCGAAGCAAGAAGCGATTAACTTTATTAATCAACAAAGCCAAACGCCTGCAGGTCTATCATGCAAAAACAAACGCATGGATGTGGAGCAGCATGAGGACCCTGCCGTTATCAAAGCAGATCCTTATCTCGCTGCTCTCTCTTTGTCTCACATGTTTGCATTTTTGTGTGTGTGTGTGTGTCACGCCGTGGCGTATTGCAGTGACGTGTATGCAAATGAGCCGAGTTGACAGACACGGTGTGAGGCAGAATCGTGCCAAAGATAGGTGGACATGAATCGGTGGGCTGTTTTTTTTTTTTTTTTTTCACAACACAGCACGGGGTATGGGGTTGCCCTGTCTTTCGTTTTATTAGTGAATACATCTTAGAATAATCAAAAGAGCCACGCATAGTTCAAAAAGCCATGAAGCAACACTGCTGCTGCTGTTGCGCAAAGTGTGTCACATTTCGCGTGAGAATGACATCGGGTGAAAAAGTCGACAAAATACTGAAGACATGTCAGACAGGCTATTGAGCAACGCGGTGGCTTGAAACACCATTCATTCAAAGAAAATTGCACAACGTCGGGATTGCGCATACCTTGCACAGTAGCTCATCGCCAGTGTCGGTGTTCATCGCGCTGTGCACGCTCTCTCGGTCCGTCAGAGGTAGAAGCAGAAACGGTCCTATCCTGGATGGCCCCTGGTGGGTCGCCGAGACGGGGTTTGAGACGGGGCTGACCGGGGACCCGGGTGATGTTCCGAGGAGCCCCTGTGTGTCCCCCGCCTCGGCGCTCAGCCTGGCGCACTTGGCCGGCGGCTGATCGTCTGAGTCCAGCCGCTTGTGCGCGACTCTCCCGGTGCGGATGCAGGGTGCCGGGCTGCTCCACTGCAAGTTCATCCTGACAGACAGTGAAAGCAAAAAAACAAAACAAAACAAAAAACCAAAAAAACTCCCAAAACCCTTGGCTTGTTTAGGATGTGTCCTTTAAATAGTTAAAATATACTACAAACTGCGCGCTCCATTACTCCGTGGTAGAGTCATTATAGTTGAGATATAAATGAAACTTCAGCGGGTTCAGTGACGGCGCGTTTATGGTGATAATCCAGCCCCCGTCCTTTAGGAGAGCGAATGGCCGCGGTTCTGAGGTCTGTGTACTTTTTGATGAAAAAAAAAAATCCCGGTCCCTCTGAGTCCAGACTGTGTAAGAGAGATAGAGATAGAGAGACAGAGAGAAAGAAGGGGGGAGAGAGAGAGGGAGAGAGAGAGAGGGAGAGACCGCCTCACACTCGCAGACAGGCAGGGAGTGAGTGAGTGAGTGAGCTCCGGTGATGTTGAGATCAGAGCTCAAACACTCCGCCCGACCAGTCCAGCCTCCTGATGACACAACCATTGAGCAATCCAGTAACGGCACCGGCTCCAGCTCCGGCTCGCCTCTGATGAAACTGCCTGCTGTATTACCTTTCACAGAAGACTACGTGAGCATATGGTGCAAACATTAGCGTTATTTTTTTCACGTGTTTGTCAGGGTGTCATGAATTCCTGCTCAGAGGTTTTTTTTACAGAGAAAGAGAGAGAGAGAGAGAGAGAAAACCCACCCTGACCATGTGAGAGGAATGAAGAAATCAGCTGCTACTTATCATGCTGCCTCATCAAGCATGCACATGCTTTAGGCAATAATTAACAATCTTTTAAAACTCTTTCTCTGACTCATGTTGTTCCTTAATGTTCACCTCCTATTATCATTTATGACCGGTTGCAACAATCTCTCCACAGATCTTCAGAATGGCACCTGAAGTGTTTGCTTTCCAAATGTTATGCCTCCAGTGTGAACCGGCCAGCACAAAGCCCCAGTGTGTGTGTGTGAGCCTTAACTCTAGCTTAAACATCACCATGATATTTTCCCATGCACAGCCTGTTTGTTATGTGGATATGACTCACCCCTATAAAGCCGTACTGGTGCCGGGCTATAAGGATTCACATAAAATATGCCAGCGTGGCTCCATAAACAACATCATAGCAGCATGGGCTCTCAGAGACAAACACTGATCCCAGACCGAAACAACCTGCGTGCCAATACTGTGCAATCTGTGTAAAAAATTATGCAATAATCTTGAAAAAGTATAACCAGTGAACTATGGACTGTTACTTAATGTAAAAACCAGAAATTGAAGGCTGAGGTACAGTATGCAGTTAGTTTGAAAAACATTCTTGTGATGATGACTGTTAAGATGAACTGACAGTGTGGGGTAATTATAAACGTGCATGTGTGCGTGTGTGTGTGTATGTGTGTGTCCCCATGTGAGCACAGGCACGACTGTCTATGTGTGTGTGTGTGTGTGTGTGTGTGTTGCGCAAGAGCTCTCTGTTATCAACTGCTATATGCCGAACAAGCATGGTGGCTGCAGTCGAGGCTTACTGAGCGTTCACTAAAACACAGAGCACCATCTGGCCTGTGTGTGTGTGCGCGCGTGCTTGCCTATGTGTGTGTGTGTGAGTGTGTGTGTGTGTGAACGCACTATCACCCCTTCTTTTGCACAACCCTTCCAGCCAAACAGAAGCATGCCTTTCCAAACCATTTCTTCTCACATTCGCAACACAGTTCCTTCCACGAGAGGTCACACGCTTAACCAGGTCGCAGCAGCTCGGCTCGGCTTGACTCAAAAAGGTCATGTGAACCTGTCTGCGCGGGCCGTCCAAACATGGATGAGCTGCGGATTCCAGAAGAATGATGGCCTGTTATTTTTAGGCCTCGCATTCTTTCTTTGTGCAGTGGTCGTCCTATGAATAAGGTGACTCACCAACTGATTGATGCGTGTGCGTCCCTGTGAGCAAGCGTGTTTGTCATGCCGTCGAGCAGGCACAGGAACAGGTTTCCTCTCTGCGTTTCTTCTTGAAGAAGTTCAAAAAGCAGGATGAACAGTCAGTGTGGGAACGGGCGGCGGAGCAAGGGAAGGCCAAAACGGTTATTGTTATCCAAGAATAGTCCGGAGCTGGTGTGTCAGTGCATCAAAGTGATGATGCATGTTTGCCTCTTGTTTATGTGTGACACAGTGTTTAAATACACTGTAAAACAGAATTAGTTGTGATGGCCGTGATAAACAAAAAAGTGCTTGCATGTGTGTGATACGACTATTTGTTCCAGTGTAATTAAGTTGGAGTTATTATACAAGATCACACCAGACTACACGTGTAGGCTGTATATTGCTCTTATGCAAGATGGTATATGTTGCCGGGCTGCAGGTTCTAGCATCATATAGCTGTTCAATCGGTGTGTACCTCACAGTGTGTGTGGGTGTGTGTTATGTGTGTGTATACAGTGCCTGTGTGGGAGTGTGGCTGCATCCCCATGCCAGTGAGCTAGGAGAGAAAACAGTATTCAGGGCATGCTCTCCCTTGTTATAATTAGCTGAGTCACTCACCATCAGCAGCGGTAAAAAGAGGCTGGGAATTGATCTGCTCTGAGAATAGTTCAATCTGATCTGGCTGACAGCCAGCCATCGCTGTTAATTATTCTTCATTTGAGCTGCTCTGAACAGATCCCGAGACCGGAGCTCGAGTCAGAAGTATGGACTTGCAACTGGACTGTCCGCCTTAAGCCCCAACTTAAAGGTATATTTTTTATTAGTTTTGACATACAGTGAAATAATCTTTAATCGATCCTTTTCTCAGGTTTAGACGAGCCTAGTGCTAAAAAACAAATGTATTCTTTCTAATGTGGATATTAGATAATGGTGACAGATTGATGCCTTAAAAATGAGATAAGCCATACAAGTAATAAAAAACAGTACATTTTTAATCAAAAATATACTCCCAGATACATACTCCAAGAAAAATCGGTTAGAAACTGCTTTTCATGTGTTTTTATTGCTGCCCCTCGTTGCTGTTTTTCAATTACACTGAAGATAATGATGGACGCCCCCCACTATAGAAAAAGGAGCGTGTTACTTCTGGTGCGGATCTGCTGTGAATAAGCAACAGTAATGAAACTTTGACAGAATAGTTTGTAACCCAGGCTAGACTAGTACAGCTGTTAAATTCGCTTTGTGTGATTAATAGGCCTTTGTGGTAGCAGACATTTTGACTCGGCATTGTGGGAAAAGCACAGGTGGCTCATAACATTATGACTCTGTTCGATTTAAATCTCCTGGTGACACTGAATTCACGTCATGTTGACACACATTATTCTCAGACTCTTACCCCTATTGAAGCCTTCTAGTTATGCGGCGCCCTTTTGCAAGATGTCTTTAAAATCTCCTCGACAATACTGAGGCGAATGTTAACGGAAAAAAAAAAAAACGCACGTGGCTGTAAATAAACACACTGCCTCATATTTGCAAGTTTTACTCGGCCAGAAGTTCTTTGGATTTTTTACAGCTGAGCTTTTTGTCAGCCAGGTGGTTGGCCTGCTCGTCAGATCTGTTTCTTTTCAAAGACGTGTCGTTTTTTTGTGTGTGAGTTAGCACTAGCTAGCTAGATGCTAGCTGGCAGGCTGCCTTGCCAAATTTCAGGAGCAGAACAACTTTGTGGGAGGCACAGACCGTACCAGGTCAGTACAGACAGCTTGTGACCTGAAGAATGATGTTTGACTGCAAGGCAATTCGAAAGATGAACATTGTAAAAAAGATCTCCATGTGTAATTTTCTAAATTCTATATCTAATACCACAGTTTTATCACAAGATTTTTTTTTAAAATTACTCTAAATGAGTATATCCCCTTATATTCACTCTCTTTGCTGAGGTTCCCCTTGGTGGCTCCCAGCAGCCCTCAAGGGGACCAGATCTTCTGCTATTAAAACCATGGACCTAAAGCATCTACTGTACAGATATTTGTTAACAATTGAAAAATATATTTAAAAAATATTGCATAGCCGAATGCATTTGTGCCGATACAGGACTTCATTTGACTGTAACTTTACTTATGAAAGCTTACATTCTTTTTAGTTTGTTGACAACACATCCGTAGGTTTTTTTTCCCCCGACCGGAAGAGTTGTTGTTTTTGGAAAATTAACAATATCTCTGGTTTGGAATCACAACTAGGAGACTGATGTGAAAGATGTTTTTGTCTTGGTTGCTCATTAATCTAAACAGGATGACATGAAGGCAGCAACAGGCTTGACAGTGTGATGGTGAGCCAACGTGCACGATACCAAAACCCTGAAGCTAAGTGGAATTCAGCCATCTTTTATTTTATTATTTGCACCTTTGCGTTTCCAACTGTAACATCTCGCTAAAAAAAAAAAAAATCATCCTTGCAGGGATTCAAAGCCTGCATGCTTTTAGTTCTTATGCAACTAGTACAAGTTTGTTTCATGTAAATGCTCATTAACATAACAGGTAATGTGCATTTGTTAAGTCGGCACTATTAAATTATGTTGATTAAAGACTGTCCTGAGGATGTTTACTGGAAGGCCTCTGTTAGCCAGAAGTCCAGGCATAACATCTCTTACTGGGAACAATATCAGCATTTCCTCTACTAGTAAACAAGTTTATGACACACAAGTATGTTTAAATATGTGCTACAGCTTAAGACTGACACCACTGACACCATTTCTGAGTATCCGAATAAGGTCACTTAAGGGAAGAAGGAAGTAAGGATATGATATGCAATAGTAGTCCACAACCTTACACTATCAGCAACACAGGCTGCTGTCACCTTTCCTTTTATGAATTTTGTAAAGTAGAACTTGTCTCTGCAAATGTCTGGTTGGCTGCCATTACCATTGTGTCTTTGGACAGCTGACAACTTGCTATGAATGTAAAAGTAGAGTGTGGGAGATAGAAGTGGGACACTGAGATATTTAACTGTATTAGCAATAAAAATGATTGAAATTCTTGTGTCAGGGTGTAAATTCTGCTTTTATAAGACAGAAAAGGGTCTTATAAAACAGCGATACTCCCCTGATCTACCTGACATCTTGACATAAGCTCCTAGACTCTGTGAACTCCATGAACTCAACTGTTGAGGTCCAAAATCAGTCATCAGTCCGCTATAACTAACTCTATTGAATATCTGTATATTTTCACAACCCTGGCTGACCTCACGGACGATCAATCAAACCAGGAGCTGAGATAGGGGATTGTTTCATGCGGATGGACTGCAGACTGTAGTCTGGCCAAAAATGTCTGTCTTCCCTTTGTATTATCCCGATCTGTCCATCACTGTTTCTTTGATCTTTGGAGTAAGTCTTGGTTAGATTAGAGGGAATGAATTCTTGGCAACACAAAGATTTGCGCAAATCAAAACCCAGTTTAATACATACTTTTAATTGTCACAATATGCTGCGCTCAGATTTTACAGCGCATGATTGCTAATTGTTTTTACATGGGAACTCATACCTACACACAGTTCCCCAAAGATTGAAAACATTCGTTCTCATATAGGGGAGTTGTCATGTTTGCACACACTCAGCACAAGGACTTCCCTAAAGGCCTTCTGAGAAACTGTGAAGCTGAAGCTGCAATTAAAAATTCTTCACTTACCATGGACATTGTGTTTCTGTGAAATCTCTGTCCTAGGAGCTCGTAGCTGCTTCAGAAAACTATTTCTAACCTTCATTTTAACACGTGGAGGGAAAAAAAACACCATTACAGCTGAAATGCGTAATGTTTTTTATTGAGTAATGGTGGAATGATGTGACACCTTGATAACAATGCCTTTACTGCAGTTTGGAGATTTTCTCTTTTTATAACTCTTTATTTTATTTGAAGAATATTCCATTTCTCACCAGAAGAATAACCATTATTCTCCTAAATAACCATTATTCTTACACTCACAAATTTTTAAAGGGAAATGCTAGGTCCTGATAACAATGCCAATGCTGCTACTTCATCTTTACAGAAGTAAAATATTCATGATTATGAATGTAGGTTGATGACCTTTCTGCTTCATACTGACACCAGTGAGGTGAAACTTCTCAAATGCAGAACTATATTAGATACTCTGTCATCTTTAATGTAGATGAGAATGTTTATGTATTTTTTTTACATATCACTAATACCTGGAATCCATTATTATCATAGAGGGTTTGCAAATCTTTTTGTCCAGGAAACCGTAGTGGGTGCATTTAAATTTAATAGGATTTCAAGCTTGATATAATCTAAAATTCATACATAAACACGTTCTGCAGGTGCCATTAAGGTGCTGGGTCACCGCAAGCCTCAAAAACAGCTTCATGTCCGTTGGCACAGACTCTACCGGTCTCTAAACCATTTCAAATTCCCTCATTCAGTGTTTTGATTATAGTGAGAAGGGTGCTGTCAATACATTAGTTTAATAAATAATCCTTTGTAGGTTAGGTCTTCCATATGACTGTGGAGGCAGTAGCATGAGATTATCATCATTTTCGTACTCATCAATCTGTGCTGTGCTCTGTATGAAAAACATCAGCATACCTTATGTTTTTCCACTCATTAAACAGTCCTTTTCTTCTTAATTACCTTCACGTCCTGAAGATCTACTTATAGTGATATAACCAGTTATGTAACTCCAGTAAGAAAACCACAAACACATGATAAAACTGTAATGGCCAGTTCATTTTTGAGCCGATTTTGTTGGATAAAACTATCCAGTGCCGCTACTCTGAGCTGTAGTCGTTTCATACATCACAGATGAAAACACAGTCATCAGTGTGGTCCTCAACACACTGGTTCCCGACCCGGAGGTCCTGACCCTCTGTGGACCCTCTCCGAAGCTTCACTTCGGGGGTCCTTCTTGATTTTATGGAGTGTAAGAAAACTTTATGATTTTCATTCCCTTGGTTTTTTTGTTATTCGAGATATAAACTTCAAAAAGCTCAGAAGATAAGAGCACACTCAAAACCCAAATACAAGCAACATTCACAAAGTCATTATTCACTGCTATATACTACTAAATAGCTGTATCTTTCATTAATATAGAACATAGTTAAAATTACAAAAGAGCTTATAGAACAATTGGCAAGCATCAGGAGGAAGAAAACACTGAATTTGTTGAAAAAGACAGGAAAAAGGTTGGGGAACCCCTGCTCTAACATAATATAGGCAAAAAGTGCTTAAGGTCATGACCTTTGAGAGAAATTTGGTGTCTTCCAAACTTTCAAAAGAATACTCTGATTTGCTTTTACATCTACATTTATGAATAAACAGCATCTGGCCTAAACAGGCTAGCAAAAACAGTTTTTCTTGTATTTCAAAAAGGAATTTAATTAGCATATCAAAGCATTGTTGTGCACTTATTCTGCCAATTTGTGGCCCAATAAAAACCAGTTCATGACCCAGTTCCTAAGTTAGGGAAACGCTGATACAGACGACACTAACAATAACACCAGACACATTCAAATAGTGCCTTAGAAGTGTTCCAAGCTCTAATAAAAAGCAGGCTGAAAATGACTAAGAAACCATGTTTTCAAGGCCACTTTGAAGATGCTCTTTGATGAGAATAACTTAACAGATGTAAGGAGACTATTCCACTGTACTGCAGCAGAATATAGAAAACGCAAATTTACTTAATAAACTGAAAGCCAAATTGTAACCAGAAAAATAACACCATTCAACTGGAAAAGGTCATCCGTAAACCAGGTATCTTCCTCAAACCTTCGTCAGCAGAAATTCACTTGAAAAGATCACTTCACTTCCCCTCATGTCCCAAGAGTTCCATTTCATAACTCTGTCTCTCCGTCACACATCAACACATGATTTCACTGAAATAGTTTGCTTTACAATCCAGGATGACTCAAGGGGTTTCCTGTTGGTAATGGGAAGTAGATGTGTGCGTGTGTGCATGTGTGTTTGTGTGTTTGTGTGTCTGTGTGTATTTGTCTTTGTGAGTTTTGTGGCCACAGCACACACACACGTCACTACCATACTGTCACCAGCTCATCAGTGAGGTTACACAAGCTGTCTCCGCTCAGCCTAGCAGAGTCCATGATGTCACCCTCAGTGGAATGAGAAAACATTGATTGAGAAAAGGAAACAAGGAGTGATTGTCATTTATTGCTCAGCCGAGAAAAAAAAGAGGGAGATTTTATTATTTTTCAGTCTCCATTTCTAGACAGCAGGGAAAAGGGGAAGCAAAGGAGAGAGATTTTAGATTAAAGCGCAAATGCCGAGTCCAGTGGTTTTGATGGAAAAACCTGCAAGAGATTATAAATAATCCAATTAAAAACAGGGCAAGACTAAGTTACCAGCCATGCTAGCATTAGCCACTTGTGCTCTGTGAAGTGCACTTATAGTGGTGCTTAGAGCTAAATGCTACATTAGCATGCTAACATTTTCAAACTAGCCCAAAAACAAAATGTACAGTTGAGACTGATGGAAAGTTATTAGTTTTGAAAGTTTTTGGTCATTTACTGGAGATCTGGACAAATTAAAAATTTCACCAGCTGATACTGTAAATGAAAAGTCAAGGAATTACCCCTGTCCAAAATAACAGTTCATTCTGAGTGTGTCAATGACTGTAAAAAAAAAAAA
>JAUZTA010000010.1:11780521-11796871 GCA_034780835.1 Ctenochaetus striatus | reverse complement strand
AATACTCCAGACATATACAGATACACACACCATACAGTATAAATCCAAAAAATGCAGCACTACATGTTTCTAATTCAAAAAACTGTATAGATATGTTTGAATATGAAACATTAAAGGACTGCAACTTTAGTTTTATTTTGCCACCTTGTCTGAAATAGTATTTGATAAGCCTGATACCTTTCTGCTCAATAAGTTGTGTGTCAATTAATTTACTTCCCCTTTGCAACAGCTTTTTCTCAGCTTCTTTTGGTTCTAGTTTCAGTTTTGGTTTACTGTGATAACCTCAGTTCATTCAAAGCACTGATTGTCTAACCACATCACAAATAATGTCATCACAAATCATTCCACAGCATCAATGTGCATATAATTGACATAATGCTCTTGTAAGCTGCAGTGTGGGGTTGCACTCTGAAGCAGACTGTCTTCCTTCTCCTCCGTGTGGTAATGTCAGTGATATGCTGTTTCTATGGAGTAGAGTTGTCGTTTATCTCAAAATGTAGTTAATTACATCCCTCCTCAAGCTATTTCCCTCATTCCTGACCTCTATTATTCCAATGTTTCCCACATCCACATTTTTCCACATGGTCTGTGATGTGCATTGCTTCATCAGCAGTATGGATGCAAAGTGGCTCCGCTGGCTCGGTCCGTCGCTGCAGATTCTGTCTGACCTCTTACTTTTTCCAGCAACAGGCACAAGATGTACAGCCCAGTTCATTTGTGGCCATGTTAAGTATTTCAGCATTTTTCCAAGATGTACCAATTTGCTTTACACTTGTCAGAGATCGTCTTTCCGTCTGGGTGCGTTCTCAGGAGTGTTGTCAGTGGAGAAGGAATACGCTGGTGAGCTCTGGAGGTGTGGAAAGTGCTAACCAAGTGTGTGTGGCCCACCTGAGAATGACTGCAAAGGACATAAAACATATTCCTATATACAAACCTGAGACAAGTGGCTCCTTACTTGTGGTCATTGCCTTCAAAGGTTTTACAAAGAGAGTGTTAGAGCAGGGCCACAATCAGGTTTGTCAAAGGTAAAGTTACAATCAAAGTAGTGGAAACTCACATTCAGAGACTACAGGTCAAGCTCAAAAAGATGCGTATCCCTCATTTCCCATCATGCAACTAGGTCATGTATTTTTAATAGACCCTCTCTGCACGGTAAATGCCTGCGTTTATTTCCATTTCCCAGCCGAAATGTTCCTTAAAAACTTAAAAAGTCCACCATGAGATAACCTGGATGAACCCAAAGATCTTTCAGTGCCACAGATATTACTATAGTTTTTGTTTTGTTTTTTTAATTAAAAGTAGCCAGACTTGTTTGTTTATCGCTCGGACTCCCTGAGATTTAAACAATTTACCTGTTAAATATTTTTGCTGTCACTACAGTTTGTCCTGTTTTGATCCAACTCACTCATCTTTACGGGTTTGAGATATTTGAACCAAATAAGTTAAAAAATAAAAAGTATAAGAGCATATGAACATGACGTAGTTACTTGTGGTCTCCCTCCTGACTGAATTTCCTTCATCAGATGTATCTTTTGTACTTGAAAGTGTCTAAATCCTGTGTTAACAGATGAAGTTAATGTATTTTCTTTGTTTTGTGTTTCATGCAACAGTCACAATTCGCTCTCTCACCCTCTCAGACTGACACCTGTGGTTTCTGTCTGAGAGGATCCTTGTGCAGTTTTGCTCACCATGGGCACCCGAGTGCACAATAAGAGGTTTGAGCAGAATTAATCAAAGCCAACTTTGACTAATGTTATTTCTTGCTCTGTGTATCTTCATCTTCAAACTGAAACAGTTGAAACAGATCTGTTTTTAATCTATCATTACTTTGAATACATCTATGAGATTACTCATAATGATGTTGTTGCTGTTTTCCACTTAAACTCTTATATTTTCTGCAGTTTATTTCTTAGCTCTGTATAAAGGTGTTTTCACTATTGCAAAGAAGTTTTTCTTTTATGTCTCTTAGTAAATATTGATAAAAAGACTAAGGAGAAACATTTAAACATTAACATCATTTTTTCATGTCCGCCTTGTTTACATTCTGAATAAAGGATTTTTCAATAGCAAAGAGATTTGAATAGACTTTTCTCTCAAACCCTCGTACAATAATCAAAACAGGAAGTTAATTATACATTCGGTCCAGTGCCAATTTCTTGGCAGGCTTTTTCTTTTACTTTATTTATTAATAAAGCAATTACGTGTCCTTTTTCTCCTCAACTAAATGTTGAAAATACCCATAAATTTCAATTAATACATGCTGCTCAGTGGCCGCAAACATCACAGCATGGTTGTGACAGATTATTTTTTGCCATTATGAATAATTTGATTTAATATTTGACCCCACAAGTTTGCATACAGACTTTGTGTTTGTGCATTTTCTCCCGTTTTCTTAGATATGAGGCTATAAGAGCCAGTCATTAAGACTACAATTTACCTTTAAGAATGTGGACGAAAATCTTCTCTGTGTTTTTTTAGTACTCCTTGGATATAAATGCCTTGTTTCCTTAACTTTTCTAATTGAATACCCCACTGCTCTTTTCTAAAAGAGGTCTGTATTCTATAATAAGGATGAATAACTTGGCTCAGTAGGTGCAAACTTAATTGATAGTATCATCATCTTGTTTCAGTGCATTCTTGGAGAAAAGCTGAATCTGATAATGTTTGTGTAAGATTACCAGTGTGTGTGTGTGTGTGTTTGCTCGGGTGTGGGTCTGCATGGGTGTGTGCAATCCCTCGAGTCTGTATTAATTTGTGTGTGTACGTGTGTGTGGCACTGCATGATTATGAGCGAGAGACAGAGGTGTGTGTTTATGTGAGGGGGAATATATAATGACTGGTGACATGCATTAAGAGAGAAATGCGTGTGTGAATGTTGATTGTGTGTCTGCGTGTGTGTGTATGTGTGTTCAGGGCTCTGTGTGCAAGAATGTTTGTGTGGGAGTAAGCGCAGTGCGTGCATGTAGTGTTAATGAGAGCGCACACTTGCTTGTGATTGTGTGCGTGTGTTTCTGTGTACGAGTGCACGTGTGTGTACACACATCTCATCTGCATGGCGCCATGCCCCATCGCTTCCATTGGGGTGTGTGAGAACAAAGACTTTCCATTTCCAGCGCTGCTGTGCCTGCAGGGAAAAGCCTGATCATAATTAGCTGAATGATGAGCCTCCGCCATGCACCGCACAGCAGGCCTGTGGCTGCCTCTCTGCAGCAGCCCTCTCTTTCTCTCTCACTCTTCTCTCCATTTTCTCTACTTCTTCCCCTTTTGCTATTTCTGGCATTTTCCTTCTATTCATTATCTCTCGCATGTGCTGTGTATTGCTCTCCATCTATCTTCTCCTCTCCTTCTCTCAGTCTGACTCTGCCTCCCTCTCTCTTCCCCTCCGCCTTTATCATTCTTTCTCTTTATTTAATTCCTTGGATCTGACTCACTCTATTTTTCCTCTCTGTCTTCTTTTCTCTCTCTCCGTTCCTCTGACACACTCGCCTTTTTTAATCTTCCATTTCCTCTGAAGCTGGAAAAAGCAGGGATGGGACAAGATTGACTTTAAACTGTCTTGTGCTGAAGATCAGACCCAGACATGGATTTGCATATTCAAACTCCAACACGCCACAGTGCTGCATTATAAATGTGTGATGATGCTTATAATGCTTTCTGAATCATCATTCAACAATTAATTTTAATGTCATCCAGGGAAAATATTTTTAGCATCAATGGGTAAGAAAATATGCATAAAGCTTTGTGCGTATGATTTCAGATCAATGATTTTTAATCTGTAAACTCTAGTCTTTAAGCTACAGTTGCTGCTGCACAATTACAGTTGACATTTAAAACCACATATTTTGCTATATAAGTACTGTGTAGCCTGTTTTTTTTTACCTCAAAATGAACTGCATTTACAAAGACAATTTCCAAGCTCTACCTGTAAAATTTCCATTATCTTTTAAACCCCTGAAATCCAGCCACTCCGTATCATTTAAAAACATTTCACCAACCAGGTTGAACAAAAAATAAAAATTACAACATGCCGCAAAAACAATTCTTTGAGATTCACCGCACATCAAGAGATAAGACACTTTCAATTTGTTTTTCCACTCCTCTCTCAATCTTATCAGTTAATTCAGTCTGGCAATAATTTCCGACATTGTAAAAAAATGATTTTTCTTTCTTTCTCTGTGTTTATGACTCAAGTGGCCACATTTTCCCGCACACCCCCGGGCTGAGTGTCGCCATGTTTGTTGACTGTATCATAACTGAGGGATCAGCGGTGTTTTCCTGTGTTGGGGATTATTAATGACATCTGTTCTGAGCCAAACAGTGCGGCCTTTATTCCATGATAGAGGGCACAGAAAGGCCATAAAGGTTCTGCTAGCTAACAGATGAAAGGGGGAGTGTAAAATAATCTAGGTTGTGTTTGTCTCAAGGAGAAATCTCTGCATGTGCATCTGCATAGAGAGAACAGTAATATGTTTGTCCTCAAAGTGTTGATTTTTGATGCAATAATCCGCTACATTGTTATCAGTGCATATTTTCAATACCTCCTTTTTATTCCAAATGCTTGTGAGGCTATATGAGTGAGCCCGTGTGATGAAACAGTAACTGAAAAGAAAGCATTAATTAAAGAAGATTTTGTCAACATACTGTAGCTGTCTGCATTTCCTTTGATATATCAGTGTTTGTGTGTGTCTGTGTGTGTGTTTGTGAGTGTGTGCCACGTGGGCCAGGAGGGTCTAACACCTAACTGATGGACTACCAGAACAATATTCTGTCAGGTGGCCTCTGGGCAGCTCGGCCATTCGTTGTGCCACCCCTTCACTCACACTGACACACAAACACGCACACACACATACACACCCACTTTCTCTCTCTCATTTCCTCTCTCCCTCTCTCTCTGTATACCTCAACAGGCCGGGCAGATGGCAGCCCCTCGGCCCACCATGCCAGAAAAAGCATGTGAATTAAAGGTTATACCCAGCAGGTTTGAAGAGCTGCCAGCACCGTCGCGGTGCAGCAGAGGGGGGCCCCGGCCCACCTGCCTCCCAGGCTCGGGGACATCTGGCTGGGGTTTTGTGGAATGATGAGCGCGCCGCCGCCAACCGCCGCTACTGCCACCACGACCGGCAACACGCCGAAAGGAGAAGCCGTCATCTGTTCGGTTTTTCAGCTAGCAAATGAACAAATGATCGTGTGTGTCCTTCTGTCTGCTGGTCTGTGCGTCTTTACATCTGTGTTAGTGTGTATGTAGAGGAGTGACAGGACTGATAGACTCTGTGTTGAATGTATCTGATTGGAAAAGAAGGATTCATTTAAATGCACATGGTAGAGGTAAAGAAAAGGGCAAAGTGCAGGTTTAGTCACACCCAGCAGTTTTTCATCTCTACATTATTTCTATTTCTTATTTACCAAACCATTAAAAACACACACGCAACCTCAAAAAAAGCTCAATGAACAGTAGACATCATAAAATCTACACAGATTTACATTTTAAACCTCCAGACCTCGCAAACAGTGCCTCACAAAACTTGGCTAGGATTGCCAGGTCCATGAAGTGGTTGCCAGGTCAGGTCGTCTGCAGACGCTGACTGAAACAGACATGTCAGTGGTGAGGGCTTAACAATACAGCCTGTCTCAAATCTGTCCTTAATTCCTTCTCAATATGTTTCCCCTTGTTTGCTTTAGCTGGGAGCGCAGTGAAACGTTAGGACCCCAAGTAGCTTCACAGATGTTGCAGCATATTTCTCGACCTGCCAGCACACAGAAGCTTTATCAGGGAGCAAGACACATTACATCTACCTCAGGGAGTCACTGACAGCAATGATTAGAGGTGGTTTGATTGGAATGGCCTTTGGTTTGTGAGGTCTAGAAAATACAGAATATTGGATAACACTTAGGGGCTTAACTTGCAGCGGATAATTGGCCTAATGTCTTAAACAGTGTTTTAGGTATCACTACTGGCTAATAACAATTTAATGCGTTCGAGTTTAACAAGAAACACCTCTTTTATTGATATCATTAAGTTTCGTCGATGGAACAGGTTATTGTGTGAGTTAATAACAACCCTAATGCCTCTGGCGCTCTGTGCATAGTCATGCAAATAAAATGTTTTAATCCATTCT
Source organism: Ctenochaetus striatus (assembly GCA_034780835.1). NCBI lineage: Eukaryota > Metazoa > Chordata > Actinopteri > Acanthuriformes > Acanthuridae > Ctenochaetus > Ctenochaetus striatus. The sequence continues at coordinate 11,790,755 of JAUZTA010000010.1, read as the reverse complement.
TACCTTTTTAGGAAACAAAACTTTAATAATCATTTTATATTAATGCTCTGAGAATAGCTTCCTTGTGAGGAAATGTGCATACTCCAGATTATTATTAAAGCATTACCGAAGTTTATATAGATCTCATTCTTGTAGTTTGGCCATCACTGTTAGTGTTATTGTTAATAAACATCATGGTTGTAAAAAGCTGGAAACACAGAAGTTTATTGGGACAAGAAACAAGATTTAAAACTAGCCAAACTTATTTGAAAGAGAAAATAAGAAAAAATTTTTTAATAAGTCTCCAGATTTACCCAAAATGTTTTCCAAACTTAAAAACAGTATTACTTTTAACAGACTGACAGATTTCCAGTGACAAAAATGATCGTTATTGCCATTTCATTCCCCTTTTATCCTAAAACCTAGCAAGCTGGCATGCTAATATCATAATAGCTAGTGCTTATTTACAAAAATGGCCACATTTTTGGAAAGGAAAACACTTTACAAACAATAGAGCTTATCCACAAAAAATCAGAAGAACAACTGGCCAAGTAAATCTTGCAAGTATAAGGCAACATTCAGCCTTTTATTGACGCGCCCCATGCTGCGCTACCACAGCAATGCTGCGGCAACAAAACATAGCGGTGAGAGTTGGCTGCATTTAAAAACTGAAGTTGCACGGGAAGCAGCAGAGGTTGAATCCTGCTGACATGACTTTAGGATACATAAAGTATAGATTTACCGTTGCATTGCAGACCTTATCTCCGCAGCCCTGAGTCAGTACCGGAGAAAGGACTGGCTGCAGATTATAATCATTTTTGCTGTAGGGCAGAAAATGCTTTGACTTGTTTGTATGTCTTCAAACCAATCAGAGCTATCTTTGGCAATGCTAGGTTGAGAATGCAGTGACAAGACCCATGAGAAAAAAATAACATGCCGATGATCTATTTCTACTGTATAACTGCTATCTGTTGCTTTGTTTACAACCTTTCTCATCATCTGACAGCAATTTTGTTGCCACATCAGACGCCGCAGCAATGTTGTTGAACTCTCTGATCCCGGAAATTACTGCGGTGAGGACACGGTTATCGTAGCCAATAGAAAAGATGTGGGAAATGCTTGTGTAAACCTAAATGATCCTGTACAACATTAATCTAATCAGTAAATAATGAAAACAAAGACGCCGCCTGCCATTTCTTGTGTGAGACATGTTGTGGTGATGTCATGACGCCCCTGCTGGAAACAACACATGTGACTTGAGTTTGACCCCTCCACTCCAGAGGTCAAAACCATCAGTGATGTCAGAGGAAAACCAGATGCCCGCTGAAGGTGTTAATGGCTGCTCAGCCACAAACTCAACACAGTGTGTGCGCTGACTCCGGGGGACAAACTATCAACAGAGAGGAGACCCACTGAGGTGGGAGTGTGTCCTCTCATTGTTGCTAATGTGCTAATGTGCTTATCTGATTCAATAAACTTGGATGCTTGCACAACACGTTTCTGTTCACTCTTTCTTTCTTTCTTTTCTCTTGTTTTTTCCTCATCGAAACTCCCTTCTGAACTGTACACACTCATGTACACAACTCTGAGGCGTGTGTTAAAGCAGCTCCTAATGTCTGGGTCTCTAGACACACTGCTGGACTCCCTCCCTCCCTGCCAGCTGCCAGCTCCTGACCCCTTGATACATCCTCCTCCACATGGCCCACACAGCTGGTGCAGAGCCTACACAATGTAGGCTGCTCACTTGCTAACACACACACACACACACACGAAACACACACACGCACAAAGAGGCAAGCGTGCGTGGGCAGACTAAACATGTATGTTGGCATCGCCAGACAGACACAAAAACACCGCACAGAAAGGCGCACACAAATACAAAGAAATGAATGTAAGCAAAGATTTGTGCATGCAATCATCCCTCGCAACACACAAAACACACTCAGACTCGCTTTCTCTTTCACCCACACACAGATGCATGCTTGTCTTACATCTCGCCGCACACGCATCTTATAACACTCAGTGTCTCTCACTCCATCTACTGCTTGCCGTTAAGGTGCAGGGGGGCAGAGCGCAGCATCCTGGACACCAAGCTATTGTTCCACCAACTCTGCTAAAGCACTCACACAAGTCTCCTGTGGACGTTCTTCTGTCTTCTGTTCAGATCTGTCTGCAGTGTTATATGGTGTAGGGTTTTGCATGAGAGAATGACAAATCGTTGGACAAGAGGTTGATGGGAAAAGCATGAGAGAGTGATTTGTGGTGGATGATTGATTTTAAAGAGACGCTGGGTTGTGGAAAGTGTTTTTGGCCTATTATGTTGTCAGTAGCTTCTTGAGGTTTACTCATCACTATTGCAGAACCTAAGTTCAGTAAAAAGACAGTAAAAAGTTTTGAGAGAATGAATGAAATTAAGTGGAAAAAATTGTAAATTATTTTCACAATAAGTCCTTAACATGTTTAGATATTGTCATCAGAATTCAGCATCAAACTGCGGCCTGTGGCAATTTAAAGGCCATTACTGTGGACCTTGATTTCATTCAGCATACCTGACCCTGCTGGAGGGTTTGTTCATCCTGTGTGCAAACACAAGCACACACAACACTCCGTCAACACTTCACCCATGACGGCATACAGCCTGTAAATAGCTACGATGGCGCTGCACTGTCTGTTACCATCATCAGTGGCTGTCAACCTTAACTGGCAAAGCCACATTTGTCCTCAGGCTGGGCACCCTGAGCCCTTTATATCCTCTACATGTCATCCTGGAGGCAAGAATTCCAACTTCTTTGGCTCATTTCCATCATTTTTGTGCTATTCCCTCAAACCAGCTATGACACAGCACCTTGCGTGTGACACAGCTGGTAGGAATCAAGTTTCTAACCCACAGACATTTAAGCAGAGCCTGCTGGTCTTGGCCTCAAGTCTTCTAATTTAAGGGCTGGGTTGCTACCCTGTTTCCTTCAAAGCAAAGCTTCAAACCAAAAACATGCTATGTGGCGAAACTGGAGTTTGAAATAGTTAAAATTTCTAATGTTTTTTACTCCTTTTCATCCAAAGACAGTTTTTTGTTACACATCCGTGCATCTGTTCTGTTCTGCTTTAATCGGAGCTAAAAGAAAGGGAGTGTGTTTGGCTGTGGAAAAGGGCAGCCTCAGGTCAGGTTATCAGCCACAGCAGGCTCCTAACTTGTAGCACGCCTGGTGGGCGTCAATATGGTGCCAGCAGGCTTACTTGATGAAAACCAGACAGAGTCTAGAGCTGAAAGGTAAAGCACCAGTGGGATGAAGGGATGGAGAGAAAAGATATACAGTGCAGCGTGTTAGAGCGAGGAGTGTTGGAATGGATAAGAGCAAATGGGTACAGTAGAAGGAAATATGAGAAGCGATGTGGTAAACAGTCAGTGACTTGGAGTATGGTGGAGTGGGGTAGAGTGGGATGGATTTGGAAAAGCTTACAGCAGGACACAGTAGATCTTTCATCTTGCTGTGTGTAATGGCAAACAGGAGAAAGGATGGATGTTCGGTGGATTATCTCAGTGCTTTAAAGACATCATTACAGTTTACACACACATTTAACAGCAGCAGTCATCAAACAAATTTTATCTCCCACTTGTTTGAACTCCAAAGGAAGAAAAACAGCATGAGCTTTGAAAGTGTTGTATGCAAATTCGGTATAATCGTTTTCCTGTTTTCCTCATCACAATCCAGTTGCTACTGGAACGGAGAGACACGCAGCTTAATTGTTCAGTTTGTTGCTGCCATGTGTGGAAACACTCTTAGCTAATGATTTGCTGTGTTTGAATCTTGATTCATTTGATTGAAGGTGCGTTCGGTATTTTCCGAGACATGTTGTGATCAAGCCTCAGGCTCACAACTTTGCTTTCTACTAATCTGTGAGTGAAGTTTGTGTACAATATACTGATATACGCCAGAAAAACTTGTAAATAGCTTTAACAAGTCAAACACGGAAAATCACAGATTTTCTCTCTGATATCTGATCAAATACATCGGATCTCCTAAGAAACCGTTAAGTAGTGTAAATAAATGAGTAGCCATGGCTGTTAGGCTGGAACTGAAATATCGGTGTGTTGGATAAGCGGGCAGGGGAAAGTGGCGGCGGTGTGACAGAGTGCAGGTGTATTTAGGCGGCTGCTGGCTATCAGGCGGAGAGGTGGTGCAGACACACAGCACCGACAGGGAGGCAGGGACGACAAAGTGCTGTTGATAAGGAATGGAGACAGAGAATCACATGAGGGACGGCTGGCTTTAAGCCCACTCAGCAACACACACTCATGACATATATACAGACACACCTACCGTATACACACCCACATACACATATAAGCTACTGTATATATCACAGTTTCACAAAATATATATGTGCCATGTGCTGCATGGACAAAAAACAGATTTTGCTTATTTTATTTATGTGCAGACATTTATGACCTTTTGAACTTGATTAATTGCAGCCGTCTGTTTATTTCGTCACTTTTATAATCTGCTGTTTATTATCAATTGATCTGTGTTTCAAAAAGTGTGAAAGAATTTCTTTTTGCTTGTCTTTAAAAAGATTCTTATACATGTAGAAACAGTAAAAACATCATTTTAGTGCTCTTTACACCCTTGTGAGTACACCCCTTTACACCCTTCAGCTTGTGTGTGTGTGAGAGATCTCCTGGGATACATCTGACTTATTTGAGAACAAGCTGTTAAAATAAAACTTGGTTACCCGAGGAAAACTACAACAGCAAAACCGCATTTTATTGTGTGAAATACAACTTCAGGGACACTGCAAACATTTTACGAGTAGAAAAGATCCCATGAGTATTTTTATTCTTCTTGGCATGCAGGAAGTTAACATCTCGATTTTTCTTAAGTGTGGACTAATACTGTGTATTGGTCTCCGTTTTCAAAGGACGGGCTCTCAATTCAAGTTCTACCTTTAAAGAGACAAGTAGTTTCAAATAGCAAGTGAAATAGCAGCAGAGTGATTCCTCAAAGTGAACACAAAGAAATATTATATAAATATAGGCCCACTGAATGGAAAATGGAATCAAAACACAGGCCATTCAGAAAGCCGAGGAGGGCTTAAAAGCAGAGAGGATTGCCATGACCATAATTCTTCAAACTTGAACCAGCCTGTGGAAAAAGATGGTGGCAACTTTCCAAAGTCCTCAGTCTAGCCAAAGTGTTACAGACCAGTGAAGGATGTGTTTTAACCTGACCGATGTCCAAACAGAGTTACTTAGATGTATTTCCCTCAGAGTACAGTATATGCATTGTTTTCCTTACTGTAAAAAGAAAAAAAGGAGACAGGAGGAAGAAAAAAAACTAATGGGGAACAAGGAGTCAGTGGGTGGTCAGACCGTCATGGCAGGAACATGAAGTACACGGGATATTATGTCTTTGTGTTTAAGGACAATCAGTGTGATCGAGCACTGATGTGTCTGCAGCTATCTGTGGTCTCTTCTCCTGGCCTGACTCACAGACAGAGTGTGTTCAGCTGTTCATTCTCAGAACCACAGAGTCTGAGGCCTGGAGCCTCATCCTTCAGCTGCAGCCTTTATTCCCAACCTTAGAAGTATTCAGCATAAACTCAGGTAACTGCAAACACAGAAAAATGATGATAGCTGGTACCTGGATGGGCTGTTAAGTTGTCATCACACACTATTGGATTTATTCATACTATGCTGGCTGTCAGTGTGGTAGATTTCAGCTATAATTTGCATTTGGCAGTTAAATTATGCATATTATATTAATTACAAACATATTTTTTGCAGTATATTTCTATATGTGCTTATCTGAGGAAAGCAATCAATTTTAAGTCAAACAGATAAAAAGGTTTCCAGAATGAAAATGTACACATAAAAATATAAATGGATTGTAAAAGGAAATTATTATCCGCCGTAGATATACAGCCGCACTAGGAGATTCGTTTGATTAATGTAAATCTGTTTCTGTGTTTAAAGCTCCATTAGAAATTGGCAGGAAATGTACTCTTTAACTGAAACCTTCCTTTCACACTCCTTCCTGAAACAGCTTTCACACCTACCAAAGGAGGTCTCACGCGCACAATTGTGTGTGGATCCACTGGTGCCAGATTTTCCAGTCTGTTCTGGCTTCTATACAGTCTCTCATCCGCGTTAATGCAACAGATGGCAGCAACATTAATATCCTACATTAATGAAGTTTCCCATCGTTCGAACTGTGTACATGCGCATGCATACACTCGCTGAATGAACTTCTGATGTGAGGCAAAAGCACCAACATGCGCCTTCATCCCTGCACCACTTATTCTGGCTATGCACTGGGAGCATTCCTCTCCTATCATGGTCCATGCGAGCTGTGAAGCAGTCCAGCCTGCCTGCTCTCCATCACATCCCTGTCACAAGCCCAGTCGGCAGCTCCCAGCTCCTAATTTGCTGCCTGGAGTTAGTGAGCGGTGGTCTGGCTAGTGTTAAACCCCTGAGTGATAAGATCCAGGTCCTCTCCCCTTTAAGTCCTCGTTTTTCCACATGAACCAATGGGCTCTTTTGTTTGAGACACGGACATAGCTGTTCGCAGACACACTTGTACACGGGGGAAAACACTAATACACACATTCAGATGCCTGAATACACACACACATATACACACACAAACACAAGGATTGTGTCCATTGCCCCCACCGCTTCCTCCAAGCGAAACACAGAAGATGTATGACTTGTCTGCAGCTTGACGCCTGCTGTTGCGTACCTTGACAATTCCTGGAGTGTGTAACGGATGATGTGTGTATTGTGGCAGAGAGCATGCCTGGTGTGTTTCATGGCTATGGGCTGCAAAGAGAGTTGCCCATACAACATCAGGCAGATCCTGCAAACAAAAAAAGGAGGTTGTTTTGGACATTAACTGATCCTCCAACACATTCTAACCAGACTAGTCACATATTCTGCACATTTTTCAAAGCCCTGGCATCCCTTTATGGTCCAAGTCTGTCTGACATGTTTAGTGTTGTGAATCTGTCACTGCTTGGTTAGTTTTGGAAACAAAAGTACTTGGTTAAGTTTCTAAAACCATATTCACATGGATGAAAACTCTATTACATTTCATCACTTTTTGTAAACTGTCAGTTTTATCCGTTGCTATGGACATCTACCATTGCCGCAGACAGTCTCTGACTGAAATGATTTAAAGGCGTAACCCCTGTTGCAAAAAGTTTTTTGACTAAGTTGCTAAAAGCAAAGAGTTGGAAGTGGAAAAAAACGATGCTCAGTTAAAAGACGAGGATGGTGCTGCATACCAGGTCATATCTGCAGTGTTCAGGCTCTCTATGCTCTGCTGTATCTGGAAAGCACCTGCATTATTTCCATTTCATTTTTTACATTTTGCTGTGATTTGATATCAAACAATAGAATTCAGAAAGGATCAGTGATCTGTGATTTAATGACAGCGTTCGAAGTTGTGGAACAATTGAAATTGTTGCGCATCTCCTCAGACTGCAGTAAACACATTGACTCTAAGTAATGGGTACTGTGGTCTCATGTAGCACATTGATTGGAAATTGGATGGACTGATTGGTTTACTGCTCACATGAGGAAAACTTCAGGCTCCGACCAATCAGCTGTGTATTCACTAATCAGTTCCCTGAGGAAAGAAAGTACATCTGAGCAAAGTTAGACGGAGAAAGAGAGAAGTTGCCTGCGGCAGCGTTCAGTTAGCATGCACTGACTGCATAATGTTATAGATCTGCTTCTGCTGGGTTTTGACTGACAGCGCAACAACGTTGTCAGCAGCCTTGCAAGAGCTCCCTACTCCTACATCTTTCACAGACCCGTATCAATAACCTTCAATTCGAGCAGCCAAACCAAAATATTGACTGAAAACGTCCTTTTATCAGGTGCCATATCCTTTCACAAAGCATAATGTAGAAAGCATAACAGGTCAGGCTGCTCGCTGCTCCCATGAATCATTCTCTGCAGAAAGGACAATCTTTCAACCCTCGTGTTGTTTCATTACTGGCTGATGAAGTAGTCCAGCCACGTGAAGTGGGGAATCTTGTTTTGCTTGGCCAGGCCTCCCTGACCTCGGAAATTCATGAAAGCCATATGTAAAAACTCTTTCATATACCGTAAATCCACACAGAACTGTTATTTTTGTCATATTCTCTTTGAGCTGTAGCATAGAAGAGCAAAAATATTATAAACTCCCCTTGTAAATTTTTTAAAAGATGAAGAGAGGGTTAGCAGAGAAGCCTTTCTTCGAAAAAAGGGGAATCCGTCTTATCGCCGAACGAGAAAGCCAGCTTCTCTGAGAGGTTCTGTTTCTTCGCTCTACAATGGAAGTCACAGCAGACATGGGAAGGTCAGCACTGAGTCTCTGGAAAATAGAGAGCTCAGTGAGTTTGCCTCAGAATGCTTTCCAAATATCTCCATCACTGTCTGACTGAGTGTCTGTCTGCCCACATGCATCTGTCTATTCATATCTGTCACTCCTGTCCTTTTTACTTGTCACCGTCCAACTCTGCCTGCCCATTGTGCTTTTTATGAGCTGTATCTCCGCTTCCTGCTCTCTTTCACCGCCTGACTCTTCCTCTGCCTTCCTGCCTTTCTCCCACCGTCTCTCCACTCTCCCAGATCCAAACATGTCAGTCCCCTTCAATAAGTGTCCAGAGGTCCCCTATGAGGTAACACTCCCAGGGTCTGTTTCATCTCCAAGCGAGTCTCAGCTTGCTTGAGATCACAGCAATGGCTTCGAAAATTGCTTCAAAATAAAGCGGCTACAAAAGTACCGATTGTGGTAATATCAACCATTCAAACGGGGCTCACACATCCAAGGCTGCCAGAGAATTTATTTTAGTAATGAGATGGAGAGATGCCCTGCGCATATCACAGCTTGGGCTTTGATTTATGCCGCCGAATGAGGTGATGCCGTAATTTGTGCACGAGGGGAAAACACACACAGCCATTTAGTGATGGGATCCAGCTCTGTTCAGTGGCACTCTCCCAGCCCATCTGGCTTCATTTACAATCCAGTTGGAGTCACACACGAACATTATACTTGGCTGTCTTCATTTTTATTGGTCAGCCTTGATTTATGACCATCAAAGTCCAAAATAATTGGCTGACACTGGATGTCTTTTATAAGTTGTGTTCAGGGGGCAAAGCTTCAGTAACAAAAAATGCTGGAAAATGAGTGAAAACAGAAGGAATGCATGACGTGATGCCTTGAGAAGGCGCAGCAGAGCCTCCGTAGCCGAGCTTCCACTTGTGTATTTTTGTAACAGGCGCCTCCTTGGCCAGCTACGTATGGCGGTGCCAAGTACTTGTGTACACAGCGTTGGCCAGGTCATGTAACTTGTAGATGAAAAACTTTTTTGCCAGGATAAGATCAGTTACTAAAAAAAAAAAACAGAATTGCAGAGGAGAAGTATGTCTGCTTTTAATGCTGAAATTAGAGGAAATTACCAAAGAAAATAAATCCTCCTAGAGCTAACCACCAAGTCAATTGGAAAATTATGACAATAGTTTTATGTCTAACTAATTGGAATAATACAGTGTTCCTCAGATCCGGACTGAAATTTGGGATATTTTTACTTTTTGCATTTTTTTAGATTTTAAAAGCAGAGTCAAGGCAATTTTTTTTAACAAATTTTGTGGAAACAGCATCTAACATTAGCATTAGCTAGCAGTTGGCTTAAAGCTTCCATTTGGAGATTAAAAGCTCATTAATGTAACTCACAAATGGTTGCAGTGAACACTGCTACATATTACTTTATGTCCATGCTATTTAAACAAGAGCTGTAATCGATCATTTCTACCTTGCTCAGTTGGAAGTTTAAGGGGGAACGAGGGAAAATGCTACCGTACTTGCTAGCTAAATGACTGAAATGGGCTTCAAGGGGCTTGTTTAGATGAATATGTTGGTCCAGTCTGCCTGACTTATTGATCTTTTAACCGACTGACGTTTGTGCAAGTTAGAATCTGTGGCTTCGATCATGACTCTGGAATATCAGGAGCCTTACTCTGTAGTGTATTGATAAATCCATGGAGCTATCTGTGGTGCTGAAGTGGCAGACGAATTTGTAATTGTTTTTTTTTTTGCAGCCCCTCGTCCCCATAATTCATATCACCACATGGAGGAATTTACTGACTCAAAACTATGTACCATTTACTGAAAGATAAAGACTTAACAGCAACAACAATATTGGTAAAGACAATAAGGATATATGCATCATCCAGATTTCTGAGCAAAACCGAATTATATTTTCAGTTCAA
>JAUZTA010000010.1:11649219-11664869 GCA_034780835.1 Ctenochaetus striatus | reverse complement strand
TACACATGGTCATGTGTCTAAGCTTTATTCATGTTATGTTCATGTTTTCTCAACTTTCTCTGTCACTCTGACTGGTGTTTCCCCAGATGTTATCAACAGGCAACAAAATGAAATGCATAGTTACATTGGATAAAATTTAAGATTTCTCTGAGTGTGAACATTGTTAGAAGTATCTGGGATAACATAAGGACAGAGCTAGTTTAATTGCATTGAGTTGCATTACTGAATACATTAGCATCAGTGTATTTGGAGCTTGGTCTTTACGAATACTTAAAAGTCTGTATATCTCAACCTCTGATGCCTCTATTTGAACTATTCTTGTTTTACATATGTCTCCAGTTAGTCCACCACCTTCTTGGAAGTGCAATACTATAATCATGGGAGTATCCCTTTAACATCCTGAATGTCATTTTGGCATAAGCAAAATATGCAGTATCCTTAAAAAGTGCAAGGTCGGATGAGGCATTAGCTCTATAAGTTATAGCTAAAAAGCTGGTGGGAAGTGGTGAGGGAGTCATTGCTCCATAAAAAGAAACAGACTGCAGTACAGATTACATGTAAAACATTGCAATTACAGGTCACACAATGACAGCTACATCATCTGAGTGGTGTTGAATGCAGCTGTGCAACCATAATGCTAAAATGTGAGTTGAGGTTTAGCGAGAATCCATCAGAATTTAGTCCGTCTCGGCAGCGAATACAACGTACAAATATTAAACACACTTAAGCCAAGCATCTAGAGTTTCTGACATTTGTTTTATGGATTGAAATTTCAGACAAGGGATCATATCAACAGATCCAAGTGTGACATAATAGTCTGCAGTCCTGTGTCAGACTCATTCCTACATAAATTAAGTCAGCTAAGAGCATAAGTAGTATATAATAAGTCAGTTCAAAATGTGACTGCCTTGTTCCAGTTTAATATATTAAGCTGTTAACACTGCACAGTGGACATCCAGACAGTAAGACGTGGATCTGTTAAGGGTCATGAAGGCTGGAAAGCTGGAACCCACCAAGTATGACCGCTAAGTACAAACACAGCCTCTTCATTTTTCCACCCTGCTAGCTATTTTTCCTGTTTCCAGGCGTTACACCTCACTGTCTTTATTAAGGGACACTTCTCTAATATTACAGTGTTTTCTGCTATTACAGTCTTCTCATAACTTCAAGCTCAAAAACATGACAGTAACTTTAGCCACCACACACATATAGATCGCCCTGAAGAATTCCAGACGTTGCTGTAGAGCCTTTAAAATAATTACAGATACTGTAACAGAATAATCGTGGAATTGAAATGTACGTCTTTACTCTCTTCTCCATGACTCCCTAATTTCCTGTGACTGACTGACTAACTGACTGGATGCCTGGTTCTCTCATCCTCTCACGCTGCCTGTAGCATGTTTGAAAGCCACAAAGGCATTTAACCGCAATGTAGAGGATAAGATCTAGTTTGGAAATCTAAGTAATCTGTACAAACATGTAAAAGTATTGAATGAAAAGACAGAATTATTCGTTTTTTATTATGTTAATAGATTTGTATATGACATATTTATTTTTTATTTCCTCCTTAGGAAGTTGAAACACTGTCTTGATGTCATGTGGGACGGAACGTGGCGATGGAAACAGATTTCCAAGTTTCCAGCGTTTGAGAGTTTAAGTCATCAGACAACTCAAGATTGTCGAGTGCTTGCCAAGTTGTTTGAGTGAGGACAGAAACGACGTGCACTGATGACATATTGTAGCACTAAATCTATGACATTTGGGTAAATCAATGGACTGTAGCTGACATGAGACGCCAAATGTCTGCATTTTCATTAAATACAGAATGTGTAAATGCTTTTTCAGCAATAACGTTTTGTTAATTGAGAAGTTGGATTTATTAGTGCTGTCAGAAAAAAAAATGATTTTCCACTTGACTTGGATGTTGACATGAACTGGTCGGAAACTGGTGCTGCTACTTGAAAGTGCAATCCAACAGTAACACAACTTGAGGAAATGCTGTCTTCAAGTTTCATGATCCTGTCTGACTGCCTGTAAACTATTTCACTGCCCATTTGAAGTCACATGTATAATTCTTTAAAAATGTCAACTCCATCCGCGTGCAGACAGCTAGAAAAACGAAAAAATATTGATTTTGGAGGTGCACGAAAGTCTCAGGTTCACCTGAGGTTAATTAAAAGAAGAAACACAATAACAACAACCAGCTGGAACCTTAAGTTATTATCTATTCATTATGTGCTTTCTGGAGACGTGTGACTAATTAATTACTAATATAAGACTCCATGAGAAACATAACAAGGTGCGTCTCAGACCCTTGAAAGCCTGATTAGACAACTAGTGCGACGATCTTACCTTTCACCTTGAAATGTCACCAAGCAGAGCTGACGGGGCTGAAGAAGCTACACGTCACATCAGAGCTGTTCAGATGTGAGCCGCTGATGGAGCCATTTATATGCTGCTCCGTCAGCCGTACAATTAACCTCCTAACTAACCTTCTGGTTTTTTTTGCATGGCAAGATTGTGTTGGAACCTCAAAAAGCCGAGATCAGCTGCTCTCTTTTAAAAAAAGAGCCCCCCCTCCATCTTTATCTCTGTGTTGAACCACTTTGGATTTGATAAAGCCCAGGGATGAGTTTGACTGCTGAGATATTCCTGCCACATTCTTCTACACAAAGTTCATTGTGGCCGGGGCTCTTTTCTTCTCCCATCCTTGTCTCCCCCCTCTCTCCCTCTCTCTCTCTTTCTCTCTTTCTCTCTCTCTCTTTCTCTTTCTCTCTCTTATCAAGCCAGGCAGAAGCAGACAGCGACTTGAATGAAGCACTGGTCTGGGGGTTGGGGTGGGGGGAGTGGGGTGGGGGAGCTGCTCAGAGCCGATAACAATACAAAATGGATTTTCTCAAACAGAGAAAAACAGCTGTCTCCATTATTTGAATGCTTCACCTTTCCCCGCTCCATTAATTGGCTCTTTGATCACAGGCAGAGGTGCATGGTGACTGATAAGGAATAGGTTATTAGTAAAGTAGCCTGGAGGACCGAGAGGCGGCCGGCCGCGTCGGGCTGCAGGAGATGAGATAAAGGCGTGGTAATGCCGGTGTGAGGGAGTGCCGGTGAGTGATAGGGCCGTGCCGTCTGGCCCTCTGGCTCACGGGCGACGTGGAAAAAGAGCAGCAGCAGGACGGAGTGTGATAGAGCAGCTAATGCAGGATTGTGATTCAGCTTGTGGGGGGATCGAGCGTGGGATTTGATTCCAGAACGGCTCGCTCCTTTAAGTGGTAGATATCTCTCTCTCTTTTTTCTCTCGTTCTCCTCCAGTCTGCCTCTACATCGCTCACCCACTCTTTAAAAAAAAAAAATCTAACTGTGTGACAGGAAGTTTCCTCTTTGCCTTTCATACTGGTCTGATTCGTGGTAATTGTTGGGCCTCTGATAGCCCTGAGAAGAAAAACTAGAAGGAGGGGAGAGGGGTGACATTACCCCATCCAGGGCTTTTTAAAAGATGGGCGTCTCCTTTGATGTTATGTTGAGCTAAATTCACTGCATTAAATCTGATGGAATTTTCACCATAAGCCTGTTTATGTATTTTCTCACATCCATGGACAAGGGCCGATTTTCCACACTTGTCAGCGGAGGAAAGGAATCTTCAAGAAGTCACTATCTTGTAATCCTCTCTCCCTCTCCCTCTCCCTCTCCCTCTCCCTCTCTCTCTCTCTCTCTCTCTCTCTCTCTCTCTCTCTAAGAAATAGGACCGGAGGGGACAAGCAGGGTATTTGTGTGTTGTAAAGCGTGTTAAGAAAAGAGGGGAAGTGTTGATATTAAATTACCGAACACAAGGTTATCTAGTTCCTGCACATGGCTAGGCTGCCCTGGGCCAAGGGTAATCTGCTAATAGCGTTCACACCGAATGACATTATTAAGGAACTGGGCCCATGTGTCAGGCCTCTTTCTGTCTCTCCCTCTCTCTGTCTCTCTCTGTCTGTCTGTCTCTCTCTCTGAGAAACACAGTGGGAACAGTTGAGAGGAAAAGAAAAATAGCAAAAGAGACAGGGGGGGCCGAGATGGATGAGGAGAGCTGGAGGAAGAGATAGGAGAGGAGGAACCAGACTGAAAGAGAATGAGGGGAAGAGCAAGGAAGTCAGGGGTAAAGGATATGAGGCCGAAATGCTTTCTTTTTTATTAGCAGCGTTTGTTAAAAATGCCCTGCAAACATCAGAGTTCAGGATGATTTATGAGTCGCTGAAAGCATGTGACAAAACACTTGTACAGAGGGAATTGTGACCCACTAAACCACTTTGATTCCTTCCTGATCTGAGAGAGATTATGCATCGGAGCTGCATAGGAGGGGTCAGTTTGTCCAACAGGATGGGATGAAGGCATGTCATGCAATAACAGACAAAACTCATGATGCAAACTTTCAATAACACCAGAAAACCTCACCCATTAACCTTACATCTCCTCAGCAGTACAGTACAGTGCAGTCACTGTAGTCAGCTGTGGCATATAGAGGCCAAGGACAAAAGCCCATGCAGCTATCATTGTCAAGTAATGGCCTCCATACACTGCCCAGCAGGTGAGTGGAGAGAAAAATACACTATGCTTCCTCACGCCCTCGGGGAACGGAGAAAACTCACCGAGAGGATTCAACAGAAAAAAAAAAAAAACTCTTTCTCCTTTTCTTTACACTTGCTCCCACCCACCTCCTCCAATCTCACCCTTAGCCATGGCAGCGTGCTGTAATCCACCGTGCAGTTGTTCTAGTTGAAACAGCCACAGTTGTTTCACACGAATGGAAATTCAAGCATACACAGTCGCAGACGCGCACATTTGTTGGAGGAAAAAAAAAAAAGACCTGTGAATTGAAATCTCGTTGTAGGAGGCGCCGGTTGGAGGTTATGAAGTCAGACATGCTGTTAATGTAACCACTTTCTTCCCACTCTTTTATAAAAACACCAACATTTCAAATAGGAAATGATCTGTGACTTAATACCAGAGAATCTCACACAAAGCAAACAATGTAAGACGACGGCAATCTGCAGATTTTTTACCATTAAACAGCAGTGGAATCAATTTATACAGAAAACGCTGCCCTTTTGCAGTGCTGATAGCAGTGACTGAGGACTCCGTCTGACATTTTCAAACTCTCATCAAACTGTGAAGGATAAACAAGCTATTTAACTCCAAGAACTGGCAAATAACCAGCACTGCATTCTCACAGCCACTAACCTCTTGAGTAAGTAAGCATTTTTTCCCAAACTCCATATTTGACATTGACTTCATGGGGAGAGCAAGTGTATGTTTTTTCACTCCTGTGCGTACATGTGTGTGTGCTCGTGTGTGTGGGTGGGTGTTTAAGTGCCAAAGTGAACATCTTGCTAGGATGTGAAGTCAGGAGGTCTCTTCCCATGCAGGCAGCCAGTAGAGAGGAGGTGATTGATGGGTAATGAGGGCTGAATGAGGAGTCGAGGCCAAACACACTGTATACTGCCTACTGTGGCTTTACCGCGTGATGGATGGCACGCTGAGATATAGGACACACATACGCACATGATACTGATAAACTGAAGTGTATGTAGATATGCTCCTATATTAAAGTTTGGATGCAAGATGTGCACGTTGACATAAAAAGGCTTTTTCCAGTCTGTGAATGCCTCACATGTGTATCAGAGAGTGTCCTTCATTTACCAGGTAACACACTTGACTCTGACTGTGCAAACCACAGATATTAGCCCATTTCCATTTATCACCACACTCCATTACAGTGACTTTGTAGCAGTTATCTCATGTTGTATTTTTTTTCGCTCACAGCCCTTTTTTGTTCCACTCTAAACCCACTGAGCCAAATCACATCCAAAAACAGTTTACCATGACACTCAGCGGGACATCACACTCCATCAGTCATCTTCTACCCTACTGTTTCCTGCTCAGTGGATCCATCCCATCCCATTCAAATACAGCGCAGACTCATCCTATAGACACAGCGTGAAGCCTCATATAAATCCTGCAACATATGGATGGTTGGAAAATTGTAGTTCATCTTCCAGGTTAGTTTGATCAGAGATAAATCAGTGCGTGCATCGGAGCCTAACCTTGGCTGTGATGTTTGTGCGCGCGGGAAAACATACACGACTTCAAACGTACAAGTGATTAGATGGCAGCTAATGATTATTTTCATCATATTTTTTGATTTTTGGTTGTTCTATGTCAGTTTAATCTATCAAAGTGCAGAAAATATTGATGCCCATCACAGTTTCCCAGAAACCTTTTTCAGGTGTATCATTTTATGTGAGTAAATGTAGAGAACACAGCGATTTTCAGCTTAAAATGTAAGAAAATAACAGACAAAGGCAGCAAGGTTTTCAATGACAGTTTATTTAAATAATTATTTGACTGATCTAAAACATCGCAGGGATTTTCTGCCGATGAACTAAACTGGTTATTTGGCTAATAGTTTTTTCCATTATCATTATTCAGTATGACACAGAATAACAGAATGACAAAATACACAAACACTGCATACTCACTCATATAAAGTTTAGTAAGAAAATATAAATGGATAGCATCAGCAGGTCTCTGGATATAAATCAATAAATGTCTTAATAAAAACACTTCAGTGATGGGTTGTTTTCTCTGCTTGTGCCCTAAAAGCAATATTTTCTTAAACTCTTGACATTATTTAGCATTTGTATTCAATCTTCCTGTCTGCATTCTCAATAGTTGCATACTTCGGGCTAAATCATGTACTTGAGTAATACATCAGTGACTGACTGTTGGCCAACTTATACATTTAGAGAATATTGCACTATGTAGTGAATGTGATGTACCTTTCGCAGTCCTAAATGAAGCACCAAAGCAGGGTCATAAATCAACAGGAGTGTTTCTGTTCACTTAACACTCTTCTCTCAGTCTTTACCTCTTTTTTATTTTAAACACACTGATTTCTCCTCTCACACTTAAATAGATGATTCTCTTTTGTTTATCAGAGGACAGTAGATAAGAGTTTACACAAAAAAAAGGAACCGTGACCATGTGAGCCTGATGAGACCGAGCTCAGCACCACAGCAGCACCGTAGATTAGTGTCACTGTAAGGATAGACAAGGAGACGCCAGAAGCACCCAGAGCGTTCCTGAGGAAATTTATAGCTTATTCCTGAGCATCCTTTACACCCCCTGGCCCCACTTCCATCCAACCATCTATGGTCCTCTGTGTCCCCCATCTCTCCTCGCCCAGCACCCTCCCCCCTGGCTTTCCCAGCTGTTGTGCACCTGGATGCTGGCCGAGAAGAGGGATGGGAATACATGCCATCCATCTCTCTGAGGGGACATGTGAAGTGTGTGTGCGTGTGTGTGTGTAGGTGTGTGTGTGTGTGTGTGTGTGTGAGCATTTGGGGGTTGCCGGAGCATTCAGGAAAGAAAGGGACACGGGGGTAAGTTGGGCTGTGGATAAAACTACATGATATAGTTTTTGGTTTGTGCTCCTACATCGTCCCTGGTTTTAATGGTGGTCTTTAATCCAAAACAAATAGCATCACTATCAAAATATAGAAAATATAGAATATGATAATGCATGCAAAGAAATTGACCTCCAGTCTGAGTGTGGGAGGGATGATCGATCCAAAATCCATGCAAAGGTCACATGAAGTGTGGTTCGGTTTTGTGAAAAGTCTCCACAAATACACTTGGTAAAGTTTGTGAACAGAAACACAACTGTTTTCAACAACTTGTTTTCTGCAGCGATAATCTGGGCTGACGACTGAATGTTTGTTACTTACTCTTCCACCTCTCATCTTGTCAAAGATACTCATCAAAGATATAATGCACATTTATAGCATATTTACATCAGGATTCAAAAGCTTTAGTCCGAGATGAGTTTGAATGAGGCATTCGAGTGCTGACACATAAGCTCGGTTCAAATTCACTGAACTTTATTTTAAGGTGGTGTGGTCTACAAAATGCAAATAATTGTATCAGAACACTCTCACGAGGCAAGTCAGGGACTCACAATAGCATGATAACTCAGGTGTCACATCTCTGAATTTGCCACACATTTTCAGTTTTCTCAACAATTTTAAGAAAGAGGTGAAATGAAATGACAGTTAAGCCTGACAATCAGCCTGCATCAGTTTTTGAGTGGTCAGATCACTTATAAAGGCGGTTATGGTCTTTATAAATCCAAAACTTTGTCTGTTGGTCGAAAGTTTCTTCATTCAACCCATCAGTTTGTTTTTTTATTTGTGGTCCATGTTTTTACTATTCAAAGGCTGATTTGTTTACAGCGGTAACAAGTAGTTTTCTCATAGCAGCGAGAACATGACACTTTTCTTGTCCAAAAAGTGTTGGTATAATTCACATAAATTAGGTTGAAATACAAAATGTAGCAAAACTAGCTTCAATGCAGTAAAAAAATGTACTTGTATTTTTTCAAATTTTGTCTGATTAGTATCCCGCTGTCCTGAAAAGAAATGCTTTAACAGTGTCTGCATTACTGAGCTATAAATATTTCTCCAGTGTGCTATTTTACTTGTTATGTTTGTCCTGGTTGTCAGAAAAAAAGTTTTCATATTAATGAGTTGATGAAAGTTGAAGAAAGCATAACAGAGGCTTTGGAATATTAATGCTTGTGCACTTTATGAGGTCGTCCCTGTGGACAATATAAAATGTATTTATTCCAGTGCTATGTATTAATAAAAATGTTAAAATGTGATAGAAGCACCGCAGGCACATCAAGTCATCATCTTGATTAAAAGCTATTTATTGGTGAATGGTTTGTTTGTGAAATCAATTTTTCATTCTAAATGTCACATTTACAGTTTTGCAATGCAGATTGGCTGAGATATTTTGTTGAAATATAGATGGGGCTTCTTTGCTTTCCCATGGCACAAAAATTTGATTGGTGTGAGAGGGAGGGAAGATGGATGAAGATTGTCTGGGGTTGGTTGTCAGGAGACCAAGGGAGGCTGCAACGTTGTTCTATATCTGAAACGCCTCAGATCGGAAATGGCAGCTCCCATATGGATTCAAATCCAGACGCAAACAGCATACTGATAAACAAACTGCACATGGACAGAGACACACACAGGAAACATGCATAGGGCAGCAACAGACATTTACACAAAGAAACTGGGGTAAAACCTAAAGCAGGCCTAAAAAAACAATAACCTTTAACCCTACAGTAAATCTGTAATGTGCAGCTAATCCCAAATACCCCATCATGGAGTACATAATTACATGTATGTTTAATTACAAATGTATATTCATAACAAATACATATGGGTTTTCTTGATTTAATACAGCTTAAACAGGCTTGAAAGGCTCATTCGTTCATTAGTTTGTCACAAAGTTTCCTTTTTGCTCTGCATTTTTTTATCAAGTGTGTCAGTTTTTAGCAAAGACAGTCGACCCAAGCGTTAGCACTTGCAGATGCTGACACAGTCAACTCTGCGGTTCACCTACAAGATAAAAAATTTTACACTTGCATGTTCAGTCCCGGCAACGTTGTTGATTTCTGGACGTGATAAATGACTGAATTAACTTTCTGATGTATGCTTTTGTGAAATGCATCTTAATTTAGTTTAGTGTAGCTTAACTTATTCTGACACAATGATAAGATCCAAAGGAAAATTAGGATGATAAGTCCTTTTTTGTAAGGTAATCTCTGTTTTATTGCTGTGAAAAATACAGATTTCTTAAAAGAGGTAATATATGAGCGTAATTTGTTTTACTTCACAGCTTATCCAGCTGTTCGGTTTCCTCTCTGTACCACTCAATCAGCTAAGAACTAGTAAACTTTGTTAGCCTGCACTCCAGGTTCCTTTTAACCAAACTTTCAACATATCTCTGCCAAGCCTAACTTCCTGAACTTTTGCTCTACTGTCTCCCACACACACACACACACACAAACCCACAGAAAACACTGCTCTCCTCTTTTTATCATCATTTACACTCACATAAGTTTACAACTTTAACTTGCCTCATAATGGCACTATGCAGAGAATAAGGTAGAACCAGGAAATTCTCGTTCCTACCCATCTGCCTTCATTAGTGCTGTACTATGTTGGGCTACGTAACCACTAACAGATTGGCATCAAACTACGTCCTCCATCAGACCGTCTCACTCTGTCTCCATCTCTTTCTTTGCTCTGACATCTCAGATTCATCTTTCCTTGCCGCTCATCTTTCTTGCTGTTCCCTTCTCTCCTGCAACATCTTGTATTTATCATTTCATCGGTTGATTTCTTTTCCGCTATCAGTCTTTGTCAAATGACATCTTGCATGTATAAGTCCATCCTTTACTATTCCAACATGTTGGATTCATCTGTCCTCTCTCTCTCTCTTTCCCTCAGATCTACAGCAAATGTTTGACCAAGCTGTTCCACACTGTATTATTCAGCGCTGTGTGTGAGCCGTCGTCATCAGACATGTATGCCTGACATGATGCATTGGCTCTGTTTAATTATAGAGATGCTGAATAAATATTTACAGATGGCCGATCCGTCTTCTCCCGGCCAGGCCCACAAGTGTGATTTATGAACCGTCAGTTAATTCGGAAGAAACGGCTGTCATTGTTTCTGTATGGAGGCTGGATATCATACACTGCCTGTATGTATTACAACCAGCTTTATGGTATTTCAGGTCTTAGGCTGCTGCAAATGGCTGCTTCCATGAGCCTGGATGCAATTTGCTTTGAGTTCAAACATGTTCTTAAGACTGCATTAACCTGTAAAGGTAATGCCTTGGTTATTAACTTTAAAAGCTGTCAGTTCTTGTCAGATATGGTTGATAATAGCAATGGTAGGAGAGGAAATGGTATATATAAAGTTTCATAACTCTGCCCTTAAATGACCCTACTTGGCCTGGTGTGGATTCTGTTTCACCAATCCTAGAATAAACGGCTGTTATATAAAAAGTCACTTTAAGACTGCCTTGTTATGAAATTATTCTAAAAATGGCCTAAAGAGCCTGTGATTCTAGGTTTCTCCTCAATAGGCTGATCACAGCCAAGGGCTCAGTATTATTAGCAAACTTTAATTACACAAAATTACAACATCAGATGAAGAATGCTGTTTCGTCTGTTTGAAATACACTTCTGTAATTTAAAAATTAATACACACAAATAAATTGTGCTCCAATTTAGGGGGAAATGATGAATAAAATTAAACCTGACCTAATTTGAGCCAAAGGGAATTTGATCGTGAATCAAGCCAAACCCAAAGAGTCAGGCTAATCGCGTTTGGGCTGAGTTTCAAAGCTCTAGATTAACAACCCCTGGATCCAAAGCAGTCCATTACCAGCGTGGGCGGCTGTGTGGAAACAGAGGAGCTGCAAGGCAAGTTATGATGAACCGCTGGTTTGCAAATACTTTGCCTTGACAGACAAAAATGCGCAGAGATCTTAACATGATGAAGAAACAAGGCTTCTGGCTAGTTCGGATGGCTAAACTCACCGTCGCTCTTTCGCCACTTTGACTCACACTCAAGCAGCTTGGAAAGACTCCATTTGCACAAATCTTTAGGTACAGCACATCAAAAGTGAAGAAAACCTCAATCCACATGAGGTCATGTCTCACACGGCATAGCATGATTATTCTCTAATAGCTTGATTGTTAACAGACCCATATTTTAAGAGAAGCGTAATTCCTTGTTTTGATTATTGCTTCAAATTGTGAAAAAAGTTTCCATTCTTAGCCTAACTCATATGCTAAAGTATGTTTATTTTGTGCACCAAAACTGGACTCCTATAAACTCTCAAAATTTTCTCCTGATATGGACTTTATCACTGACAGTTACGTGATCTCAGAGGTGGGGTGAGTTGTATCTCGCTTGTGCATGAGTTGGATCTCACACCGCGGGGAGAGAAGTACAGTAAAAACACATTAAGCATTTCACTTCGAAACTCACCAGAGAGCTGCAATGTTTCCTAATGCTCTTTTTATGGCACACAACAGTGTCTGCGTGAGCGCACGTGCATCCAAAGCATGTGCACAAAAAAAAAAGTCCACCCGCAACAGTAACTGTGTGTGTGTTCTCGCGTGTGTGTGCGTCGGTGTACTTGCCTGCCTGCTGGTGCTCCACAGCCATCTGGTATCTGGTCAGTCTAGCGAGCCTCTGGAGGGCACCTGGCCAGCAGCTTGCTCACCTGGCTCTGCTAGCCCCTGCCAACCACCACACCTGGTCTGGCCAGCACACAGGGAGAGGGAACAGATTGCAGAGTGCAGCCAAAAGCAATCCTACACTGCAGCATGAAATATTTCAGCAACAGAGGATATTATTTTGCTGTTTGGTGTGTAGAGTTATGAGCAATAAAAAAAAAAAAAAGAAGATCTGCATGCAAAATTGAGTGTGTTATTTTTAAGGCACTACAGATGACATAACTTCACAAAATGTTGACTTTAAAATAGCAGGCAGCAGGCAGATCTCAGTGCTTTGGGAAACAATGCTCCACTCATCACTTGAGACTCTCAACATGCTCATATAAGATTCCAAAATGACTAATGTTGACTTCCAATGCATCTGTCCCAACAGTTTGTGCCAGTCTGTGCCAACCCATCCATTTAGCATACGATGGCACTTCCTTCCTGCAGGTTGTCCTCTGCTATCAATTACACTCTCCTCTCCCTGCAAGAAAGATGCTCTTTGTCCCCTGTCTCACACACACACACACACACACACACGTACATAAAACCCGTGCACACACACTGAGGACGCAGAGGGACAGACACCTGCAGAGTGTTTGTCACCTCTTCTGTTGGCATCTGCGACCGCACGGCATTGTGGGAGAGACGGCCATCTGTTGTCGGCAAGGCAGGACTGGAAGGGGGCAAGCGAGCACGATGCATCATGCTGCTCTTTTCTGTTGGTCTGAGCTGTGTGAAGCGTTGTGTTGTTAAGGTGTTTTTGTTGCTCACACTCGTTTCGCCGTTGCTCAGCTAAATCAATAAAGATCCGGGGAAAGTTCCGCTTAATTTTTGCATTTAATAAGATACAAACGCAACCGTGAAGTCATTCCTGTGATTATAACTCTGGCTCCTCTTGATGGTACTAACACTTTATTTTCCCAAGAAATTCAACATTACACACAAGGGATGTCCAATGCAGAATGTTTTGAATTCATTATAACCACATGCAAATGGTTGCTTTTTGTCAAGTTGAACTCTCTTCTAATTATCTTGGAAATGTTTACCCCTCTTCACAGGGAGACAGCACATGAATGCTTGATTGACATGACAGTGGCTGCAAAGTTTCTTCAATTATCCTGGCAAGGTTACGATTGCTGCCTCTTGATTCACAGCAGGTCCTTGTCAATCTGAACACAGAAATACTAAACTCTTTTCTCTGCCTACGCTGCGGTAACCTATGAATTTTAAGTCTGCTGAGATTGTATATAAAAGATGGACAGGGAGAACCATTAAAAATGATTGTGGTATTTAAAACATGCGGAGTGAGCCGAGGGCAGCTTTCACTTTGATTTCATGGGTCTGTCGGCTGGTCCACCACTCTGGTCCAGACTGAAATACCTAAACAGAATTCAGATAAACTGCCTTGAGTTTTATTTAACAGCCTTTCATCATCAGTAGAATGATTCCTTCTGACTTTGGTGATCCCTTGACCTTCCCTCTAGCGCCACCATGAGGCTGACTAAAATGTTTTATGTCTTATATTCTTTGGAGGGTTGCCATGAAATTTGGTTAACACAATCATGGATGAATTATGTGATTCCTCCATTAATAACTATTGATCAACAATACTATTGTTTATGCCAAAATACCTGCAAAACTAATGATTTTCCCATCAGCCTCAGTTGTACTTTGTGTTATGAGTTCATTTAAAAAATGTAAGCATGTTAACACTTGGAAACGTTGCATCTGCCAAACATCAGATTGTTGTCACTGGGAAGATGCCGCTTGCAAGCTAATGTTAGCATTTAGCTCAAAGCGCTTTGCCTTGAGAGAGCATCACAAAGTTGCGAGTGTGGCTGTGGGCTCCTGTTAAATTGTTCATACAAAGAAAATTTTACCATCTCAAGTATGCATGCATGCAGAGCGTCTGCGTCCAAATTCATCGTGCTGACAAAATTCATTCTTGTCATGTTTCTGTTTACAAAACCAAATGTGCTTGAAATAGAAAACATATTGGTTAAAGGGTTAGAAAATACAGCAACAAAAGCACATTTGTTGTTTTTTAGCATTGTGTAAAATGACTGAATGTTTCGACTTAAGAATAAACCGTCCACTGCATCTTGGTGCGACAACAAAGACAAAAATGTCATTGAAATCTACCCAACATTCTCTAGTTTCAGTTTTGCCACTGGAGACAGCAGCTATTTTGCCGACTGTGTGATGTGGGAAGAAAACAGTTGCTTCACAGGGGGACTACAGTGGATGTGGTCTTCATCTTAAAGGTCTTTGTCTTAAACTGCGATAGAACAAAGAATAAGTAATGATGAATAATGACACTGGACACCATGGACAGGAATGGGCATTGTCAGATTGAGAAATAAACCCACATATTCCTGAAGGACGTTCGCTTGTGCAGGACGCTCATTTGGCTGGTTGGTTGGGTTGTGGGTCTGCTCATCCAGCCGGCCTGCACATCGCAGACAGATGTTCGGCCAGCCAAGCCTGCAGCGCCACAGGCAGTGTGTGTTCTAGAAAAACCCGGAGACCAGATGCTGCTACCTGGTGTCCCACCCGCCTGCCGCTCCGCTACACTGAGCATGCTCCAGTGGCCATCACATGACCTCAAACTGGGTCTCGAGACTGTGTGCCGTCAATCATATTGATGATAGAGTAGAGCGAAGCTGGAACTGAAAGCCTTCGTAGGGTCGACTCAGCAGGTTCACCACTGTATTTCTGACAGGCTGAATTCATACGCCAGATTGTTTTGAATAATATATCAAATAAGGTAGCTATAAGAAAGTGTGAAACACATTTGACCCAGAGGATATGCATTTTCTAATTAAAAAGTCAGCTATAGCATAAGGCATAATATCCAAACCTTAACATATCAGAAATGAATATCACTTGATAGGGAATTATTTGGGGAAACTGAAAGCATCAAAACACACATCATAAAATACCACATGGCATCCTATTGAGTGAGCTATCTGAAGTAGAATCAAAAGATATAGTGCAGCGTCTATTTCAGCCTGAGTCCCCCCCCACCCCCACCCCCCGCCCCCCAGTTTTGTTCCCAAAACAAATAAACAGTCACTGCCTCCCGAACAAACAGAAACACAGATTCTTCGTCCCACAGTCCCTGTCATTACCAAACCCGAGGAAACTTTCGAAGAGATTCAAAGACACTCAAGATTAAAGATTTATTTGTTCTTTTGAAGTTCCAGCAGTGTTTTTGTCTTTTTTCTTCGACAAATGCAGTGTGGTAATGGTGTCTTCGCAGCGTGGTTGAGGCTGACCCAGAACTGCCAGAGAGAGGTTGCTGGCCTAACGGCCAGGCTCGAGTCTCAAAACTCCCCTAATGAGGAATGGCTCAGTAATGGCATCGCTTTCTTGTAACCTCAAAGGACAGACAGTTTACTTGCTTGTATTCCAACTGGTATCTGTAAATTATCTTGTGGTATGAAAAAGAAAAGATTAGAAGGAGCTTATCGGACTGGCACATTTGGGTGGCTTTGTTTTGTAGCATCTCTTTATAGTCTGG
>JAUZTA010000010.1:11595649-11608973 GCA_034780835.1 Ctenochaetus striatus | reverse complement strand
TGTACGTCGCTTTGGACAAAAGCGTCTGCTAAATGAAATTGTAGAATTGTAGACATTTAATGATTATTTCATTTATTTATTCATCTTTGTTTTTATGGATTAAGCAGACCAGTTCGGGTGTTAGAGCTCTAAACAGAGCCAGGTTAGATGTTTCCACTGCTTTTCTGTCAATATTTGATACATAACAAAATGTGCTAATACATCCCAAAGGAAATGTCAGGGTTATAAGGTTAGGGTGGTGTTGATGCTATATATTTTCATTTGCATTTGCATTTGCATGGTATTCTCTCTTAACATCTTAACTCCTCAGAACAACATTATCCATTCTTTACTCTAAGCTAATTTAGCTAGGTTAACTAAACTCATCTGATAGTCAGTTTACCATGCAGACATGAGATGTGTCAGTCTTTACATGTGTCAGACTCTTGTCAAGAAAGCAAATATCTGTAAGCCCACTTCTCAAAATGTTAACTATTCTTTTAATCATTTCTCTAACTTCCATCATTTCTTAGTGGTAATAATTGTGTTTTAACTGTGTTATGGTCAACTTGTATCAAAGTTTTGGGTTTTTAGTGTAGATTTGCCGTCTTATTTCGCAGCCTCTCTTCCTCTGTGTCATGGTTTGTTCCCCTTCCTGTCTTTGCTTCATCTCCTTCATGTTTTTCTGTGTCACCTGTGTTTGATTCGTTAATTAGCTCCTAGCGTGTTTAGTCCAGGTGTTTTCCTCTTTCAGTTGTCAGTTCATCCTGTTTTGGCTCCCTTGTGTTTTCCTCTGCGCCTGATCCCTGTTTCTGCTTGTTTGCCTGCCGTGTGATCTACTTGTTGGACTGTTCAAGTTTATTAAAAGCTTCATACTTCATCAGTCTTCCTCTGTTTATCTGTTTGTGGATCCACCCCTGCTGTATTGCTGTAATTGTAATAAGTTTCTCAGACTCTTTACTTACACAACACTTATTTGACTTTGCAGACTTTCTAAAGTAAAGAAAGTAAAGAAAGTTTGAGGTTGAGCATACAGATTGCAGTTGTATTTTACTTGTATTTTCCAGTTGAGTGCCGTAAAATTATTTTCTCCTTCCGCCCATTTCTGTTGGTCGCGGTCTCATTGCACATATTCATGACCACCTTTGTTTTGTGATTTGAATTTAAAGTGCAATGTGCAGAAGTCAACGTCCTGCATCCTGCATCAGTCTCTCTCTATACGAGCGGCGTTGCACTCACATGGCATGCACAGCTCTGCGTCATACCTTTGTACTCTATCCAGGTAGCGGCGAATGAAAAATTCCCTGGTTGCTACGGCTTTTGTTTTGCAGACATGAGTTTATGCACCGTGAATTCGACAGAGCGGTGAGAGACAGAGAGGCTGTGGAGAGAGTAGCCGTGGATGTGTTGTGAGATAACGAAAGAAAGATGACAAAAAGAGAAGAAAAGGCAGTGAAGGCTGGCGAAGGAACGAGCCAGGGAGTTAAGGGGCCAAAGGAGGTCTGGATTCCGAACTGCCTGTGGAGAATTGAGCATCCCACACACAGATGTTCACAATCATCACCCCAGACAATTAATAATAATAATAATGACTGCTGTGACAACTGGAAGAATCGAGACGCAGTGACTGATTGGAGGATAATTCTCTAAAACGGCTGGTGGAATTATTTACTTTGGAGCAGCTGTGGCAGGCGGACGCAAAAAAATATCTTACTAATTAATTCAGTTTGGTGACAGTCATCTGATGAAGGACCAAAGGAAGAAGGCAGCCTGAGAGGTTGTAGAAAGTTGAGAAAGCAGCAGTCACACAGCCCCCTGACCTGACAGAGTAAGTTAAGACTTTGACCCCTGAGAGAGGTTAGAACAACCTCCATTCACATGACACGCATGTGGAATCCCATCCTGAACTTTACAGTCACAATTAAAGTTTACCATATTCTCATTTTCAGTCTAAACAGGAGAAAAAGCCCTTAAACAAATCTTAAAAGTCCTCTTGAGGCAGATCTATGTAGGTATGAACTATAAATCTACTAGATGGTGAGATCAGGGCCTGAACTGAAGCAGCAGTAGCTCTCCCTTTACCCTCACAATAAAAATTATCTTCCTTTAATATACAAGCTCACCAGAATGAGCTACACATGGCTCGAGGCTGCAGTGTAGTAAACCAGCCTCATCAGCAAGACAGACAATAAAGTCAGACAGAACATTCCTGATGTGATTTATCTCTGAGAATGAAGCTTGAGGGGATGAAGGCAAAGGTTTATCTGTACTCTTAAGCAATAAATAGTTGAGAAAAAAAAAAAAGTCTTCAAAGTCTTCCCGAGCTAAATATGGATGCGTCCTTTTCATTTTGTTTTATAGAGAAACACTTGAAAGATCGTTCTCGCGTGTTACCAAGTAGCAAAGGAGGAGGAAAAGGGCTGAGGTCAGTGCCTGAATACAGAGTTATGGGTTTGGGAGGAGGCGATGCCTGACTGCCTCTTGGCACTTATACATTTCTGGCAGTGTGTGGGTGAACACGTATGCAAGGAGCTGAAAAGACTGACATGATTGTTTGTTACAGTTTATCCATCCTATTTGCTGAAACAAAGATGAATTTAATAAACAGCATATGGCCGTAAAAGGATATTCCACTTACATTCTATCCCACTTTATTAAATTAAATGCTTGTTTTGGAGCATTAAATTGGTATTAAGAGTTATTTACAACAATGACTCAGCAAAGATACATTTATAGTGAGAGAGGAAACAAACAAGAATATCCACAGCTATTGTTTATTGGAAAATAATGAACATCTTTAGTCAAGCATGCTCTGATTCATACCTATATGCATATCTGCACACACAAACACACACAGTTATAGTCATCATGGAAGTTCACCATGATGCATCTTCTTTCTATCTATACTGATTAAGTCCTTTTTTTTTTTAAAGAGGGACTTGATTGTCATATAGATGATCAGCATCTGCAAAACTTGTTTGTTACTGGAGGAGTGAAGCAGTAGTGCAGCAAACACACTAAAGAAAGTTGTACTTCTGTGATGGCTATATCTGCGCATGCACTCAGACACATTCTCACACACACACACACACACACACACACACACACACACACACACACGCACACGAACAAATAAACTCATTTCACTCATTTGCTGCTTTGTGCCTCCTCCATCCTGACCAGCCTCATAAGCTACGTTTCCATCGCAGGAACTTTTCCAAGGGACAAGGAACCTTTGGAGGAACTCAGTGCATCTCCATCACAGGGATCAAGGTCTGAATGAAGTTCTGCTGACATTATTTTAGTCCCCAGCTAAGTCCCTGCTCACAGGGTATTACCTCCCATAGGTGCAGGAACTTTAGGGGTGGGTTTTGCAGCGATGATCATATCTGAGTTGAGTGATGGCAGCATTTTATTCCAGCTGCTATGTTTTGTGTTTTTTTAAATGTGCTGCCAGTTTGTGTTTTGGTCATTCAGCTTCAACACATCAACATGAAGTTACAGAGGAAAGCAAACAACAGACTGACTGAAAACAGAATCTTGGGCTTTGATTATGCATGTCCTGTGACTTTTCCAAAACCATTTTCCTGACTTTGAAGAGAAGCATCTTCGGGTAAAAGAAACATGCCAAGGAAAATTTGTTAAGGACTCGAGGAAAGATAACTTTGGTGCAAAGAGAATTCAACTGTGCTTATGCTCAACTACATGATAAAGCGATGTTGAATGATGCAACATTTCTGCCAAAAGAAATTTGGGACTGTGTTATCTCCTTTCCTTTCATTAAGGATGGTTCAGTGCTCCCTGTGCTAGAGGACATAAGAAAGGAAGCACTGAAGCACCTTTCCTTAACATTTGACCAGCTCCCATCACGGCTGCCACTTAGATGTTTCCAAGTTGATTCACTCAGTCAAAAAAAACTTTCTGTACAAAGAAAGAATTTTCAACTGATTACAGGCTGTTTTTTGCATGAATCATGTAAAAAAGACCACATGTAAAAATCAGCTGTCGCTTCTGCATTCATCAGCAGACTTATTTACCTAGTCTTTTCAGGTCTTTAGTTAAAATGCACTAAAGGAACATTTTAGTTCCATAAAAAGTCATTTCTGGGACTGAAAGTTCTTTGGGTGGAAACGCAGCTATGGTCAGTCTTCAGTCCTGGTCCATGAAACCCAGAGTGTCTGCTTTTACCTGGAGGACAGAGAGCTCAGTCTTTTATCACATCTTGTCCCGGTCTCACGTCGACTTTTTAGCTGTAATTCAGAGCTGATTGAGACGGCGACGGGGTCAGTAGGGGGAAAACAGAACCGGCGTGTGTGTCGAACAGATGGCTCCAGGGGTCGGGTGCAGCAGTGCCTGGGGGAGGGTCTGACTCTGAAACAGGGCGGGGCTTGAGTTTGTAGCAGGGCGGAGAGGGAAGGAGGGCAGTGCCGCCATCGCAGCAGCGACGGAGAGTTGGCGCTGCAGGAGACACGAGGCCAGAGGTTTGGTCAGGTCCTGGTTTTTCCGTAGAGCCAGACGAATCTGAGGTCAAAACAACACAGACAAACAAACCGCAATTACTATTTTATTTTAAATTTGTTCTCAAAGCAGTTCAATAGGAAACCAGAGGAGGACAGGGAGATAAAGTCTTAATAGCCACTTGGCCAAAACAAGCATGAGCTGTCCCAGTTCCTGCCAAACAATCTAATCGTGAATCCGCCCTCCTTTCCAACGTAATCTGTCCTTTTGTCTCTCTTATAACAACGTCACAGGATTAAAACATCTCAGACACAAGATTCTTCAACACATATTGCTGCGGATTTGTCTTTCTGGACGTAGGGAGTGGAGCCCTCGGGCTTTAGAGAGTCTATACAAATACAATGATAAGTGATGAATTAAATGAAGCAACAGGAGAACACTCACCGCCTGGGAGTTCTGGTGACGCTGGGTGGGAGTGTAAGGGCTGAACTTGGGCTTGGCTGGTTTACCTGCTGCTCTGTCCTTGTGTCTCCTACTGCTGATGTGCTGCAGTGACAGAGAGATAAACAGTAAGGAGATAAAGGTCGACATGCACAGGCTGCAGCACAAACACAACAAGGACAAAAAGACAGAAAGAAGCCTTTGATTGGAAATTTGAATAATCTGTAGGGAGGAAATTAAAGGAAACCTATTTGGACGATTCAAGCAGTATGTTGATATTTTTGTTGGTTCTGACTTTGAGATTCAAAAATATTCATGAGGGGCGGGTTTGGATTTTTCTTTTTGAATTGATTGACAAGCACAAACAGATGGCTACAGGCAGAACGGCACACAGTCAGCGGTGATCTGCTAAATATTCATGAGCACCTGGCCGAAGTTAACTTTTAAACAGCCAGTTATGGAGACCCGCATTGTGCATGCATGTCACGAACAGAGACGCTCGCAACATATTCAGGTGCTGGTTGAAAAAGACCAGGGTTAGTGGCTTTGTGCTGATCATCTGCGGGGGGATCTGTGGTTTTAACTCACTCTAGCTACAGGTGTGAGATGTTTACACCATGGTTTGGAATTAAACCTGCAGAGTGAATGACTCTTTCTGTGATGCATGATGGACAAAACAAGATGGCTCTCTGATGCCTCTGGCCAGCTTCACTGTGTGAAATGACCTTTGGATTAATGACAGGAACTAACCGATAGGTGTAATGAGTCAGTGTTTTGAGTCACTTACACTTAAAATGACATGTTAGTGTTTGGATGAAGATTGTACATTGAAAACATGTGATAAAGACTTAAATTACAACAACATTATTAAGAATTAAATCAGTCATTTCCAGCCCTTTCAGCTTTTGACCCCTTACATAAAGCAGTACCTACGTGACGTCTTTGAGCTGTTAGCAGTTCAACCAGGAAGTAATCTCTCCTCTTCACTTCTCACATGGTTTTATTTAACTAACTGTTCGAGGTCACAGACATAAAACTATCCAGTATGCAAAGATTACATGAAACTTGAAGATATATATATAACTTTGTGCAGCAGACATTTGTTTTTTCTTATAACCCTCTCATAAATCATCTACTCCTCCTTAAATTTATCTTATGACCAAGTGGAGGAGCTCCACCATCAGTTTAGGAACAACTAAACTAGCTACCATGTATAAACAAGTTAAACTATGCATCGGTATTAACAACCATAATGTTATCAATATTGATATATCAGTCAAAGGGAACAATTTTCTGCAGAACAATCTCTTTCATTTTAATTATGTTAAGTATATTAAGCTGAAAAAACCTTTGTACTTTCACTGTAATGCACCATATGTCTTTTCTACTGCTAGAAGTTTTTCAGTCAAAACAATGAAAACTAAGATGTAAACTTTCAACATATCAGTGGTTTGCAGAAACATACTCTGTCAACAAACTTTCAATCTGACATTTGTGGATTTCTTCACCACAGCCCCCCCCCAATCCCTTAACTGATCTCAGATCTGTTTGTTTCTGTGTCAATAAGCATTACAACATCCTGTGTCTGAGACATTTTCAGCAGCTCACCTGCTTCAGCTGAGTCTCAGAGTTGACGTGCACATCGCAGATCTCACAATGGAAGGTTTTGTTCTGCAGTCCAGTCGACGGCTCAGATGGCGCGGCCAGCTTGGCCTTGACCCCCGTCCTCGGGAAGGATTTGATGGCTCCATCACCGCTCCTCGCCTCCAGCATTGTCTTGTGCTTAGTACCTGAGCAGATAAACGTAAGGTCACATCAGCGGAGTGTCAAACACAGTACAGGCAGGCTGAGCTTTTGACGCCAGCGACGCCTGCGGTCTCTCACCGCTGTTGTGGGCCTGCAGCTGGGAGGCAGAGTTGACGGCCACCTTGCAGAGGGAGCAGTAGAGGAGACGTATGGCTTTCTCCTCTTCTGTTTCCCCGTCTGGAGCCACCTCCGCCTCTTTGCCTCTTTGTGTCTCCTTCTCCGATGTCCTTGAGCTGGGTGACAGTGAGGGGTCCGAGGGCGCTTTCACGGTTTCAGAGGGGCTGCTCTGTGGTACCGCCTCTGAGGTAGGGTCTGTGTCTGAGGGTTCTGCAGAAACAGAAACAAGCCACATTAAAATACGACAGTATAAGTTTCGGCCGAGTAAACTTGAACATTTCCCCACTTCTATGAAATTCCTGAACTTCTGCTATTTACAATGAGAGGCGCCGATTTTGTGACACGCTCAGAGACGGAGATAAAAGCTCACCAGGCTACAGGTGATTATGAGCTCCATCAACCTCTCTAATCGCACTAATAATCAATGATTTCCCCTCGGAGCTGCCTCCTCAGCACTTAAACGAACAGTTTTGTATAAAGATGATTTGGCTCTATTATCTTTTGTGCGGCTGACTTGAGAGGTTCCCCGGAGGAGCGCGTGCTGATTTAAGGATTTACTCTTTGCTAATAACAATGATTAGCTCTGCTTGGCTGAGTGGGTGTCTGTTTGTTACCACTGAGTCCCCCACTCTTAGAGGCCAATGAGGCTGTTTGCTGAAGTAATCCTTGGAGAGCTCTCCTGCCGTCTCCTCCACTTCACTCAAGCTGGAAATGATCACTCCTCCTGTCTCTTTTACAAACAAAATCTCATCTGCAACGTCGAGTACAATTTTTATATGTTTTTGCTCTTTACCTCGTAGCAAGATGTATTATTTTCATTCCTTGACACCCACACACAGGCAAAGAGAGCACATCAGGAGCAGCACACACACAAACACACACACATGAACAAGTCGAAAGGCAATCTGACTGTAGGCGCTTACAGTTACCCAAGAAACACATTCACAGCATTTTCAGTGTGTGTTTGATCTCAGGAGGCCGCTGAGGAGGTCAGGAGATGTAGACATGAAGTAGGGAGCAGAGGATAATTCTCAACCTTTAATCTCTTCACAGCGAAACCAAAAGCAGCGGGAGGTTTTATCACATCAAAGAGTTAAAGTCGTGACTGGGGAAAGAGGGTTTGAGGGGCACATTCATATCTCTAACACCGTCACGCATTTGATGTCTGCACACACACACACACACACACGGGGGAAGGGGGGGAGTATGCATGACTGCACAGACACACACCTCCTGATGTTGTGTCAGAGCTGGAGGGCTGCGAGCAGGGCGGCGAGAGGATTTGCGATGTTGTTTCCCTGGCGACCGGTTCAGAGGTCCTGATCTTTGAATCTGGGGCGTCCAGAGCTTTCAGCCTTTTCGCGTGTTTGGTGCCACTGTAATGGGAAGAAGCCTGAGCCTGTGTGCACATCAGCAAAACAAGAAGGTATGCACACAATTATTGAGTTATGTGAATCTCACCGCGTTTTATTTTTTCAGACACAAATCATGGCGAGGAATAAAAATGTAGCTCCAGCGCAGAGTTTCAGAAGCTGCTATCACTCCCACGTTTATTGATAGATGTCTTAATACACAGACTAACACCTGGCAACAAATAAATCAGAGTTTGAAATGTTTCTGAAGGAGCCAATGTTTGTTTGGCTCAGTTGCAAGCAGCCTTTGCTTTTTTGCATTTACATGTTTTTCTGTTTTGCATGCATTATTTCAGAAAGTGAATCCTTTGCTTCACACTGCTTCATTGCAGTTCACCACAAATTTATACCTGTTTATGACTGAATCTTCAGCAGCCACAATAAGAAATGCTCTACAAAGGTCAAATAGGTGTGCATGTTTACCCAATTATTAAATCAGGCAGCTCTAACCCATAAAGAACCAGTAAAGCTGCCAAATAACAAAGGCAGGTCTCCTCGGCCCGCCCAACTGTCATCCAAGGGTGTGTGTGAGAAATAAACCAACCTGACTGAAAAACAATTAGAAAAAAAAAAACAAAAAAACAAAGTGCATGTGCTTCCCACAGGACAACACCCACCTCGGAGTTTAACCTCAGTTGACAGACTCCGCAGGAGCTGGCCTTCCTCTTCAGCGGCGAGGTTAGAGCGAAGCCTGGGCCGATCAGAGCTTTATGGACGTGATCCATCTGCAGCAGAGGAGAGGCGTGGCGTAAAGGTCACGACCGGTTTGAGGTTGTGAAAAAAAACAAGACCGAGCTGGTAGCGAAAGTGATCATCTGAAGTGTAAATAACATGTTGTCTGCAAAGTTAATGGGCTTCTTCAGATTTATAATATCTCAGGTTAGAGGTGGGGGTAGTTTGTCTGAGACCCCACTCATGCATGAACGCAGCAACACTTACACATGTTCACACATCGTTTACCAGAGACGGGAGGATAATATAATGTGTATGACTTCCCCCTGCGCTCCACAGGCCACATGTATGTGAGAACACATCTGACATGGATGATTCCAGAGTTTGTCGAATCACCTCTAGATTTCCTCAACAGCTTAAAGAGACACTCCACCTTAACCTTAGACTAAACAGTCAATCTGTATGTTTGATGATGGCAGTCAAAGATGAAACAGATGCTGCTGTCTGCTTATTTGCCACTGGATTTAAAAAATATATATATATTTATAGCAACATGTTTTCTAGCAGGAAAAAAGTATAAAAAATGTTTACATAAATCTGTCAAAACAGTCTTCTGGCATAATCCGCTCCTCCCATGTCTATCAGTGTGCTCCAAACACACGCTTTTGAAAGAAATATGGCTGAATTCATATCTTCCATCTTAATTTTCTGGCAAGCTAGAAAGCTTTTTTTTTTTTAAATGGTCAGAACTTCCTGCTCTACCATTGGTCAGAACCTTCTGAGACTAGTTCACTGATTGGCTGGAAAGATTCTATACTTTCTAGACAAAAAACAGAATAACTAAACGGCAGTAGCATGTAACACGTTACTATGCGGATCAAACGTGACCACCATGAATTCCACCTGACCACAGTCTCTGTTCTCCGTGATGAAGATGACTGTAAACATTTTACAGTCACCTCATTAGCCTGTAGGAGTTAGGACTTTTAAAAAACAGGCCTTTTAGCGGAAGAGGAAACACATTTGGAACGCATAAAAAATAGGCCTGACTAAAAAGCAGAAAATTAGGGAGTTTTCACCCTCTCAGGATAGATTTATTTATGACTGTAAGAAACAGGCACTAAAACTCACCGGGTCCTTGCATGTGTGTGTCTGAACAATGAGTCTGACTACACAGTTCTCTGCTCTTTTGGACGTTGCCTGCTGGAGTCTTTAATGAGAACATATACTCAGTGCAATAAAACCCAACTGGCCTTTGTGGGACAAAACAAACCTATTACCTGTGATGAAATGTAGTGAGCCATATAACCAGAGAGGCTTTATGGAAATGTGGCCGAAGCTGACGTAAAGCTTTATGTGCTATTACAGGTCAGCCAACAAGGTCTGTCAGCCCTGGGAACGTACAGAACAGGACCGGAGACTTTGCTTGTTTCTTTAGCACCAAACATGAATGATTTGCTTTTAAAATGTTACGAACGAAATGGAATCTGTGTGTGCGTGTGTGTGTGTGTGTGTGTGGATATGTGTGGGTGTGAGGGGGTGTGACTGTGTGGGCGTGTGTGTGCGTGTGTGTGTGTATGTTCTTATTTTCTTTGATCATCTCTCCAGGCAGCTGCACTGGAATGCACCGCTGCAGTCATCGGTCTCTTATCTCTCCCTGTTGCCCTGCAGCTGTTTGTGTATATAACACTCGTGCAAACACGTATAAAAACAAACGCTGCTCTGTTCTGTTGTACTTCTGATTTAAAATAAAAGACATTTCACATACGGTTTTGAAAAATGTTCTGACGGTTGCTCTCAGGTGTCAAGTTGCCAACATCTCAGCGGCTCTTTTTATGAAGAAAATCCAGCACATACAGGCCTGCATAGGATGAGGAATACTCCACATTGCTATGAATTGTTAAAATGATGATATATTTGGGGAAAAAAAATTACAAATTGCACATAAGTTGCAAAACATAAGTTGTAAACATTTTTTGTTGCAACGAGTAAAAGACATATCATTTCATGTAATGCTCTAATGTATATTTTATGAAGTCTCAAATCACACTCTGTACAATAAGACTTTTCATGATGTGGAGGGGAGTGAATGTGACACAGGAAGGTGTAATTCCAAACAGAAGGCTTTAGATAGGAAAAATCTAACAGGGACCGGAAAACCATAGTTTGCAAACTTTGTCATTATTCTTTGTTAAGTACATAATTCCAAATGTAATGACAAACAGGCCTGTCTATGTGGTAGTTTTATTCTATTCTTGATATTTAGAGAAAGTATTTAAATCATGTTATATATGTAGTTATGTGGAAATGAGGTGACTTAAATCAGGATGTAAGGTTTTGCCACATCGCTGGGCCTTTAATGGAAATATAACGTAACACATTAATAACAACATGTTCGCATTAATGTTAAACATTCATGAGAATGTGAGCGCAGATTTATGTTTCTCTGAACGAACATTTTGACGTCGGTGAAACGCCCGTTTCCCTCCCTCCTCCACCCCGAGGCTCCTGCTCCACCATCTGACCTCCAATCACACATTCCTCACCTCACCCCTCCTCCATCTGCTCCCCTCTGAACTCCCTGCCTCTCCCTTCTCCACCCGCTGATCAAAGTCACCTTCCTGCCTCCCACTGGACTCACTCTCTTACCCTTCACTCCCACCCCACGCTCACGGGGCGTACCAGCACCTGTGGCAAAGTCATTTTGCCCTTCCTACTCATTGCCTCATCTTTCTTTCCTTCTTTCTTTCCTCTTTGCACACACACCTGCTGAATCAAATCCGTCTCTTTCCTCTCATCCACAATGGCCTCAACCTGCGCTGCTCATCGTGACTTTACAAGCAATAAAAGCAGTAACATTCAGCGAGTGATTAGTGAATAAAGACATGACATCCACTGCATAGCATCCATATTAATCAGTGCTCTC
Organism: Ctenochaetus striatus; assembly: GCA_034780835.1. Lineage (NCBI taxonomy): Eukaryota > Metazoa > Chordata > Actinopteri > Acanthuriformes > Acanthuridae > Ctenochaetus > Ctenochaetus striatus. The sequence continues at coordinate 11,597,162 of JAUZTA010000010.1, read as the reverse complement.
TCTCTCAACCCCTCACTCAAAGGGGTGGAGGTGTGTCTGATAGCTCCGTGGAGGGAGTTATGACCGAAACATATGGCCGAGTGAAGTAAAGCAGACTTTTACCTGGACCTCGGTCAAAATTCTACACATTTATAATGATTGAACGTTCCTGGATTTACATTATGTGCCGACGTGACAGCTACGTGTGAACTCATGACGTCAAGCACCTCTGAAATAGGGGTGGGGGGGGGGGTATGATGAATGAGCTGCTGCTTTTGGCTCTTTGTCCCAAAAATTATTATTTTCTTGGAAACAAAAGCACCGTTTTGTGTCTTTTTTATAAAAAAAAAAAGCCAAGCTGGTCAGTGAAATCCCAGTTTGCACACCGGTTCCTTCACACACACACAAACCTGTAGCCATGGCAACCCACATGTGGGCACCAAACAAAGTCTTTTACAGAGGCCGACACACATAGCATCCACATTCAGAAGAAACTGCAGGTTTATACACACACTCACCTACACACACAAAAACACAGATTCCAGGAGAAAAGGCTGGCAGCCAGAGTTCAGCCGTGTGCCCACATGTACACCCACAGGTAGAAACCAGAGGAGGGTGAAGACTCCCCTTCACACCACGGAGAGACATCCAGTTTGCAGGAAAAACTCAAGACAAAAACTTAATAATGTTTCTTTCTGCTTCTGTCATTTTGCACATTAAGCGCCACCACAGAGGGGTTAAACACTTTCTTAATCAAAGCCTTAAAAGCAGCTGAGAAACATGTTATCCTGTCCTCAGAAGTGTCACCACATTAGAGCTGAAAAGAAAGCAGATTCACCAATTAGCTGACTAACAGAAAATGTGACTAACAGAAAATGATTCAGAAACAACTATTTTTCGAGAACAAAAAAATATGTGGTTCCATTTTCTGTCTCTTTTTTTCCTGCATGAATAAAAACTGAAAAATTTTTCAATACATTTTAAAAGGTCACTTTGGGAAATAATATAAAGACATGCTGGCTTTGAAATAATGAAATGATTATGTGAGAGAATAATGAGCAGATTAATTGGTTACAAAAACGATAGTTAGCTGCAAGAGGTGGCAGACGGGGCTTCTGTCACATTTTTATTATGGCAATGCCTCTATTCTAACTTCACTGAAGCAAAGCAATACGTTTACAAAAAAAAACTACCCAACCAACAGGAAGCATTTTTAAAGGTCAGTGACTCTTTACAGGGCTGTAGAGTGGGAGACATGTTAGAAAATGGAATAAAATGAAAGACAGGAGGTGGTTATAAATAGATGGGAGGGGATGTGACTCAGCAGGAAGACGTTGATGTGACATATTTAAAGAAATCTTTCAACCTGTGGCAAATTAGAAATAATACAACTTCTCTGACTTAAGCAGAAAGGTCGTCCACCATGAGGGAGCCAAGAGAACTTATGGCTGTTTATAGTAAAAGAGGAGGAAAAAAAATGAACCAGGGGGAGAAATGAGGAGTTGAAAAGTATGAAAGAGAAAAAAAAAAAAAG
>JAUZTA010000010.1:11567203-11582716 GCA_034780835.1 Ctenochaetus striatus | reverse complement strand
TCTGGCATAAATATGCTTGAGCTTCATTACATTAAAATGAGCCATTTATATTCACAAAGGGGCAGGGTTTTCTTCCATGGAGTCCGCCATATTGTGCCACAGTTTTTCTACAGAAGCCCAGAACAGTCAAACCAAACAGTGGCTCTAAAAGGGCTCTTTTGTGTTTTTTCACAAGTTTCACTGCCACTGCAGGTTCTCCTACACACTTTTGGAGGATTGGGACAGTGAGAGGATATTTAACTGTGGTGCAAACTGCAACTTCACCACTAGATGCCACTAAATCCAACACAACGGACCTTTAAAAGTACAATATGCAACATTTATATAATGTCTGAGAACAACTATACCAATGTCATATTTCTTTTTAAGCCAATTATCCCAAATTTTTCTAACAATATTTAGACCGAGAGAGACTCAGATAAATCATCTGCAACAGTGGATGCTTGACAATAACATACATGAATCCCATGATTCCATGCTGCTTCAAAACATAATCAAACCACATCTTTTGTTTCCATGGTTTCGATAAAGAGGCATCTAGTGGCATAATTAATATTGTAGTCTCACATCAGTGAAGTCCCACACTGTTATGAGACTTCTCACCTCTCTAGTATATGTCTATTACTCATGTATATATGTAAATCTATGAGTGTGTTTGTGTTTGTGTGTACCCACGCTGAGGTAATGGCTCTGTAGCGCTCCAGCCCTGCTGTGTCCCAAATCTGGGCTTTGATGATGGACTTGTCCAGCTGAATTGTCCGCGTGCTGAACTCGACGCCGATGGTGGTGCGACTGTCGTGACTAAACTCATTCTTTGTGAAGCGAGACAGAAGGTTGCTCTTTCCTACACCAGACTCCCCAATCAAAACCACTGAGCAGAAACACAGAGGAAGAGTCGAAATTCATTCATTAGAAATACAAGATCACAATTTTAAAGCTTTTCAATGACCATTTTATGAGACGTGGAGTCCAAACACATAATGGTTAATAAGTCTAAACTCTGAATGAGTGATGAATCAGATATCCTTTATCTCCTCAAACACATGTAGACTTTCTGTCACCGTCACAGTCACCAGACACTGTGTCATCACACTAACGTGGCAGATCTATCCTGTGGCCAAGTTTACTTTGGAATGAATGGAATGGAAAAATCAGCGGTTCTTCATTTTTATCCCAGAAAATATACATACAAAACACCTCAGAGTGTGTTCAGTGAAGTAGGATATTAAAGATCACATATCGATTTAACAGGTCAAAGGTCAAATTGTTTAAGACCAAATGGACAGAGAGCTGTCACTTCCTGCTTTACTTCCTTCCCTATTTTACTCGGAAATGACTGAAGGTAATCACAACCTGGGGTGCACGCGACAGCTTTAACTCCAAAAACAGTAATTCACACTTTATATCTCTTCCATTTAATTTCACAATCACAGCTCAAGTAAACGTGACTCACCTTTGAAGACAAAATTATACGAATCGTCTGATCCCATGCTGCTTACAAAGGCGATGGGTTCCTGTTTCATTCAGCAAATATCCTGAAGCCACAATCAATATTGATTTTTTTTAAAAACAACAACAAGTGGAAAAAGAAAAAACAAACAAGCGCTTCACTGCTCTTCCTCCCCCCTCCAGTGTGGAGAGTGTGCCTAAAGTTCAAAATGGAGATAAGGAGAACAGGCTCAGCTGTATCCACCGGCTTCCTTCTTCATTTGTGGACAGGAGGGGGGGTAAACTCCTGATAAAGCGCCGAGGCGAGAGTCCTGCAGCCGACACCTGCGGGGCAGCAGGAGGAGGGGGGGGCAGGTGGAACAGGTAGAACCACTCGCAGGTAGTCCTAACGAACAGACTCCACCCTCTCCTTTTGACACGCTCTATGTCACATTCATGACTCGGTTTCACGCAGATGACAATAGACACACCTAGCAGGTGAATCGTTGGACCGGTGCACGTCGCCATTTTGCCGCTGTTGACAGAAGATGTGAGCACGCGCCGCGATTTGACCCGTTGAATTTATTTTTAATGTGCATGTTAACATTTTAATGCTTGGTGAAAGGAAGCCCGGAAACATTCATGTGAATATCATACAGGCGTATCCAGCAGATGAAGAGATGAGGTTAATATGATAATATCATTATGTATAGTAATAAAATTGGCTAACGCGTTTACATAAATCCACCAAATACTTGTTTAAACAGTTCACTTGGACGAATTAAGCAGTGTGGTACAAACTGCAATGTAGTTTGAGACAATATTTCATAGTCAGTTGCTTCAGCTGATTTATTCCCACAGAAGATTCTTTTGTTTTACGATCCCATTTTGTAATGTGAATCAGTTGCTCATCATTTTAAAATTAATTGTCCAGGTTGTTAAATCTTTGATCCCCAGCAATTTAACGTTTTTGCATGTGACTTTTGATTAATGCGGTTACAAATAAGTTGTTTTTATTAAACTAGTGGGGAATATGGGGTTTATAATCGACAGTTTTACCCACAATTCCACCAAATATTTGCCCAAGGTGCCCTTCAACGCAACCAACCGCAGAAAAACAAATTTAACATTTTAATATGCAACATTTCTATATTAAACAACGAACACAGACAAAACATAAATTTAGTTAGGCATACTATACATGAACTTAAAGGCCAGAAAGAGTTCATGACATCATCTTTAACCGTACCGAGGTTTTAATCAACTGACACAGGCCATAGACTGTTTTTGACCATGTTTTATTTTTTTTTTTAGTACAGTACTGTTAAAAGTTAGTTTCAACATGTTCAAATGGGAGATGGATTCTTTTTTTTTCAGCTGAGGTCAACAGACAAAGCAGCTATAGAAGCAGTTGCCAAGGTTACCACAACTACAATGCTGAGATTTTCAAATGGAAAAAAAAAACAAAAAATGACAACCTAAAACTCGATTTTAGAACTGTATGGTACCACCATACTGTAATTGTTTGTAAAGCCTTTCCATTATTTATTTATATTTTTTTTTTACTCACTTGATTTCCATGTTTATTTTATGCGAGACAAATCATAATTATCTCTAGGTACTAACTGCACCTCAAAAAAAAAAAAAAAGAGTAAAAAGAAGAATCAGATTAAAACGAAAGGAAAGCTTGTTTGTTTCATTCATGTTCATTTTAAACAGCGTCCCCTGCTTCTGCGCTGCTACAATGTGATATTTGATTATGGTTGCAGTTCTGGAGGATGCTGTGTGGAGTTCATTGTTGGGTCGCTAATTAACTGACTGCATGGGGTGTGTAATTGGTCAGCAATGCTCTCATAGGGCAAGGAAGGACAGAAGGCACAGCAGCGGTGCCTCAGAAGGAAAAGACACTGTGCACCCGTGAGCGGGCACTTTTATCTGGAATGACAAATTACAAGTTCAGGGAAGTGGGGAGGGCTTTATTTTCTTAAGCACTTGCAATAAATAGTGAAAGTTGTTGGGCAAAAACAGCTATTTGTGCAGAATGTCGAAAATGGGGGCGAAAGGATGGATGAAAAGAGGTTGTTCGTCCGTCTGGACAAGATATCTTCCTGTTCTTGCTCAGGATTGCTGTCTATTTACCAGAAAGTTTCATATATTGATTTGCTTGTTAAATGCAAACAGACTGCCTCACACTGAAACAGAGCCAACAGCCAATCACATCACATGGGTTTTAATCTGTGTTATGTAAGTGTTTGTCCGCAACACTCAACTCCAGTTTTGGGTGAAGAAAACAATGAATGAGGAAATGGTTGGGGATCCCTTTTCAGGAGAGTTTTTTCGCTCCTTTTTCTCTGCACCAGAACACCCCCTGAAGGTGAGAATGGTTCAGTCCAGCTCTACAGCAGCACTCTGAGACAGAGATCTGGTTGGATGATGCCAAAAAAGAGAAAGTATGGGGACTAGGGAATGATCTGAGAACAGATGTAGAATGAGGGTCTTACAGATCCTGCCCAAGTTTCTTCTGTGGTTTGGGACAATACACTTAAATTTCTCTTGGTTCTCTGTAGATGCTTGGTGTGTTTATGAGTCAGGTATGTATGTATGCACGTGTCTGTGTGTCAGTATGTACTGTATGTCTTTACGAGGGCTGTGAGCCCAGCAGTCTCTCGATAGCGGCATTGATGTCTCCTCCAGTAGCAATGAGGGCCTGCAGGTTGGCCTCCCGGTTGATGAAGCCCATGGCGCTCAGCTGGTCCAGCTGAGACTGGAACCGCACCTCTGGGGTCTGGGTCTACAGGGGGGGGGGAATTAAGTGAGCTTTAAAAACAAAAAAAAATCACAGAGGTGTGCAGGATGTGATAAGAGTGCATGTGTGTATATGTGTACCGTTGCACTTCCTCCTCCACCTCCTCCAGCAAACATCTGGAGCATCTGTTGCATCAGCTGCTGCTGGGCAGCGTTCGTTCCTGCACTGCTGGGTGAAGAGGCTGGGTTCTCTGTAGGCAAGCCCCCTCCTGTGGGTATACCAGGAACTCCACCTGTGGGTATACCAGGAACTCCACCTGTGGGTATGCCAGGAATTCCACCTGACATCAAACTAGGCCAAAAGAAAAATCAAATTAGTAGAAAAATAATAATAACTTCTACAAAAAAATGTAATGAACCCTTGTCTGTGAGAGCATACCTGGGCATGAGACCTGGTGCTTCTGTCTGCAGTGTCTGTAGACCCTGTTGGATTTGCATTAGAGCCTGCATGGCCCGTGGATTGGTCATCACTGACAGGGCTTCTGGGTTCTGCATCTACAATCAAACCGAGTGTAGTAGTGAATTTATAAACTGATCAACAACATTTTAGCTGACTATTTACTGAGCCGTAAAACAAAAGCACAAATGACTTGAGGCTTTTCAAAAAAAATTCCTTAACTGGTAGAAAAAAATGTATATCAGATATCTATAAACCTTGGGACTAAAATGTTCAGCAAGTGCAGACAAATATCTGTGTTAGTTTCACTGCACCTGTATCAAGGCTTGTTATAATATATCGCCCCCTATGGGCAACTCAGAACCCTCCACAGTTCTGTCATTAAGACTGATAAAATCTAAGACTGCAGTACTGGACTGAACCATGTAGTACCTGCTGCAGAAAGATGGGCAACTGAGATCTGAACTGTTCCTGCAGCTGTGGGTTTCCAGCAAACAAAGGATTATTCATCAAAACCTGGAACACAGAGAGAGAAAGAAGGGCAGCAACACTGTAATGTCATTCAACATCTGGCTGTTCTGCTTACTCACTAGAATTGATAACTAAATAATATATGACTTTAAACATTAAAGGTTTTAAACTAATTGTCAAATATCCAAATATAAGTTCTGGAGAATTAATCTTTCATAACACTGTTTGTGCAGCAATCCATTTTAAGACTGTTCTGATATGCTGTACAGCAGCATGTTTATTTGAACCAAATAAGTCAGAGCTGTGTTTATTCTTTCTTACTTAAGCTTAACAGACAATTCCCCCTGTCAAATATGTACTAAATAGCTGGCCTTAATACCCAGATGAAAAACAGACCTAGCAAGATCCTAATATTTACAGTTCATTACAGTATGATCAATTGATTCCGTATGCGCTGCACAATCTAAACAACCCAGTAACCTAAAGTTGCTCTGTAAAATAAACTAGATCATTAGGTGTTTTCATAGTCAGCATGTACGCAACATCTTTCTATGTCATACCTGGGAGGCCAACTCTGGATTTTGAGCCAGTGACTGCATCATACTGCGCATGTAGGGAGCAGACAGCATGTTCTGCATCAGCTGAGGGTTTTCTGAGATCTGCTGCAGTAGACTCTGCATGCCCGGGCTGTTGAACATCCCTGAAATTCACCGAAAAAACAAAACAGAAATTTATTTTACATCTATAAGGGCTGTGAACATTTTTGAATCTGACAATTCAATTTTACATTTTAAACAATTCTCACTTAAATATCAAACCCATATTTTTATGTGAAATGCTTTTTTTCCACCCACATCTAATGATCATGTGTATCCAGGTATGTACATAAATGACTAAGCATGCCCGAGTGTTGAGAGTCATAGCCTGCTTAGTCTTACCATTGCCCAGACTGCCAGGATTGATTCCTAGAGGGTTGGACACACTGGGGTTGGTGCCTCCAGTGGTGCTAGTGCTTCCTGTGGTGCCCCCTCCACTCTCAGAGGTGTTAGAAGAATTTGGTGGCCCCCATGGATTGGGCAGGGGTTCACGGTTCTCTGTTCGTGATGGCTGGGCACCAGACTCAGAGGTTCCTCCTAGAGCTGAGAATGGGTTGCTGCCAAACTACAGGGGAAGAGATTAGACATGTTTAAAAACTGAAAACTGGTCAGAACTTAAAGCCACGAAGAAGGTTACTGAATGTGTGAAAAACAAGTCTTAACAAGGATTAACAGAGCTCAAACAAACATGGATTTGATCAGTAAACATCCATTCCAGATACCTGTTCCCTGGCAGCACTGAACATGGGTTCCTGGATGTCTGTGTACATCCTCCGCAAGGCATTATAACCTCCTGGGATGCTCTCCAAGTTGCTCAAAGCCCTATCCTGGTTACGCATCATTTCCTGCATCATGGCTGGGTTCCTGGCCAGCTCCATAGTCTTGAGGGTGAGATAAAATGGGAGAGATGACAAGTTAGTTTAAGTTTATTATTAGCAGAGCTAGTAAAACCCTGAATAAACAGACCAAAAATGTATGGAGAATCTACTGCAGTCATCCCTGTGCTAGTCACGCTAAATTTCCTCTACCTGTCTCATTAGCTCAGGGTTGTTGAGCATGTGGGAGATCTCAGGGTTGCGTTCCATCAGCTGCTGCATCTGAGGGTTGGCCATGATCATCTGCCTCATCAGGTCAGGGTTGGACATCATGTTCTGCACCAGCGGGTTCTCCATGATCTGAGAAAGCATCTCTGGGTTGGACATGAGCTGCCTCTGCATCTGCTGCTGCAGTTCCATGAAGTTAGCCGAGCCCATGCCCAGTCCAGCCAGACCAGCCAGGTCACCAAAGCCAGCTACGAGAAGCCAGGTGGATGGGTGATGGTTACACACATTATTTATGTGTTGCTGAATAATTAAAAGTAGGTTGAATGTAAATAGTTACACACAGGCAGACTCACTTAATATATTGGGCGTCTGTGTTGGTGGCGCAGTAGTGCCAGTAGAGCCTGCTGTGGAGGATGGGTTGGTGCCTGGACTAGAGGTGGATGTATTGCCTGCTTGAGTGGAGGTTGAGCTAGAGGCCGAGGTGCTACCGCCATCTCCTGCCCTAAAGAGATCATTTTGAGGTGCATTAGAAATACACTGCTAATGTAAGCTGACAGAGTGTCTTGGCACATGTTACAGTTTAACATAAATGCAAGAAAAAATCATTTAGTTGAATTTCACTCCAAGACTGTATTTCAACACATTTTAATTCTTCTCAAAGCCTGCTACAAAATCATCTGTTGAACAAGCATGCTTTAGATAATAATGTAGTCTTACTTGTGTGCTGTCTTTATGACCAGATGAACTGTCAGGCCATCCTTGATGCCATGTTGGCTGAGGCTATCGCCATCCTTCAAGATCTTCCCTGCAAAAATCAGAACCAACTGGTCCTGTTTGGCTTTGAATCGCCTTGATATCTCTTCTTTAAACTAAAAGATAGAAAGAAATAAAGACAAATGAGAAAGGAAATGGGCAACAAGAGGGATAGAAAAAAACAGGAAATGAAAATAATAATACTGGGAATAAGATGGTTTACACTCAAGTGGCACTGCTTGAATGTGTTTCTGTTCTGTTGCAACCTTCAGGCCTTAAATTCTAATTTCCGAGAAAGTCCTCTGTACTTATCCTATTAGCAGGGGTCTAAACACACTGCCAGCTCACGGTTACTCTTTGACTACTGCGTGAGACACAATAAAGACAGAAAAAGGTCTAATTTTGCAGGAAGCGGCTCTTTTTTTTTACATCTTTAATTTTTATTAAAAATAACACTTAACTGAAATCAGATCCCTGTAGTGCAGATCAGGCCACACAAATAAATTCTAACAATAACACTTGATAGCCTATATATTTTGGTAACTGAAACAGATGATACAAAGTATAGTAGTAGTAGTAGAGATTTTTCCTGTATGAAATATCTATAATACTCAAGACACATTTATAGTAGAATATCCTGGGAAAAAACGATTAATCATACAAAAGTGCTCTTGATTTTGTTGAAGTCAGTGCTGCCTGCCTTTATTTATTATTATTTTTCTAATTCCACTGTTTTAACATACTGTATGTTTTTATACTGTCTTCTCATTTCATGCGCAAGACGATTTGATTTTTGTGCTTGTCTAATTTTAAACAGCTGATTATTTTTATCTCAGTCTTTGGTGCAACCCTAGGAAACTAGGAATCACTTTGTAGCTGAGGGGGATCAAATTAAAGGCTGGAGAACAATGAATACGGTTATCCACTTAAGCTCTCAGCTTTAACTGTTTCACACCACTGAATTTATACAGTGTGTATCTCAAAGAATAAATAAATATGTGTTCCTTAGTGTATCACATATGTTGCTTTACAGATAAGGATGGCAACACACATTTGGTTGAGAGACATCTGAGTCAGATGTCTGAAAATGAAACATGAACACATAAAAACCTAAAACACACTCACAACCAGATAAAAATGGCTACTCGAGACCACATACTGACGATAACAGCCTAACCAGATGACAAACACAGCTACAGAAACAATGATTTGTTTGTGACTACATGAAGTGCACTTTAACATGTCGCCAAGCCAACAGTACTTCTGAGAATACTGTATATTCCCTAGAAAGCTGAATGACTCAGTGGCATCACTGAGAATGTTCTAGAGAGTGTTCACAGCTTTAGCTTTTCTGAAAGCTGTTGAGTTTAAAATGGAAAATCGAAAGCGGTTAAGAATATAACTACTCCGAGAACCACTCCATGACTCTATCAGGCCATCGTAGCTCGTTGCAATGTGCACAGCAAGAGCGCAACCCATCAGCTGACACTTGTTTGGCTACATACTTAGCTAACGTAGGCTGAGCTCACAAGCTGAATTAGCCAACCGTTGTTAGCTAACTAACTACCGTTAGCCAACCGTCAACGTTAGCTAGCTTCCAGGTTTGCTTTTTCAAATATAAACGGAGTTATATCTATTTATTGTGTGTCAACATCGTTAATACAGCGAAAACGTTGTTGATTAAAGCAGTAAAACTTTTATTACACACAACCTCTTCGATTTCTTACACTGTCAGTTAGCCGGTAAGACAGACGATGCTATGCTAATGCTAAAAGGCTAACTAGCTTCCTAGCTGAAGTTGTGGGCAGGGGCATGACGTTAGAACACGGCGCTGAACCGCACCAGCCAGCTCCCCACCTGCGAAATCAACAAACCTGGGTGACAGAGGCATCTTCTGCGATGGCGATTTCTTCTTTGTCTTTAGGGGTTTTTACTGTGACCTTAATAATAGTTCCCTCCGCTGCTTCGGGTTTATTATTGTTGTTATTACCAGGATCTGCGGCGCCTTGGTCAGCCATCTTTACTCCACCGATGGAACAGCTCGGGTCTGGCGTCAGCTTCCGGGTCATAAGAGGTCATACCTCTTTCCAGAACGAATCTCAGGAGTTCCCATGTCTGCCTGGTCATCTCGAGTACCAGGCTGAAAATAGGCTTTATGTTTCCCCTGAGATTTCTGTTTTTAGTATGGCTTCATGTTATGTTTGATAACGAAGCTTCAAGTTGGATCATGTCTCTAAATGTGGAAGTTATATTGCTTAAATTAAAGCAGGAAATGAATTTTACTTAACTGATGGCCTCTGTCCTGAAAGTTGTGGGAACTTTTTCTCAACTATGAAGCTAAATTGTTTCTGAAAATTAACAATGTAAGTAGTGCTTAAGTCATTAGTCAACTGTCAGACACTAATTATCAAAAAATGTTATCACTCGCTAATCACTTAAGCATTTAAGTCAATGAAACAGAAAAACAATACTAGATGTTTTAATTTGAGTTTCTCAAATGTGAGGATTTGCTGCCTTTCCCTTCTTTTAATTGGGTTATATGAAATAGCTTAATGATCAATCATATATGTAGGCTATATTAGAGATTAGCCTAACCAAAAAAGACCCAAGGTGAAATGGAAAAGTCAAATTTATTTACACAGCTCAACAATCAAAACAACAAATTTGCCTCAAGGGGGTTTACAATATGTACAACAAAAAAGCCCTCTGCCCCTAAACCTTATTCATACAAGGGGAAAAATAGGGAAAAACAAGAGAAGAAACCACAAGTAAAGCAAACGCTGTGCCTTTACTACAAAAAAGCATATCTTCAGACTGAGTTTTGCTCACATTTGATTTTAAATATAAAAAAAAAACAAACATGTTTAATAAATCTGTTGAATGCCCAATTTACCCAGTGGCCTCTGTTCTCAAACCTGTAAAAAAAGGGTTTTAACTAGTCTATTTGATATTTCCGTAGCTGATTGTTATTTTCACACTCATCAAACTTGTCATTTTATCTTAACATAATCAGTTGCTCTCTAGCGAGTATTATTACTCTGTTTACATCAACTGAGTGTTTGCTTAGTAACAGTGACTGCCCTGTTGAAATAAAATATTAGAGACTTTTTGCTACTGATCACCTGACGACATGTAACGATAGTAACACAATGTGGTAACCACAAATACAATAAATGGATGTATTGTTACTTAAACAGATGACTCCTCCCAGGGAGGATTGTGTCTCTTTCATGATGATTACAACAGAATATACAGGTAGGTGCCTAAAGGTGAGGGTCCTTCATGAGGTCTAAGGGTGGTTGTGGAAAGGATCAAATGTGACTGGCCAGAGTCTTTGGAGAGCCAAAAGTCGGTCTAGTTTAAAGTAGTAAGGGATGAGAAAAGGCTTAATTGTCATCCATGTGTAAATTGTGTCCTTCCTGATCCTCAGTGCAAAAGACAAAGAATGAATGATGCAACAGTAAGTGGGAGTAAAGCAAACATTTTGACTAAACGCAAGGTGCAAAGTACAAAACAGGATACAAAACAAGGTATTGGCATGTGTAACAAAATAGAAATGTAGAAGTAGCAGTGTAACAAGTATTAATAAGTGTAATAATAAGTGTTAACAACACAATTAAAACTTAAAAATAATGAAGTTTTTCCAGTCTGTTTGATTGATGCTAATCTGCTCAGGAGCCATCCTGTGAGTAGTTAATGGATTAGCTCAGCCTGACATGCGGTCTATTACACTGATAATTCGTTCATATTTATTTACAGGGATGCTTTGCTGGGGTCAGCTCAAAAACTTACACATGCAGATGACCAGTACAACCACAATCTGTCAGCCTTATGTGGCTCTACAGGAGAAGTTGGGCCTCAAGTCTCTTGCACAGAGGGCAGCTCAGACAGAGTCACCTCTGTAACCTTTAGACCACCACTGCATACAGTATCTGGCCTCTCTTATTCTTTTTATACAGAGACTTACGGACAGAAACATCCCCTCATTTATGCTCATGCCTACACCCACGCTCATGTACACAGTCTCTAACATCACTTAAACTCTCTGACCCCCGTTATTATTCTTTTTTGGACAATAAATGTAAACATTATGTCATGTTTTGTGTTTTTTGTCTAAAAATATATGTTCACTTTTTAGAAAGAGTGTGTGTGGGAGAGCTCCACTGAGAGAAACAGCATGCTTATGTATTTTTTGCATATGTTTTTGCGAGCCAAATTAGTCACAGACATAGTTAGCTATATTTCTCAATGTAGTATCTAAGGTAACACTTATCATATTAAAATAAATGCATTACATTGATCTTAGTTAAGACAATCCTATAGAAGAGAGGGAGGGCGACACTGGCCGTATAGAGCGCTCCCTCTATATGTGTCCCTCCACAACGCCGCAGTGTGACAGCCCTGAAAGAAAAGTGTGTGTTTCAGCATGTCGCATTGACACAGACAGTCCTGCATACCTATGCATATCCCCAGTTCCAGACCACACCATTTACAAACAAACAAACCCCCCCAAAAAAAAGATACATGGACCACCGCCCCTTTTCCAAGGCCCCACAAACGCAACAGATTCACACACACACACACACACACACATGCACACAAACGCACACACACTGAAATGTGCAGGGTCACATGCACTGTGGCCCCTACGGTGTCTCATTCAAGTGCATCCCACACAGGGAGACTGATTGCTGCAAAGGATTTTGCTTTCATCGACAGAAACAAATGAGGGACCAACTTTTGTGGTTAAAGTATTGTCCCTGACTCTCTCTCTTTGCCCCCCAAGTGAACGACCCTCTCTCTCTCTCTCTCTTTCTCTTTTTCCCTCCACCTGTTTCTATCTTTACCTCAGAGAGGTAACCAGTAGAGAGGGTGCATTTCCAGAAGCAAGGTAAGGGATCAAATTTCAGGGTGGTTTTTGTGTGTGTGTGTGTGAGTATGAAGAGCAATACATTTTCATTTATGATGACTGGGATCGGACAGAGGCGGACAGAATCAGATAAAACCTCATTACTGCTGAACAAGCAGTGGTGTTACATGAGGATTGGGAAGGTGGAACAACAACAACAAACTGAAACATTATAGCGTTAACTGTGGTTTTGCTTTGCGCCTGATCAACCAGTAGTGATGTTTCCACTAAAGAAGAGGTAAATATGCTAAAAAAATTAAATTGTAATAATCCTCTCTGCTTCAGTTTTTTTTTAAATCAAAGGGTTGAAGCAGCTATAAATGTGCTTGTTACATGTTCATTTATGGCTTGAAAGATTGTTTCATATTTCTCTGTCTCTCTACAATGTTAAAAGGCTTTATAGTTGGCTGGCAACACATGTGGTTTCAAACAGAGCAACCAGTGTAATGTTTCAAGATGACTCATTAGGTTTCACTACCTCAGCCTTTTTTTATGAAGACTTTTTGAAGTGTTGGCAGGATTTGTGTGAACTTGCAGAGTGCTAATATATTTTTAAAGAAGATACTAGCGTTCTGTCTCTGTACAGATATAGAACCACATCAGTCATATATTGTGTTGGTATGTCTTAAAGATTATAAATTCATCCTCTTTAAGTTGCAAGTCTTGACACATTATGTGTGAACATATAGTGTGTTGAAGTTGACTTGGCAAACTGTACATGTGTGTGTGATTATGTGCACATAGTAAATGTATAGCAAAACACATACCTGCAGTACACTTAACTTTCCTGATTTATCGTCACTACATTACAGTTACTCCGCAGAGGCCCCGTTATCTCAGCTCAAGATGTACAGCTTCATGGGAGGGGGCCTGTTCTGTGCGATTGTTGGTAATATCCTGCTGGTGGTCTCCACTGCAACGGACTACTGGATGCAGTACCGTCTCTCTGGAAACTATGCCCACCAGGGTCTGTGGAGGTACTGCATGTCCAACAAGTGCTACATGCAGACTGACAGTATAGGTAAGACACTCAGGGGGTCTTTCGAACCCCTGTGAGACAATCAAGACAACAATCAGGATAATTTGAGTTATGTTTCAATAAGGGGAAGTGGGTCATCCTGTTTTGACACAGGCTTGGTGATGCTGTTGTGTGGCTGTAGTTGCAGAGGCTCAGGCTGAACAGACCTTGAACAGCTACCTACAGTTTTACTCCCTGTATTTTTTTAGCACCAGCTGATAAAACACAGCTTTTTTTTTAAGTGTGAGGATCGTCACCTTGCTCTGTGCTGTGGCTCTGTTATTTTGATTTCACAGTTGAATTGTGTTTTGCATGCAAACATTTGGATGGATCTCAGAATGTGTCCGTAGCCTTGTTGTGTTGGTTTCTAGCATCTGTTTACATTCAGGTCAAGTCGGTGTGTCGCAGTTCGCTTCTGTTTCTGTGCAAGTAATTAAAAAGTCATTTATTGGGGTTTTGATGCAGGTTTTTCAATGAACTCTTTTTAGCAGTTGTTGCACATATAATGACAATCACATATAAAGTAATTATGGAGGCTGATTGCTGGTAGAAATTATGTTACTTTATTACTACATAGGACCTAATATTGAAACATGAACAAAACTAAATACTAAACTACACCAACCATGTAAAAAAGGCTCGGCAAACTGCATCACTACCCAAGATCATGACACTACTGCATCAAGTCTGCATTTACTGTACTAATTTTAGCATTCGCTATTATGGCCAAAGTGCGAACGAAAAATACAATACGACTAAAGGACCAAAAATTGAATATCTCAGCTGATTTACAGCTTGGGACAAATCTCATGCTCATAATTTGACATAAATATCGGCTAGCCAGAAGCAATTCTCTTCAAAATATAGTTTCCTGAAAATGTGTGCAGGAAACTGGGAGTAGAAACTGCAAAAATCACTGACACAAGCACATTTAGGCTCACGATTGCAGTATGCACATAAAATGAGTTTATATACAATCGGTCTCGGTCCTGCCTGTAAATGGGGAAATAAGCAAAGAAAGTTTTTGTACAATAGCTGGCTGGTGTAAAGAGGAAACAAGGGCCAGGTGCAGAAAAACAGAGAAACTTTAAAAGAAGACAGAGAGGAGGGAAAAGATGTTAGTTTTCACTGTTCACCGAGTCCGTGGCAGGCCTGTGGGACTGACAGAGATTGGTGGGGATACGAGAGGAGCAGCACTTGAAAGCCCAGCTAGAAGTTTAAGATGTTCAGAGAGAGTTACTGGTCGCCTGCTCTTCCTCTCTCTCCCTCTCTCCTCTCCTTTGCTTCCCAGAGTCTTTTCAAGCTCCAGGCCAACAGACCCTTTCTTCTTCTTCTCCTCTCATCCCCCTTCGAGAGCCCTAACATGTATGACAGGTACAAGAGAAGTGAGAGACTGCAGAGGTGTAAGGAGAGGAAGAGGAAGGGAAGAAATGTAAGGGAGAGTTACAGGTGAGGGACTCCAGACAGCAGAGGGAGACGGAGGAAGTGATTGCGCTGGATGACTCCCTGCATTATATTTGGTGGCTTTCTGGATGAGAGGCTAAAACTCACTGAACCGTCTCACTCAAAAGAAAAGGACAATGGTGTTCTACATTGTCAAGAGTATGAGGATACCTAAATAAATAATGAGGGGAACTGCTAAATATTCCCAAACTATGTGCACCATCAAGCTCCAGTCTTCTGAGAAGCTTTCCACATGATCTTGGAACCTTTTTGCACATATTTTCTTCCATCCGGCAATCAAAGCATTAATGCAATCATGCTCTGTTGTTGGTGATCAGGCCTGGTCTGCAGTCAGTGATACGGTTTGTCCAAAAGATGTTGGATAGGTGGAGACACCAAACTTAGAAACTGCTTGATCTAAACTTGTGCACAATGTCGAGACAGAACTGGTTCTCCAAAGCTGGACACTATCATTTAAAATATCACCATCTGTGTTTCCATATAATTGTCAAGCAAATTTGGGGCAAAACTTTGGAATTTTACAAGATTAGGGAAAAAAAAGGCAAATTTTCCATCAATTGGTTTGGAGCAAATAAACCGCGCAAAGCATAGTTTCATCAGAAGTTATAAAAGTTATAAAAAGAGTAGAA
>JAUZTA010000010.1:11493253-11504832 GCA_034780835.1 Ctenochaetus striatus | reverse complement strand
AAGATGAGCAGATAAACGGGAGTCTGAATGTAAACAGGTAAGAGCCCGTCATCAGTGGACTCACCACATATTAAGTTATTCGTCCCATTAGTAACCGTCATGACCACCACTGCCAGCCTCTTAATACTCCTTTCAGCCCTCAACCTCCATCCTGTTCTTATAAAAATCCATAATGCTGTATGTAGCTACCGTGCATTGTTTACTTTGAATTTTCAATGCCTGTTCAACCAACCAGTGTCAACCAATCATAATAGCAAATGGTTCTCAAATAAACACTACAGATTTTTTTTTTGGGGGGTAAGAGTTTGTACAAAAAGAGATCGTTATTTAGCATAACCACCTTGCTGTGAGCGTAAACCACTGAGCCCAGTAGTTTCCAGGTGCCTCCCCGACGGTCCATGCGAACCATACGCAGGATCTGCAGGAAGCGCATGCTGCGCAGGGCTGACGTGGCGAAGATGTTGCCCTGCGTCCCTGCTGCTATCACTGCCAAGGATGCCACAAATACTATGAAGTCTATGGAGAAGATGTTTGGAAAGGAAATACGGGCAGAAGAGTCATTATGAGCAGATAAGATCTGACATTTTTCTCGCAAACACACACAAGACTTTGACGTGAGTTTGCGTACCGTTCACACACGGGCACTAACCTATGACACAGAAGGGCTTCCTGGCAAATCTCAGCCGTCCCTGCCATCCACGGTATCTGCAGCAGCAGCCGGCCGCCCAAATCCTGATGAAGTACTCCAACCCAAACACCACGATCATCACAAACTCCTACAGACCGCACACACACACACACACACACACACAAGGGTGAATTGAGCATTGTGCCAGTTAAATCAAAATTTCCGCCTTTTACCCAAGAGCACTTTTTTTGCATGTATTTTTTCTTTTCTTTCCACAATAAAATTAAATATTTTAAACAGGGTTTTTTTTTCAAAATCATAAGATTTCTTTTGTCCTTCAGCATGTGTTTCTGTTTCACCAATTCAATTCAATTCAGTTTTATTTATATAGCGTCAAATTACAACAGAGTTGTCTCAAGACACTTTACATGTAGAGCATGTTAAGACCACACTCTATGAATACATTTGTATTTTAGATTTATAGGAACCTAACAATTGAAAGCAATTCCCACATGAGCAAGCACTTGGCGACAGAAAAGTTATTTTGTTAATCCAATGCACCATATTGCTGTTTAGGTATATCCCAATCTTTTTAAACCTTTATCAAATTCTGACTTAAGAAAAATGTACTCATTCTCTATCAGCTTGTCATTTGTGTACATCCTGTCAGTGCAGAATAGGATGGAGGATGGAATCACAGAATAATTCACATCAGGATACTATCCAGACAAATTGTGATCTGCGATGCAAAACAATCATCCACAATCCATCAAGATGTTTGCTAACTGAAGAAGAAAAAGTACCTCTAAATAAAGGACATATTTATTTATTCACCTCATTCTGGTTTCACATTTACAGAATTTGACAACTGCAGTAAAACAGTGTACAAAACAGTGCACAGTGTCTTAGCTTAAAGCCTCTTTAACAGATACAAACACTGACTGTAAATTGTCCATGTGCCATTAATCCAGCATCAAACAGCCGAAAACTGGCAAAGACAATTCGGATAAATGTCTTAAAGTATTAAGTTAAATTGGCTGGGAAATCTGTTCGGGGCACACATATCATTAAGTAAAAATACCCTTATTTGGTAACACTTTGAAAGAAGCAACACTTTTTATTCCTTATTGTATTTTTGTCTTACTCTTACTGAACAATAAAGCATGTGTGTGAAACAAGGGCTAGAAAAACAAACATCAATATAAATATGGCAGCATATAAAGAAGAAAAAAACCTTAACAATTGTGTGACTAACACTGAAGTTGTTGGGGAGGCTTCTCCACTCTGTGGACAAACACTCACCATATCCTAATCTGTGGAAAACACTGTTTACCGACGTGTGTATTTTTTAAGTCACTCTGTTGAATGAATTGTTACTAAGCTGGAACTGTTAAACATATCTTCCTTTAATGCATAAAAGATTCAATTAATTGCAGAAGTTACAACATAGCAGTCATAAGCAATTAACACACCACTCTGTCAGTCTTCCATCCATCTCTTTTTCTTACTTGCTTTCAGGTTTCTAGACTGTACGGACAATTTAGGGTGCACTGAACCAGTCTGTCATTAGAGCAAATGTTCGTGTAAGTAAAGTCCACTAATGGCTGATTGCCTGCTAATGGCCAGGTGATTGATCGAAAGAGTGAACGGAGGGAATGTGAAAGTCAAGAGTCCGACCATTAAATAACACATACGGATGAGCAAGGTGGGAAGAGAGAGAGAGAGAAAGGACGAGTCAGGTTGAGAAGGAGAAAGCGAGTGTCCATTACCTTTCACTAAAGCAGTCGGAGCACAGAGGAAGAGGGGAGATTATGGGATAGCTATTAAGGTTAGTGGATGGTGTCTGTGATTTTCTGCGCAGTCAACAACACCTTAACACTCCCACCTGCTTACGAGGCTGTCTGAGCCTCCACCAGCAAACAAATCAACATGTATGCAAGCACATACAGATACACCACAGCAGGTAGGAGGCCTATTGAGAGGCACAGAGAATGAAAACAGATGATAAAGTCTTCATATTTGCATAAAGGTGTCTTACCAGGATGAAGAGGCCTTGGTTGGCGAACTTCTGATGTTCTGGGATGGTGGAGAACACAGACAACACCAAGCAGCTGAACACCAGCAGAAAACTGAAACACACAATCACACACAGGTCAGTAAACACACATTAAAAAATACCTCCTGTGGATAACTGATGGGTTTCAGTCATCAGTAATGGACTGAATAAAACTCATTTACATAAGCTTCTTTCTCACTCTGAGGGATTAACCAACAGGGGAAACTGCAAAGAAGGTGTAAAAGGTTTGTTGATCCACAACGAATTACCAACACAGCAAGCTTATTATACTGTACATGGTCAGCAGCACAAGAATCACAGCAACATAATCAAAGTTCAGTTTTCTTATGCTGATGAATATAATGTGCATAAGAAATAAATAGTCCAGGGTATTGTAATTTTTGATAATATCATCAATAATGACAGAACACACAAAATAAGAAAATAAAATTTTAGGAAGAGCATCAAATTGCTCGTTCATAGATTGCAGTAAAAGTATTGCATGTGATACCTGTAGATATGTCAGTGGTGCTGAACTTATTCAAGCAATCTTGTTTCTGTAAAAAATATTCATTTACTAGATGATAGGGGGCATCTCTAGACATGCTGAAGTAACTTACTCTTCATCAGTCAAAGTGTTAAGTGACGTGGTGTACTGTGCTATGAGATAACTGGTATTTTACTGCTTTTGTCAAAAGTAGAATGGGACCCAGCAGCTCTCGCTGGGACAAAAATTACTGTCACACAGACGTAATGGGCACTTCACTTTAAGAACTTCTCCAGAAAAAAACAACATAAATTCCTGTAAATTGTGTCTCGTGTCTGAGGTGCTCTTAAGTTAGTTTAAACACTCCGTCTCTACAATGACACTGGAGAACTCGGGAGTCTGTGCCATCAATCTCCATCAGTAACTTGGGTTCAAGACAGGAACGTCACTTGAGCTTCTGTTGAGGAGAACACTTTAAAAACAATCACTCTGCAACATTTCTTTAAATGGACAAATCTATTACTGCACACATCTGTAGTTCATGTCTCAGTGCTCCCATTACATCCATGATGTGATTTCCTCTTTTAGAAGAAAAATGAAAGATTTGAGAGATAAGTCATGGTCAAATTTTTTTTTAAGAAGTAGTAACAAACTACCTGTCAAGCAGCAAGTATTCGTTCCTGTTGAAAATGTCTCTTTACTAAGTGAGATGCATTCACTTTAACTTCAAAGTAAAAACATTTATGTTTTAAATGGTGTGCTGCAGAAAAGAAAGATGGAGGCACTTATGTGGAAACAGCAACACTGTGTTCCACTTAACCAGTGGAAAAAAGTTACTGTTAGACGTTATTTTGGTAAAACTTTTTGACATCCTTTTTTGACATTAAAAGGATGTACGGTGTAACCAGGCAGCAGAAAAATCGGACAACAATATCCAATTTGTATTTTCTGTCGATCATGACATCATCTGTATTATTCTCTGTTCTCTTTTATTATTATAAGTTTTGTCTTTTCTTGATTTTTTGTGGTCACTATTGCATTATTTTTGGGGAGTAGAAGGTCCTGATTGGTAGGAAGTTGAGAGGAGGGATCACAGGGGGCAGACTGAAGACTATTACTGGGAGGAAAGCCTTATTTATACTTGCATGCATTTACACTACATAGCACTGTAGCCTATGCAAGAGGCCTGTGCCATCGAGAGCATTCATACCAGTGCACTGGTGTGTCTGCATTGCTCTGCGATTACACTGCCAAACACTGCCTAATGCAATATGACGGCTAAGTTTTAACACTTCTATGTTGAGTTTCTTCATGTACTTCCCAAGAACTGAGAACTGAAAGTGAGAAGATAATTTGTGGTTATGCTGGTATATCCTGAACAACGGTTATTAACAGCGTGACTTAAACGTGGTCACAAAAAGAGAGGACTTTGCATTTTACGCCGAAATGCTGCTTCAGTAATATAAGAGTAAAAAAGAAAGAAAGTTTCTGAAGTAAAGTTCAAACGGAGCTAAACACAATGAGATGACCTTAAAGGCCCTGATAACAAAAGAGTAAACAAAACAAGAGAGTAGTTCCAACAGTATATTTCCCTTCAGATTAGATCTAAATTTAATCAAATGTAGCTGATGAAAAGGCACTCAGAAACCTAATGAACCACAGAAAATATACTTAATATCGTCGTGTCGGTCCTCCCCAGAATGTGAAAAACATAAAAGCTAAGTGAGAGACAGCAGTGAGAGCACACACCAGCACTGCCTGCCCTCTGTGCCATGTGAACAGCGAGGAAGGATTAGCCAGGTGGCAGCTGCAGGTCCAGCTGGTCTAGATGTCAGAGCCCAAAGTTAGAGAACACTTGTTGTAGGCTGAACCAATTCTCATGGTCACAAAACAATGGTGCCCTTTCTTTTCAATTAGTAATGCGATCAACAAGTCTCTCACCAGGCTAATGTGTGTGAAATGAAATGCATTACAAGCACTCAGGTTAAAAAAGCTGCTTAAAAAACGAGCGCAAGTCAAACAACAAAGTAGTGGTGGACAGCTGCAGCTGAAAAACAGAAAAAAAAAAAAGGAAGAGAAACTTGCAACTCACAAAAATAAAACATTCATTCAACAGGAGAGGAAATGATAAGAAAGACCCATTTTACATTGACTGAAACCCTCAAGGTCAGGGGTTCAGATGAAAGTGAGGAGGCTGGATATGTTCAGCCTAACATGACGACACCAGGAAGGAAGGATGAGAGAGATTTCCGAGATTTCGTCATACAACCTTTTGGCTGATAAATCCGTCTGCAAAGACCAACAAATCTCCAGGGATGAGTTTTACACGTCTTTACATGTTGTAGAGCAAGTGATTCCCTACCAGGGGCAAGTGTACCCCAGGAGAGAGTAAGCTCAGCTAGATAGGGTAAATCTACACCAAACCCAACCTTATCATAGGAAAATCAAAACTGGTAACATAACAACATCCACTTTTTCCATGCAACCTAATATCCTGTCTACAGCCAAGTTCAGCTAATCAGTTAAACGGACAAGAAAGGTTGAGAAACATGCTTGCAGATGGTGACTGGTTAAGATTTTACAACTACGGGAAGTCAGGAATAACTGACCAATGCTCTCAAAATAGAAATTCAGTTAATGTCACAGTGCCTGATCTGCCGGTAATGATTCATATGGTGAGTTAGAAAAGCCTGGATTCTGTCATCTCTTCCCTTCATTTTACGCTGCATAGAAAAACACTGGGCTGTCACCAAATGTATGAGGAGTCACTGAACAAGCAGCAACTGTTTTTGTTCCGTCTGCCTGCCCGGCCACAGTTTCCAGATGGAGAGACACTACAAATAGAAAGGCAAAGTGGATCTTAGACAGCTAGAAAGACACAGGACACTAAGCATGAATAAGCAGACACCCTCAAATTACTACGTACTGTATATTTCTCAGCCCAGTGATGCATGCATGGTGAAGAGTTTTTTGCCTCAGCCACGGCAGTATTAGCTTGAAAAAACACACCCAGATGACTCTCTGCTAAGAATGCATTTTGGTCGTTCATCAACTGAATAATGTGCTGACTTAACTGTCTGTCTTTTCCCCTCAATTAACTCAAAGCACTATGTGAATTTCCATAAGGAGGAGATTAGTTGGGGCAGCAGCATCTCAGGTGGTTTCCTTCATTGACTTGTGCTTTATGACAGGAAACAAGTTAGGCCTTGAGCACAGATAGCCAGATCGACAGCTTGGCTTTTACAAAATGCAGACGCAACATTCCTGTTATGAAAGCAACTCTGCATCTATTTGGATATGATACTATCCGGTATATACAGTGACTCCAAAACACTGCAATGAGTTACTGCCAAACACTGCCCACCATATCTGTTTATGCAACCTGTTTGCCAATCACAATGTACAGCAGAAATAAGCTGGTGTCGTGTAACAAACTCCTCAAACATCATCTCATTCAGACCACAAACCTCAGGCAGACCTCAATTCACAATAAGTCAAATTTACACAGAGCTGCAAAATTCCACTACAACATCAAAGCTGCAGCTCTGTGGCTTTATAGACGGTCATTTCACGTCAGTCTGCCCACCACTTTGGATCAGACTGAAATATCACTACTACTATTCAGTGGATAGCTTTGAATTTTTACAGATGTTCGTGGCTCCCAGAAGTTTAACCCTAAAAGTTACAAATTTGTGATATTGGGTGGTATGCTTTAACATATATTTGATGAGCAATCAATTGATTACACGTTCATGTAATAGATAGAAAACACAACAATCCATTAAGGCACTGGCAAATCCACTGAGGCCACTTGAAGAAGACAAAATTATGCTTTAATGGATTTGGACTGAGTAAATATTCTACATTTAATAATTCCAAGCACAAGATTTGATACAGTATTAATTTCTGTTTAAAGAAGCCATCCATAGTGGCTTTTATATAACTTATGAACGGAAAGTAACAAATAATCTCATCTTTAAACACCACATCTTAAGTGTTAAGCTACATATAAAGTTAAGTGATCTCAGAACGCCCTCCAAGACGATGCCTCTGCTCATATCTGCTTTGTTGTCACAGATTAATAAAATATAAATAAACAAATACAGAAATGAATAAATTCACAAATAAATGAAAGAAATGAGAAGACTTAAGGGCCACAAGGAGGGGAAATCACATTGCTGAGATATTAAAAAAACATTAAAGTCAATAAAGTAAACTTATTTTAGAGGTGAAGATCACAATGTCTCTGCTTACTATGAAGTAAAACAGGATATCATCTTGTTTGCTACAACTTGCCTGGAACTGTGAACCAACGAGGGGTGAAGCAAGGACAAAGTGAACCAAAAGGCTGACTCATTATACTCATTGTGTATGGATGTGTTTATGTTATCAAGTACCGAGTGTCATGTAGCAAACTGGCCATCAGGATACAATGAACATAGTAAAACAATTTATGAAAGTCATCTGCTTAGGAGGCTTACGGTAAGGCTGTCTGTATTAGTAATTGCTCCAGAACTTTTAGGAAGAATAATGCATGCTCTGCTATATGCACACAGAATATTCGACTTTTCTCCAACACGGTGCAATTTGTCTCGTAGACACTGTGGAGAAAGGAGAAAAATGCAAGCACAGTGAGACATAGAAAGAAAGAAAGAAAGAAAGAAAGAAAGAAAGAAAGAAAGAAAGAAAGAAAGAAAGAAAGAAAGAAAGAAAGAAAGAGAGAAAGAAAGAGAGGGAGAGAAAGCATAACTCTTTGCAAGATCATCTACACAGTTGTTATTCATTCACATCCAAAGTATAATATCTCTCCACTGAAACTCTAAACTATCTCTGTTACACTCTACAGGCCTCTGTGTGTATAAAGCACATACAGTTTGACTCATAGCACTGTAAAGCTCCAGAGGGTCATTGGACCGCTGTTGGAGAAGACAACAAACAAATGTACAGCAACTTACAGGACAACCATATTGCTTTTAATGGAAGTTAGACATTGTGCTTTTACTGCTGTTTTCCTGTAAGCATACATAAGTGAAAAGCCAAGTCTCAGATTACGTCTCGATGTCTAAAATATTGTAGAGAGATAAATGGATGTAACCAGTGCTAATAAACATTTTTTATTGCTGTATTGAAAAGTGTGTATGTGTGTATGATTCTCTATGTGTTTATGAGGTTTGCACTCTCTGCTCAGTGCCGGCCACCATGCCTGGCAGGAGAGGGACCGAGTTAGAGACTGTGGGAGAATGCACTTTTGATTTAATCATCACCGGATGATAAAGCAGCTATCAGTTACACACAACCGAGGAGGGAGAGGAGAGGGTGAAGAAGAGGACTGAGAGGGAAGATGTAGCAAAACAGACGAAAAAGAAGTAGAAAGATGTACCGACAGTAGGTTGACAATTTAAGAAGAAAGAAAAAGCAAGTTGGAGCAACGCTACACAAAATGATGGAGAAGGAAAACAGGAAGAGCAAGAGGGGGACATAAGGTTAAAGGCCCTGGGTCACGTTCTTATACCTGTACCTGTACGTGTAATTGATGTGCATGTGTAAGTGTATGTGCGGCGCCAGGCCTGATCAATGAGGCTCTGACGACAGCTTTCAGGAATTGACCCACAATCTGTGCACGCGCAGAAGGTGAACAAACACACAAATAAAAGGAGAACACTCACACAGTCCAATTATTGAACACACGCGTCCACAGACACCTTCCACAAGGACACCCACAGGTAAACATATAGACCTGCTTAAACAATCGTAGCAAGAAAACTAAATTAGAACGTGAGATTTATTTATAGCTGAGGCCCAAAGACATGTATATGAACCTCTGTCAGGTGTCACCTTGGAAATGTAGCATTGCTTCACAGCTTTTTGTTTACAAAAGTGCAACACACACCTAAATACACAATGCTACCAGCAGCGAAGCGCTAACAAACAAAGATTCAGGAGGGGAATCACTGAGCTCTGTCCAAAGAGGAGGAAAGGGAGGAAAAAGGTAGGGTAGAGAGTTTGATAAGCAGAGAAAGAGAGGAGAGAGAGAGAGGAGAAAGAGAGGAAAAAGGTGGAAACTGTAGAAAGATATTAATAGAATTTCTCTCTCTTTAAATAGCGACAGCAAGCAAAATGTGCTCAGGCAGGCTGCAGAGTGTAGCGCAGCATAGCTCGGATCAGGCCAGTCCACACTTCTGCTAGTTACCTCCTCCTCCTTCTGGGATAGCAAACTTTTCAAGGCAGCAACAAAAAAACTGACACACAAACAAATAAGAGATGAAAAGTGCTTTTTCATGGAGAAAGAAGCTGAGTGAGCGATTCGGGGGCTCTGGTACTACTTCAGGAGGAGAGAGGGAGAGAAGGGAGGAGGTGGAGAAAACCTGACATGAGAGCGTTGTGTAAAAACAAGAGGAATGTGTTTGTTTTACTCTGAATGCCACCACCTTCAAGAATATTACGTGACCTGATCAATTATTTACGTAAGTGAGAGAAACAGAGTTGTGTAATGAGTGTTGGTCACACAAAGGTGCACTCTTGGCAGTTTGCATCTTGAGGGCCCCAACCGGACATTCCTGACCAATACTTTATTACGGACACAGACTCCGCACATGCACACAATCGCCACGCATTCTCCATCCCAGACACACACCTGCCGTCCAGCCAGACGTTGTTACACACACACATTCACACACTCACCGCAGTGCACTTGACTGCCAGACTGTTCCACTGTCTGCCCCAGATGATACATTTCAAACAGAGTGCCAATTAGACTGATACATTTTCCTTGCTGGAGAATGTCACTTCCAGTCACAGCAGGCATGAAAGTACCTGCCATCAGCACACACACACCCGGACACACAAACACAGTGTCTACACTCACTTAGCCAATGTTACATCACATCATAATTGAGTCTTTTGTTTCCTGCCTTTGATTCATTGAAACTATTCCTTAAGTTGCATAAAACATCAGGTAAACAGAAGGCTTCTTCCTGTCGCTGAATGGCTCTTCCTGGCTTGCTTGGTTCGCTTGGTTACGCTGTATAAAATATCAATCTTGTCAGGCTATTTTCTTTATTAAGATGTTCTTAAAACACGTTTTTAAAGAAATAACTAAAAAAATACTTTCACTTTTCACTGAAGTCAGAGCATTAGCCAGGGCCAACTCCTATCTCTACAACCACACATACGACAATATTCACCTCCAGCAATACTTATACAAAATATGCACCTCAGTGTATTTTACTATCAGTATCAATCATACAGGACAGTTCTTCTCAGCCTAGGACATTCCTCAGAACCTCAGAAAGTTCATGATTTGAACCTGCTTATCAGGATTATGTGGGTGCTGGAGTCAATCCCAGCATGCACTGGGTATAAGGGAGGGTACAAGTGGACCAGTGGCCAGTCTGTTGCTATCAGAAACCTTGGAGTAACAAGTCAAAAGGGGTTAGTGAGCTTCAAAGAAAGTGCTTGGTGGATGGTTGAACAACATCAGAAACCTCCCCTCCCATCTACAACAACTTTTTGAGCTTTCTGAACATACTGAACTCTTACCCAGCATTGTTTTGCCATTTGGCTCACCACAATGACCAACAAGCAAGACTTAGAACATTTACATAAACATATTTGTACAAATATAATACAATATGTGCTGTAGAGTGATGAGAGCTGTGCTACAGTATCATATTGGGTATTGGTCATGCTGTTCTGTAGGGTGCACCAAAACAGAGAAAATAAGGAGGACGTGGCCTTTGTGTTCCCAGTGGCTCTGTCAGCAGTTCAACTTCCTGAAACAAGTAACAGTTATCTTTGGACTGCATGTACATCAGTGCACAAACACCAAGAAAATGTTGCAAGAAAAGCAGATGTGTGCTGGAAATGAACTTTCACTTGTTCTGAAGTACTTAGTGACTCAGGTCAACGTGCTATGAGTTGTTAATGTATATATTTGCAGGGCAGAAGAATGTAATTTATGATTTTACAATATTAAGACACAAAAAGAGTAAGATAGCACTATATTACAAACTGTGTATAAAAATGACAAGAATGACTTTAGCCTGTTCTTGCAGCTGTTGCTGCTAATGCCTCCTCTGCATATTTAACCTTTAATATTTCATATCTGCATCATAAGTAATACACAGTGCTCTTCTCATCATCAGCCTCGATTCATTAAACAAATTGATTTATGCATCATAAATAGGGTGAATTTTTTACTTGACACACATAGCTTACGATTGTTTGTGCAGCGACATTAAATTAATGCTTAAAGGGACAAACCATGCAATAAATGGATATTATAAATTCACATAGCATATTCATAATAAGGAGGACTGTCGATGGCGTTGTTGGTTTTCTGTACCTAAGTGACTTGACTGTCATAAATAAGGTACGGATGGCTAAGAACTGAAGAAAAATGTCTGACA
>JAUZTA010000010.1:11474380-11492707 GCA_034780835.1 Ctenochaetus striatus | reverse complement strand
TGAAGAAAAATGTCTGACACAGTCACATGTCTAACCAGTAAATGAAGCAAAATGAAAATATAATCACTTAGGAAGAAAAAATTCATATGAGAAAGGTCTTATATGGGCTAAGCTTGTGTGTGTGTGTGTGTGTGTGCTTGTGTGTGTATGTGTGTGTGTGTGTGTGTGTGCTTGTGTGTGTGTGTGTGTGTGCTATGAGAGCTAGTTCAACGGTAATTTCACACAATTTCTTGGTGATTGGTGGTGCTTTGACCTGGTGGGAATATAAGATGAGCACAGTTTATGACATCAGGACAATTAAGTGTGTAATTGTCCACATAAATTATAGAAGATTTACGTTATCGCAGAAAAAGAGGCAGGGGAAATGAAGCGGTGTGATTAATATGCGCAATATTGACATCACTTGTCCACTAAGCTGGAAAAAATGGTAACCATCATAAAGACCTGAATGGGTTTATAATCAGGAATATGCACCGACCCATGTACACACACACAACCCCCTGACTATAGCCCAACACAAACCTACTCAGAGGTTGAGCTCCATTGTTTCTGGTGCTTTTTTTATTCCTGCTCTGTGCTACTTATGGACTTGTTGTCAGTGAATTGTACTATACAAAGCTTGGAGATGAAACCGGGGTGAAGGCGAAGTGCTGAGAGAGCTCTGACATTTAGCTGTGGTATTGTTAGCACCAACTAGCCAATTAGCACAGAGTCTACAAACCCTTTAGTACTGTAGGTGCACCAATGTGCTTGTATAACGCTGACATTACTCCAGTGAACCAGTGAGTAAGCTCAACCTTCACACAGCTTGGATCAGCAGGGCTGAAGGTTGGGGAAGGGTCTATTTTAATAGCAAATGGGAGGCAGGGAGGCTTCTTTGCAAATTTGAATATGTTTTTTACAACTGTGTCAACGTGTTTTACACAAAAAAAATATACCTAGAAAACATATAAGAAGAGTTCAGGACCAACCATGTGACTTGCCAGACCCCCCACGACCCAAAAAAACACTTACACCCTCCATTGCCCCCCTTCTTGACCAGGGCTACGACTGAATTTCAAGCCAATCATCATTACTCTGTGACAGGTCTAATCATGTTACCATGGCAGTGGAGATCTCTGGTGATGGATTACAGAGGTTAAGAGGCATCTCTCGAGGATTGAGAAACAACAAAAAGAAAGCAGTAACTGTAACATTTGAACTCAAGGGTAATGGGATTGGCCCAGCAGTTTCAGGCACGAGGTGTGAGAAAGTGAGCCAGGGTCACACACAACCCCGGTGGTCAGCAGATCTCGAGGAGGAGTAGGCAGGATTTACAGAGGACACAATGGTCGTGACAACACAAATACCAAGGGTTGAGGGCATTCAAAGCAGTGTGTGAAAATGATCTATGATCCCAGCTGAAGACTGTAGTGATGCTGTTTAGGCAACAAGCGTTGAAAAGCCACTTATTTTTGGGTAATACTCAAAATTCAGTGGTATTTGAGAAAGCTAACAATAATGACACATGGTTAAAATATATACTATCATATAACTTTTATTATGTTATGTTATGTTATGTTATGTTATGTTATGTTATGTTATGTTATGTTATGTTATGTTATGTTATGTTGAAGAAAATAGTGTCAATCACTTACAGTAAAAGTCAGCAGGAGCTTCACAGAGAAGCTAGATTCAAAGAATTTTGTTATTTGCTTAAAGAAAGACCCAATCAGTTTGTCAATATTCAAATCTTTGCAGGTTAATTTCTCCAGTGTCATCACTAAACAATTAATCGACTACTTATCATTACTCCAATATAAAGTAAGTAATATATTCTAAAGTGAGCTGTAAATCACATCACATTGCAGAATTGTTAGCACAGAGTAATATCTCTGTCTTTTTTTTCTGGACACCTTTATGAGTAGGTGATTTTGGAAACAGACAATTTTTTTACTAACTAGTGTAGGGCAAGTAGTGAAGAAGTATTAAAACACACATATTTAGAAAACAGCAAACCATCTCAGCTGAACTAATGCTCTGTTTATAGTTTGTAACCAATGTAGCTTCCCCATGACCCTGAAGCCGGAGTTCCCTCTTTGATGGTGATGCCTTAGTTGGAACTGGACAGAGATGCTGTAGCTACAGAGGTGGCAGCTGTGGACCAAGAGTGATTCCTTGCTATCTGTCTGCTAACGATATCTCTGCTGTGATTGAAGTCAAACAATGGTACCCAGGTCACATCACCTGGAGGGGCTGCGCTGTGTTACTACTCAGTCCCATGTCAGTGTCAGACCAAATGTTTGTCTCTGTGTGTCTTTGTGTAACTGTCAGTGTCTTTATGTTATGTGTAATTTTAAGACAGAGCCCAGAGCCGTGCGAAAAAAGGCTTACGTCACCCTGCAGTGAAAGCCTGCAAGCACCACCATATTCCACACAAACCCACCACACGCTCGCAGGGACTTTGTCATTTTCAACACAAACAACAGAACATGTTGGCCAATACAAAGCTGCCTTTTTGTTTTTGTTTTTTTACCCTCTACAATTTCAGCAAAAAGTTGAACAACCCAAGAAAGTGTGCAAAAGAGCACAACTGACTGAGGATGTATTTTTTTGTAGGATAAAGGGTACTACTCCTCATGCACTGCTGCATCCGCTTACGCACTGTTTTATCAAGAACTGCTCTGAACTACATCAGTCTTTAGAAAAAATGTTGACTCTTGTTCACTAATATAGCACAGGAAGTATGTTTTCAACACTTGGACTTGGCTGAAATGTCGGGTCATAAATATCTCACGTGTGCACAGTGTAGTGTTATTTTTTCCTTTTGACAAACATCCCCTTGCGGGCTAACAAAAATATGAAGCTGAATGAAGAGCATTCACTAAGTTTACACTCTCTGTTCTCATACCAAGTCCCTCCTTCATATTACTGGACTGTATACTCAGATGACAGTGTTTGTTTTTAAGATATCACAACAAACCAATTGGCTTTGGATTACATAAAAAATCACATTTTTAATTGTCCCATTTTGTCTCCCTTGAACTCTCTCCTCTCATTATTGCTCCATTCTTACCCAAACTTTTCTCTTTTCTCCTCCCTCTCGTTTTTTTTTATGTAGCTGAAGCAGAGCCAGGATCAGAGTGGACCACTTGTGGGGCTCTCAGCCTCACCCTCTACCCTCTTTAACTCATTACAACCAATTAGGTGACAGGCCAAAAAGAGGAAGGGTGGATAAGAGCGGAGAGATAATACTCTTCTGAATTATTCATCCTGCCGCTGAATCTCACCCTACCTCCACCCTGCTTCAGCTCTCTCATTGTCCAGACCTCTTAGATCCTCCTCTTGTTGCTATTCTCTCTCTGCTGTCAGTCCAATGTCTCCCTTGACTCTCCTTTTCAATGTCTATACTATAGGTCCTGGCATACTTTAAATGTAGAATTTTGAAAGAAAGTGTCCAATTGTTTCCCAAAAGGCAAATTTCAAGGCTGAAAAGCCAAAGACAAAGGTGTTGCATTGAGTTTGACACATGAAAAGGGAAAACAGGAGTTGTCTAAAAAATCAAAAACGGGCATGTTTGTCAGAGAGTTACGAAAATTGTCAGATACATGTCCTCAAATTCTAGCATCTCAAGCAAGATGAAATTAAAAAAAACATTTTCACTTCATTTAGTAAATCTTATACATATAAACCAGAGGTATAAACCAGAAGGACAGTTTTTAAAAAACATTTTGTAGAGAAGATAAACCAGAATGTCATCTGCTGTATATTTTAGGGGGGACAAGGAAAAATAGAGCATTTAGAAAAAAAACATGTTGGAGGACGAAAGTGCTTTTCTCTTCCTAATGGTCACACTCAGCTGTCATAAAAAGTATTGATAATCTTTCAAACATGCGCATGGCGGTGCACATTTCCGACAGTCTCTCTTGGAAAGCTTTTATTGTGTTTCACTCATTTGTATGCACAAGTGACACAAGCAGAGGTTCAGAGTATTAAAATAAACATTGTTTTGCATACCTGATAAATCATACAGAGTGCGTTTCCTTATTGCTTTAGCAGTTTTGGAAAGCTGGCCAGTCTTCCTATTGTTGAAATCAGAAAGATGTGTTGAATGAGTTTTAGACTCTGGTCAAGCATCCAGAAAAATTGTTTGTTTATAGCTTTTTTTTTCCTTTTTCTTTTGGCCTACCTTTAACTTTAAAAAAAGTTGTTCTACAAAGCAGCAAACAGAGCTTTTTGAAAACACTTTCCCTGAACATAGACATAAAAAAATACCAGCAATGCGTTTAATGTAAATGAGCTATATTGTGAATTTTGCCAGTAGAAAAACAACTCAAGTGGTCAGAACAGGACAGCTCAGATGTTTACCTGTTGAGACTTTCAGCTGTCTTTCCAACTGCTAACCAGATGTTGGTTTTGTGTTTTTTAATTCTTATTAGTTTTAATATTTGCCAACTTCTCTAGTTTCATATTTGTCTGGTGTTTCCATGTGGATCAAGATCTTTATTAACAACCTGAAACAAAGGTGTAAACGCACAAAGGAAGGAGGGAGGTGAAGAGATAAGCTGCACAGACCATGAGAAGTGAGTATCAGTCAGACATATACTGTAGATAATGAGAAAAATTAGTGGACAAGAGACAAAACGAGGTGGCTGAATAATGTATTGGAAAGATGAGGGGACAGTGAGACGAGGAGAACCAGAATGGAAAAGAGAGGGAGAGAGATGAGATATCGTCTGTGAGGTCTCATCACACACTTGCTGACATTGCTTTAATCTCAGGGCCAAGAGAAGACCAGAGGGCCCACTGACGCACACACACACACAAAACACACATACATACTGTTGCGGGGTGAACCTGGTTGCTGGCCTGAAGGGACAGATTTACTGTGTGTTTGTAGAGCAGTGTTAGCAGCTGCTTTTTGCAATGGGAGTGTAAAAAAAAATATTAAAGTCAGGCAGGTCTCCTGCATGACATCATAACATACAAAAATGAAGACAGTTTAATATGGCAGGTTTATGTTTATGTTTGTATTTCATACTCGCTCACAATACATTCATGTACTTTCTGCAAGAAAACACGCTTTGACATTGACTCTTTATCATCAATAACTCTTCATTGTGTTATAACTTTGTTGAAAAAAGGGGGTGATTTAATGTGATGCAGGAGGTGTTGGCATAAATGCTGGAAGGAGCTTCCGGGTCTGAAAAGTAAATCCAATACAGAAGTGCCAGCAGGCGGCAATTCTGCTGGTGGCAAAAAAAAAGTGTCTGATTATGAGCTTCTACGAAAGTGAGCCTGATTAAGAATCCAAGTTAACATTTTCCTTATGAGTTTATAGTCCAAATCCCTAGTTGCACGCTTCTTAAATGTAGCATAATGTTTATTTTGTAAATTATGGTCTCAAATAGACTTAATGAGTCAATAAAGCGAGGGAAGCCTTAGGGCGTAGCTACTTTGTGAATGACCAGTAATTAACGCAGCGCTTCCTGGGCTCTCAGTCAGATCCAAATAGGATAGAGGCGCACCAATGCATAACCCATACATTTTTTAGTCTCTTATCGAATTATGGTCAAAACAAACACAAAAACAAGATGAAGAGGGCCATAATGCTCAACTCAAGGCGTTCAGGTTGTTAAATCAACACACCTTTGGGTGACCAGTTGGTGGCTCCATCCTTTATTTATTATACAGTCTATGGATATGAAGCCAGAGGAGCAACAGAGGACTCAGCAAGTGCAGAAGACTTGGCAGACAGGGCCGAGATGACTGTCAAGACAAAGTTTTTTCCCTTTCTCATCTTCTCATAGTGACCCATGTTGACATGGAGTCACTTTGTGCAATGAGCAACCAGGACAGACAGAGAGAATGAATAAACGAGGGAAGAGGCATAGAAGGAGAAAAAGAAATACAAAGAAACTGAAAAGCAGGTGTAGCTAAGAAAATGTAAAAGCATAAAGTTGCAACGGAAACAGACTGAGAAAAGGAAGCAGAGAGGCAAATTACAGCAACAGGATCTGGAAAAGAAACCATCACACAGAATTGGAGAAAATGGTACTTGAGTAAAGAAAGTGCGCATATAAGGCTTTTAGAGCAGGACGGCACAGAATCCAGGAAAATAAACAATCTTAAAAGAGTGGCACGCGCCGGCTTAATTATGGCTTTGTCGTTAACATTTGATTAGTGTTTATGTTCTGTTCACAGTGCCTCTGGCCAGGCTTTTACACACACACTCACATATACTCTCTCACACACACACAAAATTTCCATAACATGCATGAATGCACATACATTTTGCAAATATGCACACTTCAATCAAGACCTTTTCTGACAGCGTGCACACTCAGCCACATTAGCAATAACACACACACACAGACGCATGTACAATACATACACACATCGCAAAGCGCTTTCTTTCTACAGGCCAAGCAGACCTTATAAATACTGTCCCACATTGTGATTTTGTTTGAGCTCCGTCTCCATGGTGCTGCTTCCTTACATGTTTATAGTGACTGCCATTATAAATTAAAATCATCTTAACAACACTTAAGATGGGCCTTGCATGCGGGTGCAGCCAGGCAGGGACAACAGGAGAAAGACGCAGAGACCTGGGCTATCCCAAGATCTAGAGAGACAAGAGACAGACAACAAGTAGAAAGAGCAGGAAGAAGACTGTTGCAGAGAAATAAAGAAAGAGCCGGGTTTGCTACAAATGGCAAGTAAGATGTAAAGCAGTTGCACAGTCATGCAGCCAGAAAACTATCCACAGCGCTCACGTGCCCGATGGGGTATGGTTACAAACACGTGGACGGAGAATAAAATCCAATACCAGAACAATAACCAGCCAGAAAGATAGTCAGATACACAGAAGCTTTTCGGGGTTGGACCTGAATGCATCAATGAGACTGGCCCACCTCTGCAGGGAAAAGTATCGCAGATAATCTGTCTTTACTCACACCAAATTCAGTTCAATTTTATTAAACATTTTCATAGAATCTAAGTTCATTTAAGTTTATTGCAACAGTTTATGATAGATTAAATGTGCATGGCTACTTTGTTTTCTTTGCCAAAAAAAAAAAGGTCAGAGAGCCAGACTGAGTTTATGATAACAAAATCATTAGTGTTGTGCAATATGACGGTGTATAAATGCCAGAAGACTAATTTAATTGCTTCTACTGTCAGAGTTTTTGCTGAATTTTGCTAAATGTAAGCACTGACAGACACTTTCTTGATTGATTTTCATTTAAAGGTACAATATTACATCATATATCCAACTAAAGATCTAAAATAACATCCTGGTGAAGGATTTCATATCTGCCATATTACACATACAAACAAATAATTTAAGATAAATTACTAATTGCTTAAACCTGATATTTCTCTGAAACCTTCTCTAAAGACAACATATTCTGTTGCTTTCAATTATATTTCCTCTGTCCTTCATCAGCAGTTAAGAGCAACCTTTCCCACCAGCGTAAACTAACACGTTAATTCCTTATCAGCGGTTAGCTACAGAGTTAGTTTCCACATTATTCAGCATCTGCTGATAATCAGCGGTATGCAGGTGCAGCCTCTTACTAGGGTCAGGCTTTTAAGTGTGCTGCTGAGAGATAATGGAAAGACTAAAGATATTGATTTATGTTCTGCTTGCCTTATGGTCTTCACATCTGCTGGCGACACGCAGACCCTGCTTCCTAAGCACTCTTCATCCCTCTAGCTCTCACAGAACACCTTGATAGAAATGTATCGAAATCACTAATACTCTTTGTCATTTTACAAAAAATAAAGTGATGATTGGATGTGGATCATCAAGGCTCTGCAAGCAGCTGGCTGTGGACGCTGGAGAAAATCACTCCAACTTTGAGTGGAAATTTACATACTAAGCTGACAGGGATGGTTACTGTCCAGACGGTGACTGTGTGCCCAAGCTGAAGACAACTCACTGCCTTTGTATCTGGACAAATAGCTGTGTAATTTACAAAGGCTGGCATTCGGAGCATCGTTGCCATGGCTTGTGACGCAATACATTTCCTTTGAAAAGAGAGTCAAACTTTGCTTGCAGGGCCGTCTGTTGTTGCCAAAGGCCTAATTGTCCCAGTTTACCTAACAGCTGGGTCGCAGAGTTTTGACAGTCCAGTGAAACATTGATTCAAAGCAGGTTATTGTAAGAACTAAAGCAGTGGCAGCACGGTTAAGTGTTTCAGGAGAAAGGTCCCAGAGCAGCCGCTCAGACAAATGTTGGGTAAAATTCTGCAGTGAAACAGAAGGAATGAAATATTGATCGATCGACACGAATCAGGTGTGAGGAGTGCAGTGAATGATGCCATATGGTGCCAATGCATAGATTAGAGGGAAGTTTTTTCAGCAGAGAAGTTATAAAAGTAGAAGTTTAGTATGTTGCAGAAACTACTGAAAAAGTTGGCTGTTTTTAGATAGCAACTGTTTAAAATTGCACCTTAAAACACACATGTTCTCTTATTTTGAGGGTAAAGATACTTGAAGTGGCAGGTGGATTTTTTTTCTGCTATTTGTGCAACTAGTGAGATTAAGCCCAGATGTTTAGTTCACCCTCTATTTTACTTTAAACTGGTATAAACAATATAAACCAGTTTACTTCATGCACCTGTGAGTATTTTTGTCTCTGTGTGCAACTCTGGCTTCAACCTGTTTGGCTCATCCATCGTGATTGTTGAAGAAACTTTTAATTCAAGCATTTATGAACTAGAATCAGCATTTGGGGAAAGTAGATCTGATATTTTGATGCAGTGAGACGTCCTGACATTTCTGTAACCATTCACCAGAAACAAATAAGACAACAATCAAAGAAACAAACTAAGCACCAACAATCCCTGAATGTTCATATTAGTCGTCAGTTCGTATCACCTCCTCAGCGTCACTGTACTCACAGAAATACATCAGCAGATAAGAGGAACATGTAGTTTGAATAATATAGTAAGAGCAAGATTGAGCATACCGTTAAAAATCCCAGTAAATCAATAAAACCCCCGACCTGCAGCATTTTGTTTAAATGAATGACTGCTACAAGATAATGACACAACAATTTGTCAGTATTTGCTGCTCCTGTAGTCCGTCTACAGATTCCCTGCCTCTGCAAAAGTCTCCGGCACTTGCAGAGCGATGGAGAGATGAAATGTACAGTAGAAGGGAGCTGGGGGACTGCCTCTGGGTTTTCCTGGCTGTGAAAACACATCTGGAGTGTTTAGAGGGGCTCGGACGGTCAAAATAAACTCTTGGCATTTACCTTCGACCCTTGCGGCCAAATGCCACATTATTCCTGGCCTGCTACAGCGACAATGACATTACATAAACACTGATTACTGGGGATTAAGGGGTGTCAAAACCCCCACTGATCACCGATCTGGAGAACAGGATCAACAGGAAAACAGGAGCACTGAATGACTCCAGAATGTGTGTTTCTGCATGTACACAGAATTTCACCTTCAGCTTTTTTTTTTTTGTATGTTGTGCACTGTCAAGTAAATAAACAACAGTAGTTTGCTTTCCCCACTCATTATAAATGCGAGAGTGCGTGTGAGTGTGTGTGGATATGTATATGTGCGTGTGAGTGTGCATGTCCTGTTCCTGAGTGAGAGCTAGCAGGAGGAAAAAGGTCTGAATATCGGGGGGGAA
Source organism: Ctenochaetus striatus (assembly GCA_034780835.1). Lineage (NCBI taxonomy): Eukaryota > Metazoa > Chordata > Actinopteri > Acanthuriformes > Acanthuridae > Ctenochaetus > Ctenochaetus striatus. The sequence goes on along the minus strand of JAUZTA010000010.1, from coordinate 11,483,077 downwards.
ACCTGATTCCTGGTCGGCCTTCCCAGGACAGACAGTCCATTCCCCAGGGAGACACATTTTGCCCTGAAAGGAGAAATTAATACAGCAGCTAACCTCCACTCTCCTTTCTTTTTGACTCACTCCTATTCTCCTCTCCAGACCGTTTCCTCCGTGCACACACAACCCACTCATCCATTTCCTCTTTTGAAGGACGATGAGACTATGAACATCTCTAAAAGAGAGATGTTTTCTTTACATTTCAGTCTGCTTGCTCTGGACATAGTGCATACTCCTTTGTGCCTCTGCTGGCTTTAGAGAGACACGCTTTAAATTTGAGTCACCATAAGCATGCACCTGCTTTGCTCCAGTGCCCTTGAGCAAGACACTGGATCCCTACAAGCTGAAGGGGTAAGTGGAAAGAGAATTTTCCTACAGGGATCAATATTGTATCACAACCAAAATCAAGCTCCCTCCTACTCCTTCCTCCTTCTTCTGCTCGTCCTCTGTGTCACACTTTGGTGTTAGAGGGTAACATGCCGCTCTGTGGAAAAACAAAGCCACAACTTGAGGGTGGAGGGGCACAAGAAGGTTAAAGCAGTTGCTGCAGAATGTGACAGGCCACTGAAAGAAGTGTCAGGACACATGACATTGAGACATTAAGGCCGACTGTGACGAACACACAGAGAGGCCAGGTATGAGCGGGATTGTTGCAAATTTAATAACTTAAAAGTAGTGAAAAACTCCAAAGCATTGGGGACGAGAGTTCATTCAAGGTCACCAAATTATGCTTCAGGATGTAACTAATGATTACCATTATAAAATAACAGACCTATATCTAAAAAATACCAGAAAATAGTGAATAATGTCTGTATTTTTTTCTGTTATTCAATGTATTGCCAAGAAAAGCAGTGAATTGTCACCTGCTGGAGGCTGAAAAAAGAAAAAAGTGGCTATTTCACTAGAAGAATGAACTAAGCAATTAATCTATTACTAAAATAATTTCAGATAAAATTTTATGCCAATCAGTCCTCAATAATCGACTAATCATTTGACTAAACTCTAACTTCTGCATGTGACCATTACCACTTATTATCTATTTATCAACGTGTTCTGTTCTCTACATTTTTCTCATGGCTGATAGCTGATCTTGCATATCTTCTACACAAACAGAACAGCCAATCAGCTCTGAGAGGAAGAGAGGGGAAGAGATAGAGAAGCAGCGAGGGAGGGGAAGTCAATTAGAACGGGCAGTACAGCAAATGAGAGATGATATTCCCACTCAGAACAAAAGGAAAGAAGCGAATGATGGCAGAGGGAGGGAGAGAAAGAGAGGGAGTGACGAAAGAGCAAAGGCATTTGGTCCATAAAGGATTCTTAATGGAGCAGAATTTACACAACCTGCTGAGGTGAACAGATAAAAGAAAAAACAGCAGCGCTAAATGAACAACAAGCATCCAATCTGCAGTCCTGAGCAGGTTAAAAACCCTGCACGCAAAGTGCCGAGTGGCTTTCTCCCTTCACTACTTTACTGTACCACTTCCCTCTCTACTCCACCCGTTTTTTTCTTTCTTACTTAGTCATCAATAAAAACGCATTCATGTGCTGACGAAAAAGCAAACAACAAAACAAAAAGCTATTTTCTGATTTTGATTAATAATGAAAAAAGGTCCAAAACTAGGTGTGTCAGTGGTTTTTTGGTTCTTTTTGGAACATGCCGGAGGCGGGGGGGTTGTTAGTAGATTTTGTGTCGCGTGGTTGAAAACCTGGAAAAGCAGACCAGTCTGTTACTATGACCCAGGTGAGAGAGTAGAGTAGCTGGTGCGGACATGGTTCAGGGGGACGGAAAACTGCAAAGATAGACAAATGAAGGGAACACATTCAATCAACAAGCTGTCTGGGCTAAATGAGTTTAATAATGTCAGAAAGGCAATTCACCTTTAATGAAAAGCTTGCGTGCTGCATTCTGTGTACAGCACTGTTAGCACAATGGATGAGGGACAAATTAACCGTAACTATATATATATATATATTTCAAAGGTTATTTGACCAAACCATCAGAGGACAGGTTATAGAGAGCATCTGAGTATCTCCCTTCACATCTATAAATAATGTGTCTTTAGACTCAAGCTTCAATAAACAGACACCATCACTGATGCTTGTGCCATAAAAGGTTAAAGTGAAGGCATTCCTGCACAGAATGGACACCAAGGGGTTTATCTGGCAAAGATTTATGCCACATGAAACGTTTACTTTGGAAATTTTGTGAAGCTACTGTTTCAGATCAAAGACAAGACTCCCTGTCAGTGTCCGACTTCTCTGAAGGAGTCAGCGTCTGCTTCCCTGTCAAACTAACGATAATTATTTTTTGAAGAATAAACAATGCATTATTGAAAGCTGCAACGGATCTCCAAGCACTCTAGTCTTGTCTCGTAAATTCCCTTATTGTAGTGTCAGGTGTATTTGTTTGGGTTTTACATCAAACCGTGCAGATTGCAAGACAGATATCTAAAAGTGGATATCCCAGGATTTAGTTTTGCACTTGCAGGAAGTCAAGTGACTAATCAAATGAAAGTTTTCAAACAGAATGGCCAAAAATTAAGATTCAAAGGTTAAGATATCCTCACTTTTTGTCCCTATGGTGATCAAATTCATTCACCAAACCAAACCAAGTCATTTTTTGTGCCTGATGCAAACCAAACCCTGACTATTGGACCGTCCCATCATAAAATGATTTATTTCTAAAAAGTGTGTCTGCAAAGATTCTCTGTCATTCAGGTTAGGCTATGTATAAACACTAAACAAAGGCAACTGGATTTGCTTTCCAACAGTGGTTTGCAACTATCTTGGAGGGAGCAGACAAATGATATTGTCCTGTCAACAACTGTTGGTGATGTCACATGGCATCATCGATCATTTTCTCAGCCTTAACAAAGCTCATCAAGAGCCACAGAAGACATTACACAGCTGTTTTCACAGAGTAAGTAGGATCAAACATGGCTATTAAACTTGTTTCAGTGTGTTAAAATCCTAAAGTGCATCTTTAACTTGAGTGAAGAACAGATAGCTTCATTATATTCAAGAAAAAAAGTGCTAATTTCTCAAGTAGCCTGACAGCAGAGTTTATGCAGAATTTCACATAAAACAATGAGTTGTAAAGATTAGTCTCCTGAACACAGAAATGCAGGTGATACTGCTCGAGCCCTATTCTAAAAACTACATGTTATAATTTTGCCCCGTATCTCTCCCTGGACTTTTTAAGACATCAATAATACATGACCGGTATATTTTCACCCTCCTTAGAAGCAATCAATCACTCTGGCTGGTCAGTGCTCGGTCTTGACTGCTTTTCCTGTCTGTCCACAGGCGCTATTACTGTATTACTGTATTTCAAGGCTGAGGTCTGGAGGAATGCTGTACCAGGTCAGAGCCTAAGATGGGATATGTGCAAGCAGAGTCCAGATCGAGACATGACACAGCTTTGTGGATTTTTCAAATTGCTAGTATTAGTTGACGGCATGTAGTATGACCTGATCGGGGACTTGAAGCGTGATTTTAGACTCGGCTCCCACAGCCCCAAAAGACCTCTTGCTTGGAAGAATGACTAAGAACAAAACATGTGGCCTCATGTGATGGTCTATATGTGGCACAACCTATGTTGGAAATGGGCAGGAGGTCAGAGGTGAGGGGAAACACTGAAACTGATCCTGCTGTTGTCATCTCTTGAGCTTAGAGGGCAGGTTTGCAGACACATCAGATGCATAAATACACACAGTGGTGACAGTAACAGTTAGAAACATTGATGGAAAATAAATCTGTATTGACTATTTATTTAAGTCAATTATCAAGCAAAATGTATCTCCATCTTCTCTGGGAAACTGTCTATCCGTTTTTGCAATTCTAGTAACTAAACCATTAATCAGAGAGATTAATCAATAATGAAAATAATCTTAGAATGCAGTCCTAAACATCTGCTCAAAAATATATACAGAAAACCTTTATACTTAATTTGCACATAGATTACATGCCCAAACTTAACAGTTTCTTTGAAAAATCACACTTTCTTATGACTCAGACTTAGACTGTCTGCTTCTATTTGGTTTTTTTTTAACTTAATTTAAACCGACTTTACCAGACCATCCCTGCTCCTAACAACGTACTTCCACTGCAGGAGAAACAAAGAGACATTCAAATGTGACAAAGAGGTCTTGAGCTTTAACTGTGGGTGAGTGAAAGGACCCTAACAGAACAGTTAACATTTCAAACTGTACATGCACCATTTGCACCATAGCCTGGGCAAACGCATGCACCTGCAGGGTCGTCCAAGCAACCGATCAGGTTTGTTAGCAAAGGAATTCCGTGCAGTCCGATGATTTTCACACATTCACAGACGTTTCCTGGGAACACTATTGTCACTTTTTACAAGTTTCTGGTTTCCCTCCCTCACTTTTTTTTTGGTAGTGTAGAAAACAAGGCTTTTATTTGAGTCTGTTCATCTCAACCAGAGGAGAAGAAAGGACAGGAAATGAGCGAATGGAGAGGGGGGAGCAGAGGAGAACCTCGGTGCCAGCTCTGAATTAGCATACAGCTGTTACACTTGCAGGAGTCAGTATTAAAAGAAGTGTCTCAACCACACCAGACAGTCGACGTACAGATGTGAAACAGTTAACAGTAATGTAACCTGAACTGTTTAAGAGGCAGGATGTGAAAGTTGCCGTAGAACTTTATCTGGGAAAGAAATCTGTCTCTTTGAGGATGCATATGAGCAGCTGTGACAGTTAAGGATTGTAGTGTGTGTGCCCATGGAGGGGCATTACAGTGGAGAGCTACTTCACCCCTCTTCCATACACACTTGAACACACACCTGAGAGGAGAGGCTCTCTAGAAGCAGTGCATCTGTTCTAGTGTCCCCTGTTACAATGCAGGACTAATTAAAGGATCAAGGGAAGTTAGCACAGCGTCCCACACAGCAGTACATGGCTCAATTTAATTACAATAGATCAACGCCGCCTTAATTGAGCTTCATCTCACAGTGAATTTTCTTCACATATGGTACATCTCCCAGCATGGTGAGCACCTCACATGTAATTAATCAAAACAAATGCACAGCTCAGGGTGGTACACATTCATATGTGCACCCGACACCATGGCTATGTGATGTCAGAGTGCAAGGACTTTTGAAAACCCTTTAAGATCTTGGCTTCATTTACATTTTTCAATACAAGCCATCACAGAGGCAGCTCACTTCTGTAGTCAGTCCATCCCTGTCTTAAAGCCCATGGCATCTGAAACGTGATCCATGCACCTCAGAGAGCCAGCTCTGCTTTCTCCGACAGAGAAATAACAACAATGGCAGAGCTGCCATCGACTCCAACACCCTGTAATGTCAGGGAGAATGTCACCCGCGACTACCCTGCAAAGGCCACCGTTCTTAATGAGAAACACACAGGCTGGTGGCAGTGCACAACATGTAGGTCGGCATGTGCTGCAAAGACGTGTTTGCAACTCCAAAGAGGAAGGAAAAAACAAATTAAGAGAAGTGAAACAAGTATAAGCTGATCTGTGCTCACTCATGTGCCGCTGTTGGTATATGATGAGAGCACATATGAGAGTTGTGGCTCTGCGGTGGGATTTCCCTCTGTTATAAACACATGATGGCATTGGCAGGGAGACCGCTGTACTTGTCTAAACAACGACACGGAAAGCTCAGTTTGGTCAAAGGAGCTCCCACACATAATGCTCTGTCCGCTACTTGCTAAGCACAGACACAGCTGGATGACAACTGCTGGTGCACGTTTCACTTTAAGAAGAGACTAAAATCTGCTGTGAAAAACTTGCTGGGTTTATTATTTGCTCTTTTGGATAAATCCTTCACTTATTCATTCTGAAACCAGGGCACAGTCAACCAAGAGACAGTTATAGTTTGGCTTGGCTCTTTGTTCCATGAATTAGTCCAGAAATGTTGGTCTGGCAGAAGGGAGCAGTCACCACTACCAGTGAGCTCGTACTTTTTCAGTGTTTACATGTTGTATACACTGTGTATCATGTGGTACATGGGTACTTCAAGGTCCTGACGGGATAGTTTCTACAGTACGGCAAGTTATGTTTACTGCATGTGTTTAATTAGTGAAATTATCCTTCATCTGTTTGAAAAAGCTGTAAACATAATGGGTTCAGAATGGGTTCAGGACATTTTTACTTATGCATTATTTACCTCACCTGTCATACAAGTGCTGCAATAAACAAGCGCAGTCACAGGAAAGTTTTTAACCACACTTGCACCCCCCTCACATGAAAATAGTGTTGTGTTTTTACTTCTCTCCTCCACTCCAATAAATCATTCAGACCTATCCACCATATGAACTCAGGTAAACTGAAGGAAACATACTGCAAAGTAATGTGTCTACAAGTGTGAATATCAGAAGCACCAGAAATATTTATAAGGGGATTTGGAGTTGAAAAATTGGCATTAACCTCCCGCGGATTTGGACGAATTCAATTAAATATCCAGGGTCCTGGTGATTTAATCAGACAGAGACAGGGGGAAAATGAACAGAAGACCCCGTGTTGTGATGATGTATGGCATACGACCCTGCTAATTGCCATTAGCAACTCAGCTTCCTTAATTGTAAAATTCATCAAATGAATGCTGGTAATAATAGCACGATTGGAAGCGAAAAAGTTTATAGAAGCCTGTTTTGCAGCATGTGGCTTCACTCCCCAACTAACTTTAAAAAGTTGCAGGAAAACACAGACAGTAGCCACGTTTTTAAATCACGGCGTTTAAAATGTGTGTTGGGTTTGGATCAATAAAAACACAATGATACACTTACATGAACGCGTGGTAGATGAAAGCGCATCCTCTTGGTCTTTCCAGCACGTTGTAGAGACAGTTTTGCAACTTTCTGAAGCGCTTGCTCGAAGCGGATGAGTTAGCCCGGGGTCCCGGCGGCCCAGGCAGCGGGGTGCCCAGCAGACCGGTGCGGTGAGACGGGTGTCCTCGCTCCGGGGTGGACGGCTCGCTTCTCTCCGTGTGGACAGCGGTGAGCGCCACGAACTCCACACGCCTGTCGTCGTTCGGAGCCGGGGGAACCAGCATTCTGATGCCGCCGTTGTTTGACGGACTTCCTAACATTTTCAGACCGGACGATGAAACTACATATGATCGGACACTTTTCACTGGACCGTCCGCGGGCGCGCAGAGCTCAGTTTTGACCGAGACATAGTCCGGTTTGTCTTGGCTTTTAAGTGGACTTCAACTACTTTACCGATCAAAACACATATGTAAATCTCATCCCTGCTATTTTTAAGTCTCAGTTTGATTAGTTGAGATTTTTAAAGTTATCTGTAGATTAAGAAACGGTCGCAAAAGAAAAGATGCACAATACTGGGACAAGTGCGTCGCGCTGAAACGTGACCTTCAGCGATCATTGTTAAGAGTCAGATTTGAGAAGTAAATAGCGGGGGTGCAACAAAGTTATTAGGCTACACATGCACTGACTTCAAGAAAACAAGTAAGATAGGCTACTAACGACCTGCCATCACTTTATCTATAAACTTAAGACAGTTACAAATAAGCAAAGCTTCGAAACTAGCGTGCGCTGCCGTCATGCAGTGGCTCTCTGCTCTCTACAATAAACTACAACAACAAGCCTTGTTTAATTGGGTTCGCCTTAGCTGTATCTTTAGTTTAAATTGGCAGAGTGAGTTATCAGAGATATCATCCGACCGCTCTCCCCTCCCTGTGCGTCTTTCTGGTCCAGCGCTCCTCCGCTCCGGCAGGTGGGGTGGAGCGCGCACAAGTGGAGACCATTAGTATGATGTCAAGAATTGCATGACGAGCAACTCTAAAACTCTATAGAAAAAGCCCATTAAAAGCTCGCCGATGTTTGCATCTTATGCACACGCTTTCAGAGATGATACATCTCCTCCTCTCTTTACAGCTGACGAGAGGCGAGGACTTCACGCACGGGATGGGTGAGCGCGGGACGCACGCGCTGACGGGGAGAGGGGGACCGTGATTTTGGAACTAAATGTCTAACTTTTATGAAAGAATGCATGTATGACACATTCATTGAGACTTCTGAAACATACTTTTTAAAAGGTCAGTGATTGAATGAACAAACGTCTCCTTTGTCTCTCTCCTTAAACGATCTGACTTGTTCTTCTTATCGGGGTTTGAATTGGTTGCTGTCGGGTTTTGGGCTGCAGAGACAGCTGCTGGGGGGACACAGCGACACAGACCACAGCCTCCATGTCAGGAGGACTGAGCTTTCTAAATCTATGACTGTGACACACACAGAGACGCTTGTGGTTATGACACAAATACTAGGGTTATGGAGCACAGTGCCCTGTAAAGAGATCACCTGTCACGAGGCCCTCTGAGGTGGTCCCCAAACTCTTACTGGAGCTCACAATGTCATCTGACCATCAAAAGGGACACATGCAAACACCAAGATAATTCACCATGCTCTGATATTTCTATTTCACTCAAACAAAATCGATACAGGCCGGATATAAACCTGGTGGCACTTGATGTGAAATATCCAGGAGAGAGGAAAATATGAATTTGGACTTTCAAAACAAAAAGTAACAAATTCTATCCAAAGCCACATCTCTCATACCTCTGGTCCACGCTTGAGTGAGTCCTTCCTCATTCACAACACTTCTGTAAAACTTAATCATACATTTGTTTTTCCTGAATAAAAACAAACGACACAT
>JAUZTA010000010.1:11427180-11437437 GCA_034780835.1 Ctenochaetus striatus | reverse complement strand
ACTGAACCCCTAGTTTATGAAGTTTTGGCATTAACAGGGCATGCATTATATGTGAAGTTCTTCTGGCAGGACAGGGGACCATCATGGAAGCAAGCAATGCATCAGAAATAATTAAGTTATCTCAAAAAAGCTCCAGTATGTTGTTAAATGAAAACAAACTAAATAAAAAGAAAAGAAGGGAGCAGGGCATGGTAGTAAACACCCCATCCCAGTGAAAGATTCATTGACCATTAATTTCTTTGGGGTGTTTTAGCTACATTATATCCAACACAACCTTTATAAACTGCACATGGTCTGCAACAGTAAATAGAGATGCGTACCTTAATATGTCCTGGTGTTGTCAGGTGTAACTTGTACAAGGTGTCACCTCTTATGGACTTTTCACAGACCTGATAAAAAGAAAAAGACAGTGTAATATGAAAGTGATGAACGATGATATGTTCTTGCCAGCTTATCTACAGTTTGCTGAACTGAAATGATCTTTTTATAGCTCCCATGTTACGGTAGCCATACATGGTTTTGATAGCATATTGTTACGATGTCTTTGTTTAACAACACATTTAGTTCCAGCAAAAAATATTAGAGCACTTAATGAAGGAGGTTCAGCTCTGCAGTGGACAGGGTAAAGTATCAGTACAGCTTGTCATGTCATTACGTTGCAAATGAGTGTACACAACTCAAAGCTAACGTGAGCCTATTTGAAAAACACACTATATTTTTGATCAGTTTGGCTAACTTAGGCTAGCTTACCTTGCATTCAATAAACTCAACATCTTCATCATACGGTGTTTCAAAGTTATCCATTTTAGTTATTCCTGACTAACGTTAATGTTATCCTTGCAAGAAAAAGCTAGTAACTTAGCCTAGCAATATTTAACTAGCTAGCACACGAGATTAAGCTAGTAAGCACAGAAGTGGCAACGACAGTCTGACAGATGACGTTAGCGTTTCGCGCAATGTTATTCTGCTGACTCTAGGAAATTAGTGTTTATATAAATAAAGATACATATATTTCATGGCCTCAGTGACTTCTGTTTAGCTGTTGACAAATAGGACTAGCTACTTCCTGTGTGTTCGTACAGTTGTCTTAGGGAAACTCACAAAAGCGGTGCCTCTTTAAATCGAGTCACCACCTCAAAAGAACTTTCACGGTGCTAAAAACGAGCGCTCCCTAACTTGAACGTAATCGTCGACGCCCCCTGCTGGCCAGAACCTCACTTGCACTCGAACTCGATGGCACAAATTGCACACAGGACTGCAAAAATTTGTACATTTTCTGTTTATTTGGTTCTAAGAAGAATTCGCTTCGTATATACAAAAAAACAAACATTTTCAGTCTGACTTTGGAAACTTGGGGCACCTATCAAGCTGTGTGAGGCATCTGTGCACCATTGTGTAGACTTGAGGATAAACCGATGAAGCAATGTGATACAGTAGACAAGACAACAGCTTCCATCACTCATTTTTTTTCAGTACAGTGTTAGTCTGAGCAACTACAAAGATATCAATTTACAGAGATACCTCAGTAATTTGTCTAAATGGCCATTTTGCAAGCCATGTTGACATGGGCACAAATCATAAGCACTTGTAGGTATAGCTCCCATCATATTTACATGCAAATGTGAATACTAGTATGTACACTGACCAATGATTTACACATCCTGTTATAAAGAGGCTCTATGTAAATGATAAATACATATTTTGTTTTGCATTCAGGAACTTGGCTTACTACTTAGTCGCAGAACATGTTTTCCACCTGTTTCACAATTTTTTTCAGAGGCCGTTAACACACCGCATAAAAACAACAACACAGCATCAGCAGCTGCTGTTATTCTTGATCAAGAGTTAGACAGATGCATTGACAGAAATAGTTAAATAAAGTTATGACAGCAATCCAAAATAAAGAAATATCTAAATAAATGAACACTTTAAGGAAATATAGGAGCATAGTCTGGTGCATTATCCTAAATCACTATAAATACAAAAATATTCCACCAGCATCACCCATACTACTTTAAAGCCGTAAAAGTTAGACGGGCAAGGGGCCAAAGCACGAGAGGCCTGTGTCTGATAATCATAAATCTTAATTTACAAGGTACTGATAACATACCACGTAGTGAGATGACAAGAAAAAAAAGACATTTCCGTTAGAAAAAAAAAAAGCCAAATGGGTAATCAATCTGTTGAAGACAAAAAGAGAACCACAAGTCACCATACGGGGGTAAACAGACACTTTCACACAAAATCAAAAGGAGTACAGCAATGTCACTGATCAAATATCTAAGAGACATGTTGTGATGTTTCAGTAGCAGGAAGGTAAGGTCAGGGGTGAAACTTTGGTCAGTTTGAAGAGTTGTAGAGTCCCCCTGGAAGATTGTTCAAACGTGAACGCAGCTCCTTCCGGACCTGGGTCACCATGGCCAGTTTGCGTTTGTATTCCTGAAAAAGTCCATAGCAAAAAAAAAAAAGATCAATCAAAGCTCAAAAATCTTTTCCTTTGATTGACAGAAATTGTGATTTTTTTACTTTTAAAAGTTTTAACAGCAGCATTTTCAGGAACATGATGTTTTGCAAGTAGAAAACTGTAAATATGGGACTGACATGAAATTTAAAAAATCTGAGTCAAGGATACGAAGACAACATAAGACTGGAAATAATGTTACCAATATAGATTAATAATGCATTATAAAGTACGTACATAAAGTAAGAGTGTGATGTGAGTAATTCAGGGTCTAACCAGAATTTTGATTTCTGGCCAAAAACTTTGATCTAACATTGGGTCTCATCTGAAAACATGATATCTATCTTTATATAAAGGGGGAAAAGAGTTATGTGGTCAAGTTAAACATATTGTTTTGACTGTTAAACTTGCAATTCATTTATACTCTTATAAACTACAGAATTTCAGTTGATTTTTTGGACAAAAAACAAAAAAAACTTTTGACTCAGGTCATGACTAAGATGCTTCATGAATTACTTTCACCTCTTAGCATTGAGGATTCAAGATCAAAGCTTTCTCTTCATTTTTCAAGTAAATACAACCAACGACCGCAGGGAGTTTTTAAATTGTATCCTGGTACTCCTAAGGGCAAACTATTTCACAGAAATAACATCTGTGATTCACATTTGAAGGTCACTTAAGAAAGCAACCAGCTGTGCTGACAAATGATTTTGCCTAATTCATGTATTAGCACCAATATTTACCCTTTGCAGATACTTAAGTGTCATGTTTCATCTATGTTCTGTTTTTGCTGCATGCTAATGTTTATTGTGTTTGCTTAACAGCTGATGCATATTTGTAGTCAGGAAGAAAAGCATTTCTCAAGTCACAGGAGGCTTTAGAGGCTTTCAATAATATAGAATTTGTCTTTAGTGCTGTTTAAAAAAATCATCTATAAATGTTTACAGATAAAATTACCCTGCTCTATACAGAGATTCCTAAAATCTGTGGTATCTTATATTTTTTATGGTTTTGACATGTAGGCATAATGAGTTTTCCTCTATTTAAGCACATCAACAACATCTTTTAGGTTGTGTTTAATTTCCAGCTCCTTTAATCTGAGTGTGTCTCTTAAATTGACTCAGTTGATTTTACGAAAAATAAATAAATGAATGAATGAAAATACAGTCATTATAGACCATCTATTAAGTGGAGGAATTGTAAAATGCATGTAACACCAGGAGCTGCAAGTTGCAGCAAAATAAAAGCACTCACAGAATCTGTTTTTATTTTTTATTTTCAGTTTGTTTATTGCAGAAGATTTGACTGAGTGAAGATACATTTATGAAATACTTTGTCCTCTTGGTTTCCTGTGGATAAAGGCTGGACAGTTACTGTCACCACATTAAATAATGGCCATAAGAAAACAAGAAAACATGTAGGAAAATTTTTCAAAAAAGGGGATTCTAGTCCATACTTACCTTGTGGGAGTTAAGTGCAGGATGAGTTAAGACTGAACTGAGTTAAATAACAAAGGCTAAAAGAACAAGCATTTTAAAGCAACAAGCGTATCCCTCACTTGGATTTCAAGTGTGTATCTTATCAGGAATTTATGCGACAACAGCTGGACTAACATTTAAACTGAAATTTAGTCGGATTTAGCATCAAAACAGGCGCTCCGCAGAAGTATACAACATGTGTTAACTGCAAAAGGTTGAAAGACAAAAAGCGTGAGCATTTAGCTGCACAGACAGATGAACACAGAGAAATCAACAACAATGACACAAAGGTGATGTCAACGAGGCATACACAGATAAACGATCAGGGGGAGGAAAGGAAAGAAAAAAGTGATCTACGCACTTCGAGTTTCTGCTCGTTCTGGGCCAGGCCGTCCTTCTGACTCTGCAGGAAGACTGTTAATGTGCGTGTGAGCTGCCTTCTATCGTCAATCTCTGCTGCCAAGCGGCCGCTGTAGTCTGCTAGCAGCATGCAGGCCTCTTCCACCAGCCGGGAGAGCCGCTCCCCTGATTCCTTATCTAACACAAAAAGCAGACAGAGAGCAGGGCACAATGCTTAAACATAATCAGTCAAGAGGGTTCGACTCAAGGTCAGTTATCAATCAATAGTGGTACTAGGTAAATAGCCGCCGTGTAACCACTGGCAAATCAAACATGATTACCAATGGTAGATGGAGACATTTTAGCCCTGTTATCTTTGTAGCTTTAGTGTCCTGCCAAGAGGAAATGCAGTTTTTTCTAAGTAAATACAAGGATGCAATGCTTTGTAGTCTCTAAATGAACAGTATATCAAAGAGGTTAAATGACTAAGGGAACACGATTTCCCCACAAAGATCAGTCAAACATTAAAAAGATTTAGTAAAACATCTTTGAATATCCAGATAAGTCATCCACTCCTGGTTACTTGGCAGTTCATTCTAATGTTTACATGTGTGTATGCAAGTGAAAACATATTAAGTTTTGTGCAGAAGTGCAAAAGACGGAGTAAATGTTCAATAAACCACCACTTCACTATATTTAACTTTGTTATTTTCTGGAAAAAGCATTTGAACAGGCTAATTGATCTGTTTCCACAAAGTTGTGAGGCCTGGTTTTCTTCACTGGCAGCATTTCCACTCAACATTTCATTAAGACAATCACTTTGTTACCTAATAAGTTAATGTGTGAATCAACTGCAGAGCAGACTTGTGTGTATACATTCAGGATACAGTAGTGTGCTGCATGCTGCCTCCTACCTGTGATCCTGTGAAGCAGTGACGTATCTTGCACCTCAGCAGGAAGGGAGGAGATGCGCTGACGCAGCACTGAGTCGCCAGAAGCTGCATTTTCCAGCTCCTGCAGAGCTCGGATTAACTCTGCTGTCTGAGGAAGAGAGGACGATAAGCAGGGAGTTGAGGTGGAGGCAGGAGAGGGGTAAAGGAAGTTATGATCAGTAAGAAGTTAACATCAAGTATGTTTCAAATTAGAACAACATTGGAGAGGTAGCAAAGAAAGAAAGCATCACAATATATATCCACCCAGAGTCAGCTGTATCACCTTTAATAAATAACAATACATTTCCTCAGTGTGATTAAGAGTGACATTTTATAAACACAATGTATTTATGGTTACAATATTTATCAGGCCAGCACCTGTGGGGGCTCAGCTGGGGAGCTCTGAGATGCAAAGTCATCATCTGGTTGGATCTCCTCATATGACCTTTTCTTAGCCTTCTTTTCCCCATCTAGGATTAACAAGACAACACAGAGAAACACTGCTATTTTACAGCTTCATATTCAGTGCTCTGATAGCTGAAATGTTCATTTATTGCCATTCTGCTGGACTTAAGCCAGCAGAATGGCAAGATATAATGTCACATTAGCTTATAATTGGAAATAACAACTGTGGAGAATAGCTGGGTACTGACCACCACTTAAAAGCCTGTGCAGGTCCAGGTTGGTACTGCGTGAACTTACATAGGACTTGTGAGAGCTGATCCAGCAGGTTGTTCTCGTACACAGCTCTTTCCTGCCAGATGGACAAAACCCGACCCAACTGTTTCTTACAGCCCTCCTCGCCATCTCTGGACAGGGATACAAAAGACAGAACAGACATTTATGCTTAAGACAGCTGCTTGAAATTCAGCTGATTCTGGGGCTGGACAATAAAAGGGAAAAAAATGGATTATTCTTGTAAAAAACGTTTTTTAATAAGTGGAGATTAACTGTTTTGTAATATTAAGCCTGACCTGTTAACATGTTTGAATGCATCGACGATGACTGGTGCAAAGTCCTGGGTGAATTCTGGTCCTTTCTTCTTGCTGTTCTGTATGACGTCATTTGCCAAGTAAAGGAAGGTCAGCTTGCGTGATACCTGAGCTGCAAACATTCAAATGTACATACATACATATTAAAGCGAGGCAATCAGTTATGATTTACAAGACAGAAGTTAAAGCTGAGCAATGCAGCAGTCGATTTCATTGCACAATGCACACATGTTTTAATTAATAGATGACACAAACTAACAATCCAACCACTGACCTAAACAGTGCTAAAAGAATTATTGAAGTAATTATTCATCATGGAAGTTTTTATTTTATATTTCATATTGTAAATGCAATTGCATTTTTTCCACCAGGACAGACCATTATGTATTAAACACACCCTTTTCTATGCATCAAACACAGCAAAGCATCTCAAGCTATCAGTCATAACATCAAACTAAATCTGTTCATTAACATTTAGCCACACCCCAGTTCAGTCTTCACAATAGCTACATTTGAGCCCTCAAGCATCAGGATGTTTCAGAGTGCCGTTTCACAAGTAATTATGCTTTCTTCACTCTAATGACATTTAGTTTTGTATGTGCGTTTGGGTTTTGTTTGTTTTTTTGTTTGTTTGTTTTCTTTGTCTCAAAAATGTACTTTACAGTACAGTTACGTGATTAAAGTAAGGGTGCATATGTCTCTGTTGTTTTTGAAAAGATCAGTCAACACTGAGCTAAGCATAAAGCTCCAGAGAAATGTGCCATCTCTATCCCCATTGCTATTAACAATGCACACTCATTTTAGTCCTCAGTCAAGCTCCTAAAATATAATATTCACTTGAGATATCATTATGTTGTTGACCAGCTCCCTAAGGAAAGGTGTGCCAGTATTAGTGACAACTTCAACCCAACCTCCTCACAATATACTTTTCAAAACTCCTTCCAAAAAAAAATTTTAAACAGCTTCATTACATGCCTGTATTGCCAATGCAATAACATAATAAAATGATTTAAAACCAGCATTTTCACTGTTATGATTCGATGTGAATAAGTTTGCTAGAAAAGCAATAAATGGCACATTAGCGATGTGCACGGTCTAAAAGACACATTTTGAATAGCACCTTAAGAAAACAACTACAAATGTTTGAAATTGACTGGTTTGCTTTTACACTGAAGTTACACACGGATGATCAGCACATTTAGTAATCTCTTTTTTAAGTGGAAAAACCCTTTGAAACAGTGTGACATGTGATGTTTTGTAAGCCTGTAACTAACACAAAAATAGTATGTTGTTGTCATGGTGCTGCCTCAACTATTGAATGGAGTTTTTTACAAGAAAACCAAATGATCATATGAATTCTGATACTGTATCGAAGTATCAACTGTAGTACACACAACTTTCATTTACAATAATGCAATTTGTATATTTTTTCTCTGTTGCTTCCTGCAGGTTAAGCTATTGATCACTTTACTGACTGACACTTAATGAATGTTTCTTGTACATCAAGGGACAAATTTTAAACTGATGAATGCTTAGCTACACTCACCAATAAAAAACTATATTTATCTGCAATCAGTGCACTGAAAGTAATCCTATGAGAGCAATTAGAATGAACTAAAACAGTCAAACATAAAATAAGCAATTTGTGCCACTAACATCTCTACAGATGTCTGTATAGAAGCACCATTACATTCCTCACTATCTGATTGGTTTGTCCAAGAAGTCAGCAATAAGCTACAAAATTAAATGCCTTGAATAAAGTTACAAATTTTTGGGGGGTTCAGTATTGTTGGCAACATCTGGGATAATCTAAGTACTCACCTGAACAAAATACACAGTCATTTTTGGATATTTAAAAGATGAATGGTACACAGCTAAAGCCACTGCAAAGCTCAAGGGGGGCTGCAAACTTGGGGGACAGTTCTTAGTAGGTATACAACTAATGATCCTCCATGGACATTTTGCTGTTAAATAAATCGGGGTTGAATATAATCCATAGCTAAAAACCTCTATGCATTACTTTACACATTACTTTGTACATTTTTTCTTATGAAGCGATGCTTTCATGTACTTGTTCCTGTCAGATAAACAAGTAAATAAAAAGTAAAGAAATATTTAAAAATCACAGCTCCTTTAAAGCTGCATTAAACAAATTTTAGCCACTTTAAAGTTGCAGTAATTGATTTCTTTTTAGGATGTTATGGTAACACGCCTTAAGCTTGGCACACTAACATTTACAAAACATATTAGCATTTATTTGGAATCGGATTTTTTAGCCTTCTGAAGATTCTGTTTGCTCGCCCCCCCAACTCCTTTTCTAAATATAACTCAAAGACCAAAATATACACTGTGAAGGCCTTCTATCAAGGTTTAACTGGGGAGGCTACTGTTATCTCTTTTTTTTTTTTTTTTTTTACAAAAGCTAACTTTAGTATATTGTACAAACTCAAGGACCCCAGCATCAATTTGAGGTGACTTTATTTGTACTAACATGGGTACAAATAAACAGACTAACTATAAATAGCTAAGACAACGTGGGGTAACTTGAGGTTACTCTCGGCATTAGTTACCTGAGTCAAACCTTTTCAACTGCTGCTGTCTGAAAGTTTGCTAGCGTTAGCAAGTGTTAGCAGTTGACCTACCGTTACTACAACCTCCTGCACTTAAAGAGCTGAAACAGTTGAAAATTTACAAATACCTAGAGTTTTAGGCAGATGTAGCCAACTGCTACCACCAAAAGCTAAACCTGACTTGTTTAGACTTTACATGTTTACGGTCTTATTTATAGGGAGCCAGCTAGCTCATGTCGACCTTACCTTTTTTCAGCTCGTTGAACCACACACTAACGATGGTCTTCGAGTGTTTTCTATGATGAATGAGCCACAGCGACAATGTCTGCACACTTTGCTGTGAGTTGCTCAGCTCGGACAGTTTCTTTTCCAAAGCCGCCTCAGAGAAAGCTGACATCTTGACGGGAATAGAGGGGGCAACGTTACGAGATACTGGGAGAGGCAGCTTTAAGGTTTCTCCCAGGTGAACTGCCCACAGCAAGTCAGCCAGTCACTGCAGGTACTTTAGCCATCCAAATTTAATGTCACACGGCACCGTTCATAAGTGAAAGAGTAGTTATTTATGCTAGGTATCTACCACCGTGCTGTCTCAGTAGTGTTATAGTGTGGCTGCCTTGCTAGCTTAGCTTGGGGCAAACCTCAGCAGCCTGCGAGAGATGCTTCCTTACGCTCCGTACGTAAGCTACGTAATGTTACGTTCCAGCCGGATGGAATTTACGGCTTTGAAAATGAAAATCCTCCTGGCTGCTATCTAAGCATCGGCTCTTATAAATACCTAGCTCATATTCCCTCCAGTTCAATCCCTAAACTTAATTTAATGTAACCAAATAAACAGTGCAGTCTAGAAGAGGCAAACAATAGTTTTTGTAAAGTTTATTGAGGAAATGAGACACAACAAACTTAGTCACCCAGTGCACACTTCTGTTTTCTTTCTTATGTCTAAGGACAAATCAATCAAAATTAAGAGCCTTACTCTTATTCACCCTTTACTTCCTGTCTTGTCTTGCAGCAATAATTCAGCCATCTAAATGTAAAAAAAAAAAAAAAAATGACAAAACTCCTTTACTGTGCTATCTTGCATTTGGCATCATGCAATATGCATGAATGCTACCTCGTCTGACATTGTCGAAGAATAGTAGGCACATCTCTTTTAATATTTCCCAAATCTTGTTAATTGAAACCTAGTGTGCTGCCTGAGAGATGCTTTTTGTGGCTTTAGGCTTTAGCTCACACTGCAGATTCAAAAGTACTACTAACTTGTTTGTAAAAAATTATCAAAGCATGGTCTCCATGTTTTAGATGGCATTAGTGAAAGGTCAGACGACTCAGACATTGATACTGGCAAACACTGAGCCATGTTTGGCAAAAGGATTAGTGCTGCACCCTCAGAAGACTTCAAAGTACGCAGTGGTGGAAGAAGTACTAAGGTCATTTGCTTAAGTAACAATATTCATATAAAAATCACCTGTAACTATCAAAGCCATG
>JAUZTA010000010.1:11396368-11407853 GCA_034780835.1 Ctenochaetus striatus | reverse complement strand
AACAAAACTTTGTCTGAGCAGTAAATATTTAGCTGGTACTAACAGCTTGTTAGCTTAGCTTAGCAGAGAATCAGAGGGAAATGCTAGCATCTCTTTGTCTGAATTTAACAAAATTTAACTGCTAGCACCTCCGAAGCTTGTTAGCTAACACCCATTATCTACTTTGTTATATGAAAACAATGAACAAGTCCCTTTTTTTGTTTGTTTGTTGTTTTTTTGTGGCATCTTTTTGCACAAAACCAGGTTAGCTGTTTCTCATGTTTCCAGTCTCTTTACTAAGTTAAGTTAACCAGCTGGTAGCCTTAAATGTAATTTAAAAACAAAAAGATATATATATTCATTGAATGTGACTCTAAACAATAATTGAATAAGCATATTTCTCCAGATAATATTTTCCTTGGACTAACTTCATTTGCAATTGATTTTTCACTTAAACTCTGCCTTCATTCCCTGTTTTGTATAATCATATTCTCTATAACAAATATTATACCTGTTGTGTGCCACAGGAGGCGTTGCGCTACCACAATATGACCACTATGCAGCTACAGATGGTGGAGTTCTCCAAACAAAACCTAGTGAGCGACGATGAGGTGTGTACCTGTGTTTACATTTTTTTGTGTTTGTGCATCACAGGAAGGCTCTTTTCTGAAGGTTATCTTTGGTCAAGTGAAGCAAACATCAGTTGAAGTACATCTTTAAAAATAGACCTGCATTATTCAGTAAGAGCTTGGATTAGGTTGTTTGCAGCACTCACTGGCTCTGTCCTTGTGTAACTTATGGAAAAACCCTGAATACTCCACTCTGGTCACATGATGCCCTGCAGTACAATGTGGGCTCTTTGTTTATCAGACTGCAATATGACAGACGTCCATGGGGTGGCAGCAAAACACTGGTATTTAGTGGTGTTTAACTTGTTATGATGCAGCACAAGGTCTGTGGCCATCAGGGGAACCTAACATAAGCCAGGATTACATGCTGTATGTGGTAAATACCATTCAGTTCTTGACTGTAATCTGTTCAGTAATGTCAGGTATGAAAAATTACAGATATCACTGAGTGGAGGGATTTACACTAATTCACTTGGTGCAGAGTGTAATTTGGAACAAAACAGACCCTCCTGAGTTTTTTTTGTCGTTTTTATTTTTTGATTTTTCATGTGTGTCCGCAGGGGGAGGTGATGGAGTTTATAGATGAGTTCCTGGACGAGGATAAATACCCCATGTTGGAAAGTCCACCGAATTGAAAAGCAAACAACAAAACATCACAAACACTCCCCAGTTTGTATTTATTGGGTTTTGTACGAGGCTCTGATTTGTCACTGTGCTTTAACTGCAGATCCGTACCGGATATTTTTAAAGGTCTGATTTTGTGCTCTAAATGTTCATTTGAGTGGTATGGACATGCTGCCCAGTGGCTAAACGATTTAGTTGGTGATGACACTAGAGAAAGAACTATTTTCACTTACTGTTCATAGATTCGTTCCTCCACTGTGAATACTGTACGTTGTCTTTTAAAGATGTTAATTTTTACAATGAAATGATAATAAAACTTGCCAAAAAACATGTCTTTCAAGTGATTATTACAGTTTTTTTTGTTTGTTCTTTTGTGTTGTTTTTTTCTTGTAAGAATATTATTTAGTTGTTCGGTCCCTGAAATGTCAGCCATTAGCAAAAAATGTTCTTTACAATTTCCTAAAGTCCATGTTTACATTTGTAAAAGCATTTTCTGTCCAACCAACCATCCACAACTCAATATATCAATTTACTATCACATAAGGCAAAGAAAAGAAGCAAATCATCACAACTGAGGTCATTTTTTGTTTTCCATCAATTAATTAAAAGATTAATTCTCAGCTTCGCTCTGCTAATTTTTGACAGGAGTTCTCATAAAATAAAATTCCAGAGAGAAGAGAGCAAAAAAGGAATAGTTGATGAAGAACTGAAGAAGCAAAGCGGGATATTTGCAAGGGTCCTTCAGACAAAATCCAGGGCTGTGCTGAGCAGAGACACATCCAGAGAAAACACCAAGTTGTTTAATAATGTTTGAACATTGAGTCTCTGTGCAGTTTGTCACACAGTGATGTTAAAAACCCACTGGGGAACATTCTCGCTGTATTACAGTGTCTCTCTTTGACTTCTCATTTCTCTCCTGCCTGTATTTACCCGTCTCTTTTATTACGTCCCCTTCTCCCTTGTCACGCCTTATCTTTAATCTCCCCTCATTGTTTTTTTTCAAAACCTTTTTGGAACATATTACAAATGGGTGGGGAACAAAGCTGATAAAAGGGGGTTTGGTTTAAATTGAATACAAAAGGCTGATTATCAGTCAAGGTCACGGGTCAGAGTCCCATCTTAATAAGTAATAAATCAGTGAATGTGTCTGTTTGAAATTGATGGACATAAAAATAAATCAAAAATTACAACCACATGTTCAGGAGTTTATTGTGACTTGGTTAGCACATGCACAGTTCACATTTCATCCTGACATTACACACATCAGGCTGTTAGAGGTGAAAAAGAAATAGACATGAAAGAGAGTCAGTCCTTCAAATTTGTTATTTTGCTCATAACTCCAGTGATCCTTGCATCCTTACATGGTTTTTTGATCAGTCTCATGCATTTTTTGGTAAATCTTGTGTGTCTACATGTGGCCTGTTTATGCTATTCCCAGTACAGTACTTGTGTTTAAACAACCATATCTTACAGGTTAATAAAAGGCAGAAAATTAAATTTGAAGCGAAGAGGAGATGAGCTGACCCTGTGTAAGACATGAAGACGTCCATCGTCAACTGTACTTGACTGTCTCGCAAAAAAAACCCCCATAAGAATTTGAATTTATCCCTCACACACCAGTAAGGCTACATGACTGTATGTACAGCAAGCAATGACAGTTCATATTTACAGAAAAATACAGACAAAAGGGACTGTATTTCCTTTGCCCTCTGACAAGCAAGAACAACTGTTTCAGATACCAAAATATGGAATCAAGAAACATGATTTTTTTAAGCCATTTGAAATGAAGCGCTAAAATCATTTTTCGGAAAGCAGCTGAAATCACTGTATGATAGTCGGAGACATGAGGAAAAACGACACCATAAAGTGCATCATCTACCAGCCACCACCGACTTTTGACATTATTTTTGACAAATGAAGCACTTTCTATTTTAGATATTGCTAGATTCATTTCGTAGTACCTATACATCACCAGAATTACAAAAACCTTAACGATTAAGTTTAAACCCACTTGTGGTTTTTTGAATATTTACATTTGTACCTTTTTGATGAGCTCATTTATTGAAATATTTGTCTTTGTTTAAGTTTTTGGCACAGTACAGAAACATCAAGTGTTAATATTACAATCATATAGAGCCGTAGCCTAAGTCCAAGGACTAGATAATAAGCCAGACTTGTAAAGTAAAAATACATTAAAAAATTCTAATGCATTAAATTTCCTCATATCTAATCAGTTTTTAATAAGCAGTTTGTATTTCTAAATATTAAAAATTAGAATGACAACAACAATGATCTATATGCAAACATTAATTTAACCAGTTCCCATGGTCCAGTCCAGATGTCTCTTTGACTTCTCAAACTGTGATTTATCAGAACAAACACAACAGAACATAAGCTGAGAAATATAATCCACTGAACGATTGAACAGTTTCACTAATCTAATTACATTTTCACACTCTAAACCATCAGAATATGGCAGATTATTACAAATCCACTAAATTAAATCTTAAACATTGAAGGTTGTGATTTCAGTTTCACTCTGTTGCCATGGCAGCACCAAAATGTTTGATCTCTGGTTGGCCAGAATGCTGTTGGCAAACACGACACACTGCCGACCGACGAATTGCACTGACCTGAGATGCACATTCACACACATTTAAACACATATACACGCACAGTCTGCAGTCTGGACGGACACCCGCTCTACATCTCTCACTAGTCGACTGTCAAAACTAACAGAGACAGGAAGATCTTCAAATATTTCTGCTGTCATCCTTCACCTTTCCATGGCAAGCCGCTCAGTTCACTGTCTCATCTGGTCAAACCATCATCATCATCCTTTTTTTCCATTTATGTTGGTTTGGCAAAAGCCTAGCCGTTCCTTTGGGACTGTTGACCAAAATCGTCTGTCATGATCTGAAGTGCTCTAAACTGCAGCACTCTTGTCAAGAAGTAATGAGTGGAGTACATTTTTTGATCATCGTAACACTCAGACAAACAGAAAAGGATTGATTATCAACAAAAATAAATCAACAATAAACAAAGAGTCACTAAAGTCAACAAAAACAACAGCAACAGCAAACAGAGAATGTTTTACCACATTGTTCAAGAGCTTTGGAGGTTGACGTCTCAGTTCATGTGTTCAGATGTGGAGACATGCTTTCTTGTGGTTTTTCTGCACAGTCATCTCCTTTTCCAGTTCCTGGAGTTGAGTCCGGTCCAGACACAGCCCCAACATCTGTCCAGCTAGATGCCAGAGCTTTGAAAATAATGGATAGGTGTAACAAATATGGGTGAAACTCCTACCATCTTTCTCATGCGGGTTTCACTCTGTTCGGCATAAGTTTTCTCAAGTTACTCTGTATCACTCGGGTGAGGGTTTACACTTCAAATCTGTTCACACCTACCCAAAATCTTCATTTTTGTAGTTTTTTCCTAGCAAGATAAGTGGCTGTGCTTTCCTCCCATCCCCTCCTCATTCAACTGTCTCTGTCCTCTGTCAGCATCTCATTTTCCTCATCTCTCTCACTCTTACACTTTTTGCTGCATCTCTATCTGTTGGCCCTGTCTGATCTGGCTTTGGCCTTTTCCATTCATCTCATACACTGAGCTCTTCTGCTGTTGCCGTCTGTAACACCACACCCCGACGATGACCGCCACGGCGACCAAACACACCAAAACAATAATGGCTGCCACTGTGGGACCTCGACTGGAGGAGCTTGGAGGAGGGCAGTTCTCTCCTGTACAGATCGTCCCCCCAATCTCTCCCTCCATCTCACCCCTCTCACCCGTCTCGCCGGGCAGGTTGTGCACGGTGTGCTCCTCAATCAAGACATCGCCGCCGTGCACTGGTGGAGCTGGATCATGATTGAGGAAGGGGTGCTCAGTAATGTCACCAAGCCAGGAGTCAGTAGGAGCTGCCTGTTGTGTGTCGTAGTCCAGGGTGTCGGAGTACGAGGGGGAGTCTGAGGGTTGTGAGCGGTCAGGAGAGGGAGCAGCAGTGTGGACGAAGCCAGGCCACATCTTCTCCACTCCCCCTTGCTCTATGGCAGGCTCCACTGTGGGAGACTCGTATACCTCTGGTGAGCTGGTGTAAGGGGCAGGTCCACGGATTTCCACTTCATTGGGTCTGTCCACCTTGTCTGTTGTGGAGTCCCCATTTTCTGTTTCCCCTGGAACGACAGGGTAGCCGTCCAGCCAGGTTTCATCTGTAGTCGCCTTTTCTCCTTTTACCTTCTGAGTGATGTTCTGATGTCCCTCTCTTGATATTGAAAAGATGACATGCTGATGGCCATCATCGACATCTTCATGGCTGTCGTGATCATCGTAACTGTCATGGTCATCGTGTTCATGATGGTCGTGATCATCATGATCAGTGTAACTGTCATTATCATCCTCCTCCAGGTCATGACGTTCCTCACCAACATTATGGTCATCATGATCTGGATGTTCCTTGGAGCTGTCAGGATGTTCTCCATCATCATCATCACCGTGGTCATCAGTCACATCTTCATGATCTTCAAAGCTCTCATGTTCATCGTAGGTATCATCTTGATCGTCATAATCGTGGCTGCCGTAGCGAACACGATCATGGTCTTCTTCATGCTCGCCCATGTCATAATGGTCATCATGATGGTGGTCCCTTCTGTCAAGGTCATCATGCTGATGTGGAAAGTAATGTTTCACATCAAGGTCACCTTCGTCCTGGTGACTGTCACGATCATCTAGATTATCATAGTGGCTGTCATTATGGGCATCAAGATTGTCATGGTTGCTCTTATCACGATCTTCTCGCTCATCTGTGTCATGATCATCATCAGTGTCTGGCTCATGGTCACGATCCTCAATATCAAATGGATACTGGTGATGTTGCCTTTCTTGGCTCTCATGCTCTTTACTCTCCTCTGATTGGGCACCTGAGGCCCTCTGTGTAGTTGGATGTGTGGACACAGGATGACCTTCATCCTGGAAAGCTTCAGAGGGGAACCAGAAGAGATGTTTCTGCGAGAGAAGGGAGACGGGTGCCTCTGTGGCTGTAGCTGCATCAACCTCTCTCTCCTGCTCCCACTTTGGATGGCCTATGAAGTCCTCCACAGCCTGTTCCTTGTCTTTTTTCTCTTCTCCTACAGCTCCCTCAGGTTTTAAACTAATCACTTCTCCCTCTATATCGTGTTGGTCTTGATGTTCCTCCCCTGCTTCGACACTGAAGCTTGTCTCTTGCTGCTCCTGAATTCTTTTCTCCTCCAGGTTTGCACCTCCATGAACCTTCTCATGCACCTCACCATGGGCCTCCTCTGGTGTCTCACTGTGGGACTCTGTCTCTCCATAGGAATCTGTGAATTTGTCCTCATAGTCTACATGACTCTCTGTCTCGTCTGCAGAAACACATGAGCACACATTTATTTGATCAGGTAACAAAACTACATCAGATACCGACATTAATTAGATAACAACTCAAAAAACTCAAAAGGGCATTTGCACTGACATTTAACTTGACAGTTTTACATTTTGGGAAATACACTTATTTGATGCCTTGTAACGCTAGATGAGAAGACTGTTACCAATCTATTCTGTTTGTTTCCATACAGTAGTTAGCTTAGCTTGGTATATTAATGACTGAATATAGAAGAAAACAGCTGGCCTTGCTCCATCAAAGAATACTACCCCACTAGCAACTGCAAGCTTGGTTGGGAGCAATGACTTTCTGTCTCTTCAGTTGTTGCCCTGAAGTCATCAAGCCATGAAATTGTCTAGTACCTATCTTTCCATAACACTACAACATTACTACGTACTGATTAAAGTACGACATGTAAAACTATGTGTTAACTACTTGTAAATTAGTACATTTTAGAGGTACTTGTAGACAGGGACAGAACCAAGCAGGATGTTTCCTCCTATTTCCTTTCCTTACACTAAGCTATGCAAAATGGTAGCAGACTCAAATGAAAGAATCGCAAAGTGAGGTGTCAGTCTTTTAATTTAACTCTCAGCAAGATAGAAAAAATGCATTTGTCAAAATGTTGAAAGACGCCTATGAAGCAGAAAGTACAAAAATTTGAAGTCAATAAAATGTATATATAATTTTGTGAAACATTAATTATTTTTTGTTGTTTTTATCTTTTAAAATTATCTTATGAACCCCAGATTTTACATTTCTTGTGTCATGGGACAATTCAGAAACCCCTGAGCACAAACATGACCACAAGTCTGTTATCTAACCATGGACACAGGGCAGGCGTTTGGCCTTTATATACAACTCCTGCCCCCTTCTCCCTGTTCTATCAGGGCCACACTATGGCATGTCGCACTGAGGTGTCGTGGCAGCCATTTCCATCCCAACTCACAACTGAGACTCTGTTTTCCAGAAACCAGGAATCAAGAACCGGTCACCTAACAACAATGGGAGCTAACAAGCAAGAAGTGAGGAAGTTTGACCCTGTCTGGGTCAAGGGTCAAAGCTCAAAGCTCTGGAAAGGTCAAGCAAAAAGAGAGTGTGTCTCTTTTCCCTTTCTGCCCCTTTACACTTCTGTCCCACCATCCAACATAAATAGTTTAAAGAAAGTTCTTACCTTTGACACAAATCTCCACCAGTCCATACCACTCTCCACAGCTGTCACACAGCAGGCTGAAGGCACTGTGCCCACTGGGCATTACATAACCTGGCACACATGTGTACAGCAGCTCATCTCCCATTTCATACCCAGAGTGCCCCTGTAGACGGGCATTAGGAAAGGATGGAGGGTCACCACACGGCACACCTGAAAACAACAAAGACTAAGATCCATGAATCCTTAAAATAAATAGATTTAATATACACAGCTGAATACAAATGCTTCCAATTGTCAGGCAAAGTATTAGATAAAGAGGATGCAATCCCCATTCAAAATGACACAGTGTGGTTAATGAAACATGAGTCATTATTATTATCCAGCTTTACAGCATCATTATCCCATTTGTAAACAGAAAGAGATAAAAAATGTCTCAAGGGACAGGAGGTAACGAGGTTTTTGTGGAAAATATGGATGTAATTTTGACAAACACAACCACTAACAATGCCATTGGGACGAGATAAAGGCTATGTATTGTCTTAACTCTGGTCTAATTATTTATAGTAATTACAGAGCAATACAGTTTATTTTACATTACAAATGCTGATTGACTCAAAAAATCTAGTGTTTAGTTATCTTATTTCCTCTGCAAGACAGAAATATTTCTAATAATACATCCAACTGTCATTTTATCGTAACATCAAGCAACAAAAATCTGTTTTTACAAATGTAAAACTACTTAGTTTAGAACATTATTGTTAATGATCTGTGTCCCTGCAGGTTTGAGTCCATTATTTTCAAATCACTATCTTTAAGTGAGCTGCCAAACATTTCCTAAAACAAATCTTTTAATTTATTTTCCTTCTTTCCTGGCAGAAAAAGGTATCAGGTCATTGGCTGATATCGATGTTGTCTGACTTTGCTGTCAACTCGGCAAGGCTGAATGTCAGAGTTTCCCACCAAAACATGACAACATCAACAGAATCTGAACATTTTGTATTGTAACTAAGCAATAAAGTGAAGTTTCTATGTTATAATAATAATTATGCATCATTTTTCATTTTAAGTGGTCAAAAATATTCAATTCGACCATCTTCAAAATAATGCAAAGGGGTCAACTTTAAAAAATAATGTGATATAGTTAAAAGCTCCAAATTGTACTAAATGGAGTGTGCACATTTTATCAACAAGATAATTTAATGAAGAAAGATCTCACTTGATCACATTTCAAATCTAAAAGTTGTTTCTTTTTATCATTTTGTAGTAAAATTTTTGAAACTGTGAAGCTGTGACTTTTGCTTTAAGTGGATCTGTTCATTTTCACCACCCCAGGATGTTTGTTTTAGCCTCAAGGCTGTGTAGTATTTAAACATCTACACTACATTGACTGTTTATTAAGAAGGACTAGATATCTCTTGGTGGCATCCCGTAAGAGTTAAATCAAAAACAAACCATTGGTGTGTGAAATTCAGTCTGAGCTCCGTCTGGACTTGTGTACATTCATGGATCAAGTTTTAATATTACATACACATCACATCACACAAGGACAGAATGATCAGTATATACCAACAGACATGAGCAGAAACTAAGCACAAACAAACACACACACACTTGCAGGATGGCGGGTGTTGAGAGTAGAGGTCTAGATGGAAGAACAGCCTCTTTTCACATCCCAGTAAATATCTCAGTAAAGAGAGTTACTTCATACACACAAAAACACAAAAAAAAATTCACATCCTCATCAGGACTCTGATCTTTATGTACCGATTTTCAAATTATGAATGCAATTATCTGTTTGTCTTCCCGCTAACCTTTGTCTTTGATACAGAAGGCGTCCAGGTTTGTGGCGTCCTCTGTGGCATTTTCGATTTTCACGTCCACTGCTTTCAGAGCGCTGCCCACAACGTTACACACAGTGGTCCTAAAAATCACAACAAAGATAAATAGATCAAAACACACTCATTAATTACAATGACACTGTGAGAGCAAATGGCCTACAGCAAAGCATTTAAGCACCCCTAAGGGACTCTCAGATTGAGGGTGGTCATAATTAAACTCAGCGTGTTTACTTTAAACACACTTTCACAGTCTCACCCCGCACACATGGACACATACTCCCATTTCTAAACATCTCGCACAATTTGCACTAAGTGGTGGAGAGTGAGCACATTTATTTAAGTAATGTACTTAGATTCATTTTTCTTTTATTCCACTTCACAGAACTTCAGGGGAAAGTATTGACTTTTTTACTCCACTGTGTTCATCTTAAAACCTAATATTACCTACTGTTAAGATCAGGATTTAGCAAAAATTTAAGGTAAAATATATTGTAAAATATTAAACCAGTGCTTCTAAAACTTTTCAAGTGTTTGATTATGATTACAGACTGAAGCATCCATTAAATGATGTCATGTTTACTATGTATAAGTCATAATAATTTTTTTCTGTTGAATGAAATACTCCTACTTTTAATACTTTATGTACATTTTCCAATACTAATAATTAAATATTTACATGATTATGAATGCAGGTCTATGGTTATTTGGATTTTTTGTCACGTTAATGCAAGTTAAGGATCTGAATACTTTCTCCACTACATATTATATTGGTTACATCGCTGATAAAAGTGAAAAGAGTGTGATATCTGCTGAATAGTATTACACATAAAGCTGCAGCTCTGGTTTCTATGTATATAGGTACCATGACGCACACATGAACAGATATTTACACTGCTGGTCTCTCTGTCGTCGCCTAATTGGTTGCTTATTCAAATATTATTACAGCATGACATCAGAGTCCAGAAACACACATCATGGCTCAGACATGCTGCAGTATCAGCAGTTGTAGTCTTTGGCAAAATATTATCACACCAAGGCAATTTAGGAATAGACGTTCCCATGCAGCAGTCTGAAGTTAAGCCAACCTCATATAGAACAATCATAACATCAGGGACTCAATATAATACCAATTCCACAGGGACCAAATGAATAATGCAGTCCGTGCACAATGCCTACAAGCCTCAGTGGCAGAAAATGCTGAGCAAACAGTCTATTTTTGTTGGCACATTACGGTTTATAGCATCATGATCCTGTTTGTCATCCAACAGCAGCAGATAACTTCCCAGGCCAATCAAATCATGATCCCACAGCAGCTCCCAACACCACTCAGAGTTTGGCTAAGTTAGAGGAATCATTAAAAGTCAGACATATTTTCATTGATAACAGGTTTGACCGGTAATATTGTTAATCAAGCATCGTTAAATGAAAAAGGTATTGGGTCCAGACACGAATTGAGGCAAGTGTGCGAGGCTCTATGTGTGCGCTTGTGTAATCGTGTTAATCAAAGCATCAGTAATTGGAAAGAATTTGACTGGCAGTGCAGTGAGACCAGGAGTAGCCGTGTGCGTCATACTGAACGCTTGTGCCATGCTAACTTCAGCTTATAAGGACAAAAGACTGAGGGAGAGAGAGAGAGAGGGAGAAACAGGCAGCTAGACAGAAATCACCGAGAAAACACTCAAAGAGAGAAAAAAAAACACAGAGACTGTTTTCACTTTAAACTGTAGCTCCTGCAGGCTTCTGTGTGTGTGTCTCTGTGTGTGTCTCTGTGTGTGAGAAACAGAGGGAGATTGACCTGTATTTGAGGCAGGGAACACTCGACCTGGCCAAAGAACCATTTATCAAAACCCTCATAAGTCATAACATA
>JAUZTA010000010.1:11385299-11395502 GCA_034780835.1 Ctenochaetus striatus | reverse complement strand
CATAAGTCATAACATAACTGTTAAAAAGATAAAGCAAAGTTATGTGCATGTTTATGAAACCGAACTTAATTTATTCAGTTGATGTTACTGTGTGTGGTTACAGGGGCATCAGATGTATGGTTTATACGTAAAAGGACGACATTAAGGTGGGAGAGCCAATCTGAGAAGCACTTGTTATTACAAAGCAGACCAAAAAAGTAATGTTAGCCCAACACTGCAGAGTGGCAACCTGGTATCCTACTAACACCAAACACTGAGCATTACCTTCTGGAAAACAGCTCAATTCTGGCAAGATAGAAATAGGTTAAAACACATCTCAGCCTTAAAAACACCTGAAAATGTGAATATTTTGGTGTTTTAAAGAAAGTATCCATTTAAAAGGCACACAAACATGCATCACTGGTCATCATCTTTGCCATCTGCACACTATGACACACCTTAACATTTTTATTTTGTTGTTTTTTTTAATGAATATTTGTGAAAGGTTTGACATCTCCACCTAAGTTTTTTTCAGATGCGCCTCATATGTATATGCTGTTATTGTACCATGATAAGATGGTCAGAAAGATGAAGAGAACAAGGGATGGAGTTGGATGAAAGAGGCCACCAAAATCTCCTCTTTAAATCACAGCGCATGCTGATTCGTAATCAATACAAATTCAACAACTGCTATTGTTACACTGTTACTACATACTTGCCATACAAGGAGCAGACAGGAATGAATACCTGACCAAATAACGCAAAGAAGTACCACTGGCCTACTATTATAATCGCCTCCATTTTCCTCAGCAGCACACAGAAGGATGAGATGAGTTAGGGTGTAAAAGATTTGAAAGGAGGGTGGAGATGAACTCAGACAGACAGAGCTGTAGATGGGTGATATACTGTCAAACATTGTAAGCGGGTGTGAAAGTCGATGTCTACCGGACAACACGAGGAGGGGCAGAGGAGGGAAGGTTTGTCAGCTCGTCCTCTGACCGGTTTGTCTTTTTTTAGAGTATCCGCCATTTTGAAGCAGGTTCAGTTTGTCAACATTCTTAGTTTCTCTTTTGACTCATATTTTATGTAAAAAATGCAAGTTGTTCTCTGTAAATCATTTATAAATTTCCAACCAATTACACTGCAAACCATCTTTTACCATACATTTATCGGCCTACAATTGCACTTGAGAAAGTACAAGCCATTCAAAAACTTTGCAGAGAATAAAAATTGTTCAGTCAACATCTATCTGGAGTGATGCTAGCATCAGCCATGCTAGCACTGGTAAGGCTCTAAGGACAGGTATTAGGTAGGAGCAGAGGTGGGTCAG
Organism: Ctenochaetus striatus; assembly: GCA_034780835.1. NCBI lineage: Eukaryota > Metazoa > Chordata > Actinopteri > Acanthuriformes > Acanthuridae > Ctenochaetus > Ctenochaetus striatus. The sequence goes on along the minus strand of JAUZTA010000010.1, from coordinate 11,394,193 downwards.
TGGGTGCACTACTTAGATAGTAATAATTCAACCTACCACTTAAATGTGTATGAAACTAAGTATTGACATTCATGACCCCTCCTCTGGTGGCACCTCTGTAGCTTCAAAATTTCAATTTGTCCAGTGCTTTGGTTTAAGCCTAAATAAACTCATGTGCAAATGTTAGTTAAAATGCTAAACTGGGATGTTGAACACTGGAAAAACGTACCTACTGTTAGCATTATCTATTTGTGCATTCAAGCTTGTTAGCATTAGCAATCAGCTCAAAACACCACCGTGCCCAACTATAGCAAAGCTCTTTTGTCTTCTGTCTTGTTTGTGCTCATCTTTGTTTATTATAATTGTGACTCTTTAGTTTATAGCTGAAACCATCAGTCAATGAATCATTTGTACTGTCAGTTTTCTCTGTTTTTCTGTGGCTCTTAATTAAACACAACAATGCGGGCCCTGGGAGTTGTGCTTTTTTTGCTGCCATTTTCCGATAATAAAAAGTAATTAGCAGACTAATTGGTGATGGAAACAACAGTTAGTTGCAGTGCTAGTTTAAAAAAACAAGTCAGAGGTATTTGCTCAGAGTGTTTGGGGCCGGGTAATTGATGGCATTACCCTTGAAACAATCGCTTCTGTTTCACTAGGAAAGACTGCAAAGGTGACTATCATTTTGTAGGAATTCAACGCTGTATTTCAGTTCAGCTTTAAAAAGCACGAGCACCATACCGCCATCCATGCTATATTAAACACCATTTGCCCGACGGGCCTGATATCACCTTGAACTCAAAACCACATAAACCAGGACGTCTGGGAGCTGTCAATCAAATACCTGACTATAACGGTGTACCTGTCTTCCTCAGCTCTGTCTGTCTGTCTGTGTCTCGTCACTGAAGGCTGTGTGTCATGTTACCGTGGAGATGAAAGGTGTAAATGGAGGCAGTTTTCGACATGACACCCCGGCTCAGAATTCCCTCCTCCTACAGGAAGGAACAGAGGAGTCTTTCTCCCTCTTCTCCTCTCTCTTTTATCTCTTTTGCTCTTTAAATGTGTCACTCTTTTCCTCTATTTTCCCACTCTCTCTATAACTGCCGCTGGTGTCTAAACTTCCTTTCTCTTTCATTCATTCCTGCAACCTCTGTCACACACACACAGAAGTGCACTCACCAAAGACCTTTGACATCTTCAGAGACCTCAAGTCCCCCTACGAGTTACTTAAAGCAATGCATAAACATGCACAATAAAAAAAAAACTTCTTTTCCTACCCCACTGTGCCTCCATACAGCCAACCACGGGTGCAGTGGGAGAAGAAGCACTCCACCACAGCATGACGGAGCTCTGCCGACGAGGCTAAGCGGGCATGTCGTGAGGCACACGCACGCTCAGCATCCCTGAAGCCCTGATGGCTGGAGGAGTTCCTCAAGTCCAACACAAACACACGACCTGAGGAGAGAAAGAGCAGGGACAAAGACAAAAACTACTAAAACTTCTGATTACCTGTTATTAACCTCTTATAATCAACATTATTCACTGGTCCTATCGCATGTGGAGACATTTGTTCATAAGAGTAATCACCAGCAGGTTAGTTAAACACGATGAGACGGGCAAAAAGAAGAATAAAAACCTGTTATTGATCTACAGGGAAATACATTAGATTATATTTGCGCTTAATCGCCTTCAGTTGTATATGCTAGGTTTTTGAGCAGTACCCATTTACTTTACATACTTTGGGTTCTGAAATGGTGGCTGAAAACACACAGTTATTATCACTGAGTCCCAATTGCGGTAATGGGAGACTGAGACAGGAAAGCAGACACTACAGTCTTTGAATTGCAATACAAGTTTGGATTTTGAGACTAATACCAAACTCTATTTAAATTATGTCATATTTCTTTTTTTTCCCTTTTCATTAATATACAAATGCAGGCAAATATTGTAAATTTATCAATATAATGACCAGCAGATTTGAGTTAATGTCTTGTTATTCCATTAAATGACATCCAGAAGCTCACCAGTGTGCGTCTGCTTTAATGTCCATCTCCTAAAACGGTTGATTGGCTACTCCAGGTGTGATCAATTGAACGCATCATCACAGGAGCACACTGTGTTCTTATCATTAAATCACTGTCACAACATTAGTGTTCCGAAACATTAAAGAAAATGTGCTTTTATGTGTAAAATCCCAAGTAAGGGAACTCTGTCGACAATTGCCAAACGCACGAGACTACGAAGCAGGTGCCAAGAGTCAGCGCGCGCTTCCACCAGGTCTGGGTAACCGCTAACTTTCATGATGGAGACTTACTAAATAATCCAACAAAAGCTTACAACTACGTTAGGAACAATTTATGAGTTTTTAAAGTCTGAGTTTTGTCGTGACATTTGTTTCTCAATAACACTGTTGTTTTACAAATCTTAAAACATTTACTTACCGTCTGTATTTACAACAGAGGTCACCATGAGAAAAACCAGGCATCCAAAAATCAGTGATAGAGCAGTTCGGTTACAGCAATTCAGCATCTTCTTGTGCCTTCGACTGCACACAAAAGCTCACTTTTTTTTGTTGAAAAAAATACCCAAAAACTTCCACACGACTTTATATTCACAAATTTACTGGCAAAAGTTACGAGGCAAAGCAAACTCCCACTATTCCCCTTCTCGTGGATGGAGTTGGACTGAACAGGAGAAAGGTGAGCTTGTCGTCAAGTGCAGGTGAGAAAGGAAAGAAAACGGCGAGGCGGCTGGAGCGCGAGGCGCAGTTTATCCCCCCCAAATAGTCGCCCTCGCGAGCAGATGAAGCACCGGTGTGAAAACTCGCGTGCCGGTGTTAGTAAATACGTCACGACTCAAACTCTTGAGGGTGGGCAAAGGCGATGGGATAGACTGACGGACTGCTCCTTTACAGAGGGAGAGAGAGAGAGAGAGAGAGAGAGAGAGAGAGAGAGGTTAAAAAATCTGCTGCTGAAGTGTCCTTGAGCAACAAATTGAAGCTCTACCCGCGCGTGGCTTGGATAAAAGCCTCATCTAAATGTTAAAAATGTCAGGAAGTGCGTCTTTGTGCTGAATATTAACATACTGGCACTGCATTGCTATTTCAAGACAATTTAACACCCAGTGGCTAATAAGGGTCCTCAGGTTCAGTACACCCAAATGGAGCTGATCCTTTGAGCATAAAAATCTTAATTAAGGTTTATTGTCCCCTCTATTGGACAGTGTGTATGTGTATGTGTGAGTGTGAGAGTGTGTGTGTGTGTGTGTGTGTGTCCCATTTGGTGATGGAGATAAAGACAGATGACCATAGCCCATAGAGAGCTTTCAAAGCTTGCCGGCATTGTTTGAGTGAATCTGCAGGTAAAGATAACCAGACATTTCCGGTAACACACAAAATACATGACAGGACACACACCACTAAACCTAAAGCAACATTTTAACCTGTAAAAACACAATACACATACAGTAAAAGTTATCACAGTGTGCACATATGCTTTTACAAATCAATAAATGTGCTTGTCTATACATATAAGCATGTTCAAAAATATCCCATGCAGGAAGATTTTGTTGCAGTATTAGAGTTGTTTGGGGCTTTTTCTCATCTGAAAGCAACAAGAATGTAATATGAAGAGGGTTAAAGATCTTTCTTGACCTTTCGCAACAGCAACTGATGAAGTAGTCTCAACACAATGTCAATTTAGTAGCTGCTGTGAAGCTCTTGTATCATCTTTCTCATACAGGTAAATCATGTTCTCAACTTTTCTAACATCCTTTTCAGCTTTTAAGTTATTGTGGTCAAGGTTTTTTATAAAGTGATTGGAAAAAAATGAATTTGATCAATGGGAATGTCAGTTAACTTTGGCAACCAGATCTGCAGAGGAAGACCATGTGATGAAAGCAGCTATAAAGTCAATCCTGTGAAGAACTTGTCAACCTTGTCAACCAATTAACCCAATCCCAACTCAAATAAGAGTGATTCCACAATGTAAAAATACACCAAATATTTTGTTAAATTATTGTATTTATATATCAATTAGTTGTTTTCTTGAATAATTGATTCATTATTTAGTTTCTAAAATATCACAAAAGAGCTCTAAATGTCCATCATAAATTCCCAGAATCCAAACTGACATCTAATCGCTTGTTTTCTCTCACAAATACTTCAAAATTATTTAGATTACCAAGACCAGTGAGATAAGCAATTTATGTATGTGTGTAATTAATTTAACCTCAAAGTTACATTAAGATCATGTATTCTACATTAAGCCTATATGTCTGCATTAACATCCTATAGTGCTCTTGTTATTGACTAATCAAAGCACATTTACACACACACATTCATACACTGGTAGCGGAGGCCACCATGCAAGATGCCACCTGCTCATCAAGGGAGATAATAAATAATTCACACACACAATCACACATCAATTAGACCACAATCTGGAGCAATATGGTGTTTGTTGATTGAAGGACACTTCAACACTCAGGGTGGAGGAGCCAGGAATCAAGCCAATGACCTTCTGATAAGCCACAGCCGCCTCTATGCTAAAATTAATTGTGGACTTAAATATATAGTACTTACCTCTGAATTGTAGTTGTTTAGAGATATAATGGTGCCCGAAATTGAGATACTTCAGTGCAAATACAACACATTTGTTCATAAGTGCAGCTAGTTTTACACCTGCATTTTTTTAAAATTATTTTTTTGTCTCTGTTTAAACCGAAGAGAAGGAGGAGAGAAAGTAAAGAGGCAGCAGAGGAAGGTGAAAGGAAAGGACTGTTCCTGCTCCCTGCAGTCAAAGAGATGATGAGTGTGATATGAAAACAGAGAGATCTGCAGATACTGGGGACAGGAGCAATATATGTGTGTGTGTGTTTGTGCAGAAACATGTACACTAAAAACATTTTTTTAAAAAGGAAACAATTGATATGGGATAAAAAAACAAGGATATTCCTTCAGGAGTGACACTCTTTATTGAGGTTCCACACTTGCTCATCTCTCTCCCGTTCTTCCTTTCACTTCCCACCTTTTCTGTGTTCATAATTCTCAGTGTTCCCTCGGCTCCAGCGGAGTCACTCATGCTGCTGCAGCATTGTAGCTTTAAATCCCCCTCTGATGTTTTTTCCATTACAGCCACTCTTCTCCGTGTTTCCCTGTCACATTTTTTCCACCCTGCTCTCATGCACCTCTCATATTTTCACCTCCCGTTCAGAGGGGTTTAGGTGAGTTAATGGTGGGCTGGGACCCTGACTCATGCACATGGGTTATTTCTGGAGGGGTGAGGGTTGTGGAGGAGAAGGGAGGGGGGGTGGCGAGGAGGAGAGAGACGGTGATTCACACCTGCACCATCTCAGAGAGGCTGGTGAGAATTATGTTTGCTGCAGGTGTCCGCGTGGGTGGTGGTGGTGCTGGGGGGGGCTTTGTTAGATGCATATCCAGACTTCACACAGGTGTGTAATCTCATAGGGCTTCCAGTACACACCCATTAGACAATCTGTGCTGTGGAAATAAACACACACACACACACACACACGAGCGCATGGATACACACACCAACCGCAGGATTGCTCTGAGTATGTGTTAGACCAGTGACTTCCCCTGTGAGACGTCCTGTCAAAATGAGGCGTGCGGTTGACTCAGAGGAAATCATACTGGTCATACTGGTGCAGCCAAGGGACAGAGAGGAGGTGTGGATTTGTCTCCATAGCAACAGCCTTCTTAAACCTCAGTGAGGAGCGGGGGTCCAGAAAAACAGGAGCAGCTTTTGAAAGCCAAGAGTCGGAGCTGCATGCAGGGAAAATGGGTTTTCAGAGAGATGACTGGTGTGTGAGTGAGTGTGTGTGTGTGTGTGTGTGTTTGTGTGTGTGTTTGTGTGGCTGTCCTGTGAAAACCATGTATCAACCAAAAGTCACGAGTCCAAGGAAAAAAACCCTCTTTTTAGCTTTGCGTTAATGTGTTTTTTAGATAAGATGGTGGTATTTTAGAGGGTTTATTCATGTTAAAGGCATAAATTTAAGGTGAGGTGAGGTAAAAGTGACAGTAAATAAAACAAACAAAAACCATTTAAAATAGATGCATAAAAAATCAGAACCCAAATGAAGGTAATACACACAGATTATGACATAAAAGCCAGAATAAGTCAGTTTTAGTGGATGAAACACAGAATGTGGTTCATTTCCGTGTTCTCTTCACATGTAGACATACTGCGTCGCCAGCTGAGGCGTTTAACGCAGATGTCCTTACATGACACCGGTGGAGTCACTGCGATCAACAGGACGCATTCAACACGGAGCTGCCAGCCACGGCAGAGTCAGGAGGAGAAGGGCATGGAGCTATTCAAAGAACATAGATAATTCATTTGACTTTTGATGGCAGATTGCTAATTACCATGCAATGCAGCGAGGTGGGGTGGCACGAGGATTGAAAATGTGTTGCACACAGATGAAAGACTGAATTTTAGCACATGCGTCACAAAACATATGCGCACATGCCAACACGCACACACAGTTTTTTCTTCCTGAGTCATCTCTGTTCTATATCTATGTCATAGAATAATTCAGTGCATATGATTCATAAATGATGTATATGACTATACAACTATTATGAATGTGTGTGTGTAGCAGACACACTGCTCACTATAATAGAGTCCTAAGTGCCTTACTGTAATATGTTATGTTTGTATGTTTTTATATTTTGATTTTTCCTACTTAAAAGAAAACTTCTTCATACTAGTGTGATGCCTGCTGTGGTGACACAGAGAAAGCAAGGGATGGCTACATTTCATTTTATGAGTTTTTTATTCACTGGTAAGATTAAATAAATCCCAGAAATAGGTTTGACATTTCTGATGAGATAACTTTGTCTCTCAGCATAATAATAACAAGCCGTTCTGAAAGATCATAAGGGAGTTCAATCAGTTGTTGCAGGGCTAAATGAAAATCCTCACAGAAATCCTGTCAATCTTGAGTGAATATCAGTGAAAGATCAGCGGCTGGCTGGCTGGCAGTCGACGCTGCCAGACCGCATTCCTCCCCTGACAAGCTCCACCAATCAAACAGTTATGATTTGGTTAGGATTAAGTAAAGAGAGTGCAGAACTTTGACAGACTCAATGAGAATTAATGGCAGAAAACCAGCACACCTGAATATAAATCAGTCAATAACATTATTAGGTACACCTGTGTTACACGAGTCAACATGTCTTTTATGAGAAAGGGCATTGAGGGCAAGAACATTCTAGTATTCACTGAGAAACACATCTTTAACCAGAGATTCGAAACTGTGTAGCCATGGCAGTTATTAACATGTTATTCCTGTGCAGAGTGCACCCACACAGGTGTTTTCACATAAGTTTGTCTAATTAGACCTCGACTGTGCAGGTGATTATAAATGAGCTTGACTGACATCTGCCTCACTCTCCTGTTAGTATTAAAGATTGTGTTAAAAATGGAACAATTTCTACTTACAGACTGTTCTCACAGCAGGGCTATTGATTCAGTAGGAGTAACACAGGTGTTTCTGAAAACATTACAGATGTCTAAGTTCTGTTCGAATATCCCAGTGAGCCAGACATTGTGATGGTGAGCCAGCACGAACAATACACAGACCCTGAAACTGAAGCGGCCAAATGGAATTCAGCCATTGCTAATTTTATTGTGTTCACCTGTGTTTTTGCCTCCTTTGACACTAAATTTTCCTGTAAAAAAAGACAAATTATCACACAATGAACTTGTGGCACTAAGGATCTGAGGCAGGTTCCAGTCTACTGTGTTTGTAGTCTTTGGAAGACCTGACAGAACTTGCCTACTGTTTTTTAAATGTATGTTTATTCTGCTCTGTCCGATCTTGTTCTCAGTGGTGGAAAAGTACTCTGATCCTTTACTCGAGTTAAAGTAGCAATAAGGGGGTGTTTATCCTTCAAACTTAAAAAATATTTCAGCAAAATGTAGTCTCTAAAATAAACACAATAATAAAATAAATAATAATAGTAATTATGCTGAATGGCAGTAGTTAGTACTTTTATTAATGTAGAAGACTGAATTAAGTCTTATTATTACTGATACATGAACGTTATAATTAGTATTTTTAAATGTTGTAGCTGCTCAAGGTGAAACTCATTTTAATTGTTTTTTTTTATTTTTTTAATCATTTAATCTAAAATTACATATCATACTTATTTAGTGTGTCTTTAACATAAAACCTTTATTTGCCAACTGTCAGACAAATGTGGTGGAGTAAAAAGTGCAGTAATTTCCTGTGAAATTTAAAGTAATATAAAATGTAAATACTTAAGTACAAGCATCTCAAAATACAGTACCCAAAATAAATGTACTTGACCACTTTTCAGCACTGCATGAATTTTGCTATATTACATGAGTATACGTTTTGTGCATACAAATACAGAACCCTGAAGCAACAGGATGAACACAGATTAAGCTGGTTGCATTAGATCGCCCTCTAGCGTTGGTTTTGAGAACGACAGACAAGATTTTTTTATTGTGGATGTGTAACTCACACTCTAGTCTGTCTGCAGCCCTGTCTACTAAACCTGTCAAAACACAGGGAAGAAGTCTCCAAATCCTTTACTCAGGTCAAAGTAGTAGACTTCTTTACATGTTATACTACTGCATTGAAAATCTTACTGCTGTAAAACACATGGACGAATTTCCACTTAAGCTTTCAGAGTCTAAGTACTTATTCAAATTGGATTCTTTTAATGTTTCATTTATATTACAAAATTATTATTTGCTATGCATTGTTATTGTGTCGGTATAGGTAACTTTAAGGTAACTTTAACTACTAGTTTTCTTAATGTGCAAACCCTCCATACCTCACAAAGCCATTTAGTCAGTTTGTCAATACATATTAATGTGTTTGAGAAATCTGCGTCTATATCTATATTGTGTATTAAAAACATT
>JAUZTA010000010.1:11345951-11357752 GCA_034780835.1 Ctenochaetus striatus | reverse complement strand
GAGCTCACAAACATAAACTTTCTTTTAAAAAGGAAAACTCAACAGGACACAGTTTTCAGCCAGCGTGAATCAAAAACAATCAAATATTTACTTCATTTTTTGAGAAATATTTTTACTGTTGTGGCTAATAAGAAAAAAAAATCAGACTCAACACTTTTTCACTTAAGGTTAGTATTGATACTGGAACCCCCAAATGGCAGCAGGTCTCTCGAATAAAAAGCTTTCAGGTACGATATCTGTTCATGTGATGTTACAGCTGAAGATACAATTATAGCTAGAGCTTCTGCTGACTCTGTTCCTCGTTTTCTAGGGGAGAAGAGCATCTGAAACATTTGTGCAGTTGCCAAAACCCTTAGAGTTCACTTAGCTGCCAGCATTTAAAGATTCATAATCTATTTCCTATAGCACTTTACAGCATTGCATAGGCCAGGCTAGTCAAGCAGTTGTGTGTAAGTGCAGCTGACATGAAAGCATTTGATGATGGTGACATTATTTTATTCACGGTCCATTTCTCATTTCCTGTCCTCCTTGTCAGAGCCCTGGTGGTCTTATTACAGCCCCGTTGTCGATGTCGGGATTTCTTTAGCATTTCGTTTATAATGAGTTTGTGTCTCCCCCTCTTTTACCCACCCACAGACTGTAACTAATGATAAACTTGTGTCTTTGTATATTTATGTGTTTCAAAAGGGTTCCACTTGGGGGCAGTCTTTATTTTCTTTGGCATTTAAATCTGGCAGAGACTCAGTAATGTGGTTCTTCATTTGTCCTGTACTTGATGCAAATACCGCACATTAAACTGCCTTCTTCAGACATGAACTCTCATCATTACCCCTCTCTCTCTGTCCCTCTCTCCCCTCTTTAATCTGTCTCTCCCTCTGACTGTAGTTTTGCCAGCTTTGGTGGACAGACTGGGGGATGGAAAAGACCAGGTCAGGGAGAACAGCCAAGCTCTCATCCTTCGCTGTATGGAGCAGACTGCCTCGCCCATGGTGAGACACAAACATGTGCACAAAAAAATCCAAATCTCAGAACCCTGACCAGACTAGTATAAATAATGATTGAGATCATTTAGATGTGGATCAAGATGAAACATAAAAAAAAGTAAAACTTAAAATAGTTTCAGGACTGTAGCTGTGTTTCAAGTTCAGGCACTGACAGTAGATTATTTGAAAAGTTGCAACTTTAAAATACTGTTGTACTGCATGTTCTGTTTGTTGTTAGAAGAGTCAATAAGCAGCAGTCTGTTCAGTTTGAGCTTTATTCAGTAATTTGATGAAATGCAGGATCCAAATGCAAAACAGAGACATAAGTGAAATCACAGCCACTTCCACTTCAGTGGAACACTCACTACAGTCAAGAAGTGCTCTGTGTTTTTTGCCCCCTCCTCTGGATACAAAAAGCATTACACAGGCAGCATCTCTCCTATGCCATGTCTTAGCTACACACAACACACATGCACATCTTCACAGATTGTAACCTCCTCTGTACTCCATAATCTCCTCAAACCCCCGATGAGCTGCAGACGGAACCTTCTTCCTCTCGATCCTACTGACATTTTCCTTCTCTCCCTCTTCCTCGTCCTCGTCCCCCTCATCTCTCCCTTATCTCTCTTCTCCTCCTTTGTCCAGTACATTTGGGAAAGGCTACTTCCTGGTTTTAAACACAAAAACTTCCGCAGTCGAGAAGGAATCTGCCTCTGTCTTAGTGCCACGCTCAGCACGTGAGTAACTTCCCTTTTTTCATCTCTATCACATTCAGGGTAAAATGACGAGCAAATTCACCCTAAGCTTTAGGGCAGAGAGTCATACAAGTGTCATTACAGTAAATTTATAATGTAAACATATAGAATATCTAGTTGTGTTTATTGTAAAACAACTCATTAATATAAAATTATGTACAGAATGGTTTTACCCTGACAGAGATTCTACTATTTCAATCCTTAACTGAAATCATACATCTTGTCTGAGTTACTGATGCTTTTCTCCCATTTGTTTTTACTTCACTACATTCCATGCACACGACCTATTTTGTTGGAAACACACACAGTCTCTGTCTCCAGGGTTAATCTTCTTAACTGTTTGTGTGACTGTAAAGGTGGCACACGTGCTGCAAACGGTACCAACGTTTTTGTCATGTGACATTAACAGTCTTGAAGCATTCATGTCGGTAGCTGTTGCTGTCAGGAGTTTTTAAAAATCTGTTCTCAGTTTCCCCTTGCCTGAAGCCGTAAAGCCTGATGGGGGACTTGCTTTTTTTGAATCATCATGAAAGATTAACTGGAACAGGATTGTCTCTTACTACTACATTCCAGTGAAATGATGTAGGTCCCTGTAGAGACATATATCCAGAAGCCAGAGGAGATCTAAACGTTCACATCTGGGAAAAGTATAAGGAAAGAGTTTCAGCGCACTAGAAATAAAAGTAAAATTGTTTAGGCTTAGTCCAAGGCATGTTCAATTGCATGTGGTCAGTATTAAGTCGCATGTTTTCTGGTATGAGTGTACAGATGCATCGTTGTAATTATATACTATGTACATTTTTCTTAGTTCCTCCAATTAGTTGTGAGTGGATTTTTGCGCTGGTAGAACACCACACAAAAACTGGAGAAACATGGAGTGGTTAACCTGGATTTCAGCAGATCAAAATGTCATTAAACAAAATTCTTATAGATGTAAAACCAAACATATGCTTGCTTATTTTACCTCATTTTACAGCAGTAAGAGAGCAAATCATATCTTTGCAGGGTTGCCATTTGCTGTATTTTGCTACCTTAAAGCTGATGGAATGGCAGTGCTAATTTTAGCATCTTTTTGCTAATGATAAGTGACACTGTTGTGCTAAATACTAAGCTGCTACCTGATAGTAAAGGTAAAGATGTTTACTAGGCAAATGCAGATATCCATCAGGTCTGAGTAGATGAGTAAAATATGGCCCAGAAAAATGCTTTTGGTTTAATGTGTTTTTATGGTTGTCCTAATGTGATGATCAAATAGTTCTGCATAAAACAGGGGAAAAGCACAGTTATCAAAGTACAGAGAGATGAAGGAACCATCTTAATCACTTTGTTAATACTTTAAGTATGTTGATTTTAGGTATGAAAATACTGCAAGTAAAACTAATAGTAAGGTTAGATAATTAAACACACATTGGCTGTAAAAATATACAGTGCAAATACAGAAACACTGCAGGTTTCTTTTGTTAAGGAAGATTTTGTAAAGTAAGGTTACAGGGTTTATCTTAGTTTTAGTATACTGATTGGATAATTCCTTATTATTTCTCAAATGATACCTGTGGTGTTTATATGCTGACTGATGTTTCTAGGTTTGATATATATATTGTCAAGTTGTGACGGTATGTTTTTCATTTGTTTGTGTTTTTGTCGGGAGTTAGCTCTCTCGGCTACCTTGAACCATTTTTACAATTAAGACAGTCTTGCAAGCCAAATAACTTTCAAATATCCAGGAGTTCTATTCGAATTATATGCACAATTTAGACCAGGCATTCAGAAGAGGCCTTGTTCCTGAAAAATGTGATATGAATTTATTGTCAAATATTTTATAATAGCTCTACATTGCCACAAATAAATTTTATCGTCTCATGTCCTCGTCTTCGTACTCTCTTTCAGATACGGAGCCCAGCCACTAAGCCTGAGTAAACTAGTTCCTCATCTCTGCTCTCTGACTGGTGACCAGAACCCACAGGTAAGAGACACAACTCTTATGCAACATGATACGCCATCAGCATGTTTGCCTCTCTATTTATAATGTCATTTCCTTTCAGGAGTGTGTGTATGTGTGTCTGTATGTGAGAAAGCGAGCAAAGTGTCTTCCTTGTATCAGTCTGTAGCCTAGCCTGTGGTTTAGCTCTCAGCATCCAGAGTGTGTTGGCAGGCATCTTAAGGCAGCTCTCTGATTATTACTGTTATTAGTGAGGAGATGGGCTCTGCAGAGTCCCCCACCCAGCTTTACTGCTGAATCATGAGCACCAGCACCTAACCATTAACCCACACATCAGTACCAGCTCTGTGTGTGTGTGAGAGAGAGAGAGAATAAGTGAGTAAGAAGGACAGAGAGAGGTTGGTGTAACCTCCTGTGGAGTTGCACCCCAAAGCTGAAATCTGCTCCTATCGTCTACCCAATGATTATCTGCCCACATACTGTCCCGACCAATCAACATCTTCAACAGTACCGCCCACCTTCAGTCGCAGAGAATCCATTTAACAGCATTCCCTTAACCAATCACATAAGTGCTCACAACAGGACGAGCAAATCAGATGTCTCCCACTAGGGGGATGAGTATGGGTCTTTTTTAATGTGAATACGTTTGCAGCAGTCATTCTGTAAAATTCTAGACAGTGGAGAAAGTTTGTAATGAATTTCAATTAGGAAAAGCTAACCATAATTCTTTATGTGTTTAAGGCTTTTTAGTTTAAGTGTGTGTGTGCATGCGTGCGTGCATTCATATGTATGTATGTTAGTAAACATCCTGTAACTGTTGGTACAAAATTGTGGTTTCCTCACATCCAGACTCTTTGTTGAGGGTCAAGGTTAGGGTTTGACTTAGAATTGTGATGGTTAGTGGAGAAGGCGGGAGAGTGCATTTGGTGAATGGAGTGTCCCCATAGTTGCAAGAGTGTGTGTGTTTGTGTGTAAGATTCTCATATTGGCTAATATCTCATGTCTTCAGGTACGTGAGGCCTCTATAACAACACTGGTGGATGTTTATCGTTACGTTGGAGAGAGAGTCAGGGCAGACCTAGCAAAGAGAGGACTGCCTGCTGCAAGGTGAGTTGTTTCCTGTGTTTCCTTTCTCTTTGTGATGGCAGGTTATGTTTTTATTTTTGTGTGTTTGTGTGGTTGTGCATGCACGCTGCATGCAGCAGAGATGAGTTGTGTGGGGGGTCTGTGGGTCCCGTGGCCTTGGCACTCAGTCTGTCCCAGGCCACACCATGCACCACTCTGCCCTTCACATACACAGAGGCACTTTCATCCAGAGCACAATGCTGACTACTGGGGAGGAGGGTGGGAGGGGGTCGATGGGGTACAAAGGCGTTTGGGTGAAATGACAGAGTTGGGGAAAAACTGCAAAAAGTGTGTGGCTGTTCATGTCATCTGAAGAGGTCCATAGAGTGGCTTTGTCCTTCTTTGGTCGTCCTGGTTACATGTGCCGGGTTCAGGGTTATTCTAAGCACACAGTGACCCCCCTTTTCCCCCCATTGCCCCCCTCTTTCCCCTTTCTCCCATGTGAGGGAGCTGAGCAGCAGTCAGTGTTGTGTGCTGACTGCTCAGTATGAGTCTTGCGTCTGTGAATGCTGGCTGTGGCCATGTGTCATGTGTTGTGCATATTAAGCCTGTTTTGAAAACACACTGTCTATGTGGAATTTATGCAGACTGGTGGGTGACTGTCTGTTTTATGATATATATATAGAGAGATTTGACACATGATTGATTAAGGTCTGAAAGCAGTGCTTGTTATTCTTCTGGAGATAATATATAATTAGTATAAAATTCCTTTAAAAAATATGCATAAGGTTTTGTATGAATTGTGACTAGCAAAAGTGTATCATGGCTGTGTTGTTGCTTTATTTACTGATAATATTTGAGCACTTCTAGGAAGACTAGATGGAGGGTTTGTGTGTTTGTGCTAGTGTATGGTTGCTAAGTGGAATGTAGGGCTGCAGCCAGGGTCCTGCTGACCAGATCACATATCAGCTTTGCAGAGATAGCATCAGATAAGGGAGAGGGGGGAGTGTAGAGGGCTGAGAATAAAAAGTGGAAAGATGAAGAGAGCTTTAGAGAAAAAAGAAAACTGAAGTCAGTTCTTAACCAGACGATTACCCTTTTTATATCCTTTAAATCAAATACTTTGTTCAAGCTGTATTTCCTTACCCTGGGTCACCCTGCATGAAATCTTTGACATGTCTGGGTTACAGCAGCTTGCGACACCTGCACTCTCTCACCCTGAAATTGTATCCAAGCCCATAATATTAAATCACACACAAAGTGTGTTAATTTTTTTAATGGGAGAAGTTGTTTACATTACTATCCCAGGCTGTGACTGATGGCTATAATTATTTTTTTTATGCAGGTCAAGACAGTCTAAAGGCTGAATTATATATTTTTTTTTAAGCATTTTTGACATACGCCTTTCTTTTGGCTACTCGAGAGCTGCTTGTGACTGCTGCTGAAAGGTCTGTGTGAATAAATCTGACCGAGTGCTTACACGCTGCTCACCTCTAGTTTTAAATCTGAATTCCTAGTAAGAGCTATTACTTAAAATAAAACTTATGTACAAAAAAAATGTGGTGCATTAAATGGAATAATGCAGAATTACTGTAACTGAGCCTTTTTAAGGTACAGGAGATGTGCAACATTCTCATGGATATTCACCTCTTTTAGTACTACAGTATGTGCGGGCTGTATGGAGGCTACTGAACTGGTTAGAGACTGGCAATAAAGCTTAAAGTATGTAGTTTATAAAGCGCATCAGTTCAATGATAAGATTAGAAAATTTATCACCCAAAATAAGGTTCAACCCCGGTGTCCCAGAAAGTTTTTTAAGTCAGAAATGGAAACTTTTCATTTTCAGATCAGTTTATCAGGTCAGTTATTTTAGCCAGTGTCAGATGGGATCATCCATTCAACAGTAAACCTGATGACCCCTTTGCGACCAGTAGTGGCGTGGGTTAAACCCTCTCCATCAAGAACCATCCGAGCTGGCTGTTTGTCCCTACTCATCCTGTCTTGTATTTGAAACAAGCACTACCTGGATTTCTTTGTGTATGTGTTTGTGTTACAGCTTATAGATCAGTTTTGTTAGTTCCAATTTTAAATATAGTCGTGTGTATTTCTAAGATCTAGCAGTCATGTGAGTGGAAGAACTGCTATAGGGTCTGTTATAGACTTGACTCTGTGTTTCCAGTAACAACAAGGGATTAACCCATGACAGTCTCTCATCAGTAGGTCAAATACTGGTTGAATGAACGCTCGGTAGACCTGCTTCATACTGAATTTTGTGTTCGAAGTGGAGATGAACTGAAGGGGGTGAGTCATCTCCACTGGGCCTGAGCTGACAGTTCTTCATTGACAGTTGATCTCTTGCTGCCACAGATGAATAGCTGAGTGGAGGAGGTGCAGCAGTGAAAAGATGGGATCCTGGAATAAAAAAAAATATGAAGAGGGAGACAGCAGTGAGGAATAGAAGGGAGGGAGGGAGCATTTGAATACAGGCAAGTGGGGTGACAAGGAGAGACGTAGAGTGGGGGGAGGAGCAGCCTTGCTTTCTGTCTGCCGCGAGCTGTGCAGCCCCTCCCCCTCTAACGTGTGTATGTGTCTGTCTGGATATGAGAGGGAGGTTATATAAAGGGTAACTGAATATCTTTGCTGCCTGTCACACAAATTGGCCCACTTGCCTCTGTCTCAAACACACAAAGACTTTGCCTGAGATTTAACTCTTTGTTTCAAAGTGAAGATTTCTCATCTGGGGTGTGTGAGCGCCTAGCATACAGTGCCTACATGCGACAGTAGGTGGTGCTTTATCGTATGCCCGTAGCATGCTTTGGTCTCTCGCCGTTTGGCTCCTTCTCTCTCAAACCCTCCCTCGTTCCCTTCCTCCCTCCTCCCGTCTTCCTCCCTCCCTTCCTCTTGGAGCCACTGCACCATGTTGGATACAAAGAGCTGAGGGAAGCCGAGGACCGGAGTGTGTCACTAGCATGGGAGCTAATGCAATGTTGCGCAGCAACGCAGTAACCCATTAATCAGTCCAGTGGGAAATACTGAGGAAAACCAGCATTGGAGGCTAAAGACTGGGCTAGCTTTTATCCGAACAGGCAGATTAAAATGCTAATGAGGGGAAAGAAAGCACGTGAAAATGCTGCACAGCTGAGGTGCCAGTTGCAACGCTAATTGTCACTTATCAGGAGCTCCAAAAGAGACAGAGAGAGACAGACAGACAGAGGAAGGTGTGTATAATTCTTATTTTTCTATGCTCACATGGATGGCTAACCCTTTTCACAAGGAGACGTTGGGGCATGTTACTGGACGTGGGTCATTGTGTCTGTGTTGTGTTTTCTTCATACCAGTCATGTGTGAGCAATATGTATTGACAGTCCTCAGTTTGCAGGAGGTGTCTGAGGTGATAATTTGTGCAAAGATTTAATTTTGAGCTTGACTTGTCTGTGATTGGGATAGATATTTGCATTATTAACAAGCCAGTAGTCCTACCTGCACATCACATGACTGAGCAGATCTGGTTTGAGATTGTGTGTGTGTTTGTATGTATGTTGCTTAGCAGGATGTCAGAAGGACTCTTGTCATGTTGCTTTAGCTTCATAAGTGTTACTGGCAGAATAGACACACCCACCCACCAACAGACAGGCGGACAGGCTGTCCACATGTTGCTGCCGCTGCTGCTGATGCTGTCACTTGGGATTCACAGAAGCACCTGCCGCCTGTCTCTGGCTCAAAACTGTGTGTTCAGGATTGTCATGATCCTGTCAATTAAAATGATTCTCTTTCTTTTTTTAAATTCTGTCCAATATTTATGTATCTAATTCTGAAATCATATAGATTCCACTGCCTTTATTGTGTATATCTGTGTTTTGCTCTAACCTTTCTTCTCTCTTTTCTTTTTCAGATTACAGACGTTATTCGCTCGTTTTGATGAAGCCTTGAATTCAGGCAACATGGCTCTCAGCCCGAGTCACGGTCAGTGCCAGTACTCAGTTATTTTGCCACAGATTCAAGGGCTTCTGAGAGCCAGCCGAGTTTAGTCATGTTGTCAGAATGAATTTGCTGTTGTCAGGTGTTGGGTGTGTATTTGAGATGGAAGTGTGGCCGCTTGTGCGTGTCTTTATCTGCATGCTCTCTTGTGGTTGTGTTAGTTTGTTGCCATGAGCTCCTGTAAGAGGACCTAACAGGATTAATGGTTTAATCTTTGTGTGTATGTGTGTGTGTGTGTGTGCGTGCGCATGTTTTTGTCTGTATCTTTTTCTCTGTCCCTGTGTTTGTATGTGTGTGTCTGGTAGTGTGTGTGATACTGTGGGGTTTCCAGCTAAATCAGACATAAAGTAAACTGAAGGCTGCAAAGTGTTTTACTGTTTAATATCAGGTTGGGATGGGGATCTCTGGCAGCCTCAGTTCACTTTTTTTTAAAATGTGGCCCAAACTAGATTCCAGTGTTGACTAATCATTATCCTGAACAGACCTGCATGTGCAAGAGTGCAAGAACAACAACAAGATGTGACTCTAAGCCTGCGGCCATACAAAATAAACTAGTGAATATATGAGCAGATAGTAAGGAAAAAGAAGATGATAAAAAGAGAATCACATCTTTAATGATGGGTTATTGTGGAGCAATGGCTGCTACTTTTTTGTGTGAGGGTGCATTTGAATGTGTGGTCGGGGTTTGGAGTGATGATGGGATCGTTTCACAATTTCAGGATGAGAAGGGTCAGTTTTCCCTACAAGTCTTACAGCGGAAAACTCAGTTTAGGTGAGTGAATGACATAAAAATTGAATTAACTCTGATAAGACTGCCAGAATGAGGCAACATTGATGAAAATCAGATCTTTATCTTATTTAAGACAATATGACAGTGGCCCAAATCTGATTTGAAAAGATCAGGTTTCATGTGAGTTGTGCTGTTGGCACTGTCATTAAAAAAAAAGGTCAGAGGCAAATATGAGCAAAATTGGCAGATATGGGCCGGTTGTGCCTGCAGTGAAGAACATAGTCTTCAGCTGCATTGTTAAGTTAAGTGTTTTGGGAAAAGTGCTCAGTGAGTATTGATCCACAAAGTGATCTCGTGGTAGTTTGCAAGAGAAGCTGTTAGTTTTGTGCTGTGGATTGGACAGCTAATATGATGTGACTGATCCAGGTTCTTTCACTGCCATGAAATTTTATGTTTATGTAATTGGTTACATTCAGTTGTGGCTGGCTGCTGAGTCAATTCGTAGAACTGCAAAAATCCCTGTCCAAATCTGATCCACAATAAATCCATGAATCCACAACAGAAATATTCCTAATTACAGAAGGTTAACAGATTATACATTTGGAAAATAAAAGCTCCAGTATCAGATTCTTGGTATTACCAGGTCCTTGTAGTGGAGATATTGGAGTGGGTATCAGGAAAGGAAAAGTAGAATTAGTGCCTGTGTGATTTTTTTTTACTCAGTGTCAAATCATTGACTCTTGCTGTCAGTGTATTTATTCAGTTGCATAAAAAAGGAATTATGTAATAATAGTTTTATGTCTGGAAGTGAGGTTCAAGATAATGACTTTTTTTTAAGTTGTTTTATTCTTTTTTGACATTTAATTGCATTTGTCGTGATGTTATTGTGAAGTAAGTGGGAAGCGCAGGAACAGTCTAAAGTGAGAATACCAGTGGATAAGATACTTTCAAATGCAGCTAATATTGCAGGGCAAGTGAGGAAATGCTAAAAAGCGTGGATATGTGCCCACACAAATTAACTGTACGGCTTATGAACTGAGGTTTTGCAATCAGTTTGGTCTGTTGTCGGTGACCAGCAGAACCTGTCAGTGGCTGTTAGTACCTTGAGGCTGCCGTGTCACTGAATCTATGTGTTGAACAGCGACAGCAGCGGTTGGTGCCTGGTCGGCTGTTGCAGTCTGTTTACTTGGAGAGAGAGACATGAAGAAGAGCCCAGGGCGTGCTGTGGGTTGTGGGTATAGTTGCCATGATGCTGTCTCTGGTGACAGCAGAGGGATGAAGGGAGTGTTATTTTCAACAGCCACCCCTCTGGGGTGTTAGAGCAAAGTTGTGGATTTTGGGTATGTGATTGAGTAGTTGTTGTGATCAAATGACAGTGCGATTTCCTTTTTTTTTTTTACTCTCTGATTTTGTTTTAGGTCATGTGCTTAGCCAGACATGAAAGCATTGTTTGTTATTGTCTAATAGGACTGAATGTTCAGGCTACTGGCAGATCAGCTTTTATTTGAAATGGCAGGAGAAAGAAGATAGCAGTAACCTTTTGCAACAGTCCAGTGAGATATTTGCAAAGAGTACAAACTGCCATAGATGGGCCAAAAAACATTGATCAGTGCACTTGCTGTAATTGTTATGATTGGTTGATTGGCTTAACTGTTGCAAACTATCACAGCAGCAGTTGTTACCACTCTGAAACCAATCACATTATTTGTATCATATCTTCAGTTTCTGTTAAGTTTGTCAACCGCTGCTTCCTTTAACAGCTCTTTTTAAAAAATTCCTTGTTACCTGCCATATTTGATGACCAGACATATCTATCTACCTGTGTAAACATGAAATGAATGTGACTGAAAATACTCAACAGGGTGAATGTTGGCTGTGTTCCTCATTGTTTGGCCTTGGCTGCTTCCTCAAGTGTACTTAAGCTTCTTTCTTTCTTTCCTTCAAATTTCTTAGCCACTGCGTCTTTTCATGCCACTGTTGGCTGCTTAGTCACACGTTAAATTGCTGACGCATTCCCATTTTCTGCCCAGAAGGGCTAAAACTAAAATATTTTCCATCAATAATTACACTTCAGATTTGCTTAATTAATAATTTAATCTATAACATGTCAAAATTTCTGAAAAAAATCACAAATGTCTGAGGCCCAAAGTGTCCTCTTGACACAGATGCTTTTGTACCCTGTTTTGACAGCAGATTCCTTGCCATTATCTCTTTATTTTCATAAAGCAATCAGTAAGATCTGGCTGCTTACTACTAAACAAACTTAACTTTCTTTCATTTACAAAGCCAAAAAGATTTTTTATGTCGATTGGACAAATCATGATGGAGTCTCTCAGTTTCACTAATTTGTT
>JAUZTA010000010.1:11268381-11280276 GCA_034780835.1 Ctenochaetus striatus | reverse complement strand
TGTAAATCAGAGAACGAGCTCAATGCTGCCATCCCCTCCGCCAACCCGACTAAAACACTGCAAGGCAGCGAGGTCTGTCCTCCCCTCATGGTGTCTTTATGTTTGTCTGTATGGCCGGATAATGTTAAAGCCTAACTTCTCATTGTTACGGTTAGTTTTTAGAGTTTGTCACCTCGTCCCAAGGTATTCGTGTTCTCGATAAACACAGATATACACGTACAGAGTCCTGCTGTACAGAAACTCTCAGTAGACTTTGTGTGTTTTATAGCTCTGTCCCTCCTTCCCATAGTAGCTCCATTTTTCATTTTTTTGCTGACTTTACATTGTGTGTCACTGGGGAGCTTAAATAACTAAGCAAGCAGAACAGGGACAGAGCAAGGAAGATGTTCATGTCTCTCCACAGCTTCGCTGCACTCATGCTTAAGTGAAAAACAATAGCATATTACAGTCATTAAAAAGGCAAGAGGTCACAAATTAATGAATGATTGATGAACAGATGAACTGTTCCGTTTGCTCACTGTACCCTTCTCCATTTCCATCCAGATAGTAAACGTTCTGCGCTCTCAGCTCACCCAGCTGGACGAGATTAAGAAGGAGAGGGAGACCCTGGAGGGGGAGATCAAGGCCGTGACCTTTGACATGTCTACGGCCTTCCTGACGGCACTCGCCCAGGACGGGGCCATCAACGAGGAGACGCTGTCGGTCTCCCAGCTCGACCAGTTGTATGGTGCCTACAACCAGAGGGTACAGGCCAGCCTGCGCAGACAGGAGGAGCTGCTGGGGCAAGTTCAGGTGAGATTTACTGTTGTAATTTAGAAAAAAGTATTGATTGAGCAGCAAGGCGGTCACTCGAGACTGTTTCTTAATCAGGTCATGCATCAACAGTTTCGACCCGGTATCAACTTAGAGTTTTCTCTGAGTGCTAAGCAATGACCTCAAAAGACCTTCCGAAGTAGAGCAAAAAGGGAATTTCTTTACTGGAATCAGTGAAGCAAAAACAACCACAAATGCAGCAGACCACACAGGTCCAAAGAGTGTCAAATCCAGTTTGCCCTCTGAATGGCAAAATGCCACTGTGTTGAGAAATCAGTTCTAGTTTTTTTAAGGAGCTTAAGTATTCCGGTGTGTTAAGAGTTGTCAGCGAATACCCTCCTCGCTCTGTGATTTATCTTTTTTTTTACCCTGTGATCTTCTTCCAGACGTCCCACCAGGAGTTCAGCAGCCTGAAGCAGTCCAACACAGAGGCCAATCAGAGGGAGGAGGTGCTGAAGAAGCTGGCTTCAGCGCATGACAGCTACGTTGAGATCAGCAGCAACCTGCGCGAAGGCACCAAGGTACTCACTCAGCACAACGCAGCGGCACACACGAGCCTCAGCGAGGATGTACTGTGCCGCAGTTAATGCACATGTTGTCGGAAACTTCTACCCTTATTTGTTTTGCTGTGCGTCAAGGTGGTTTGCAGCTTGGGTGATTTATTTTTGTCCCCCCGTTTGTTTCTCCCTCCTCAGTTCTACAACGACTTGACAGAAATTCTGCTGAAGTTCCAGAACAAATGCAGCGACATCGTTTTCGCTCGTAAAACAGAGCGTGATGAACTACTTAAGTATGTACTTTCCTAGTTTTTTTTTTTTGTCTATTTTAGTTGTTTTTCATACTCTTGTTTCCAGTCTGTACTCTAATTTTGATCTTAACACTAGGCAAATTCTAGCATAGGCCATAAGGGAGGTGTTGCATTATAAGCCTGTTTTGAGCATATTATGATTACAGTGAAGGGTAACATTGCAAAGTTAATGTTTGAATTCTTGTTTCAGGGAGTTGCAGCAGAGCATCGCTCGAGAGCCCAGCGCTCCATCCTTCAACGTCCCTGCCTATCAGAGCACCCCGGCCGCTCCTGCCGCCGGAGGGCCAACCCCTGCACCCAGGACCGTCTTTGTAAGCAGCCGCACACAAAGCCGAGTGCTGAATACCGCTGCAGCAGATTTGAGGCTGTTGGTCATGTATTGATCCATTGTGTCATCTCTCTCTCTCTATAACTGAATCCCATCAGCCTGCACAAGCTCAGCAGCAGCCCCAGGCAAAGCCCCAGCCTCCAGCCAGGCCCCCTCCACCAAGCATCACTCCTCAAGCAGCGTCTGCCGCCCCAGTCAACGCACCACCCACTGGCCCTCCCACCGGCCCTCCCACCGGCAACCCACCACCCATGGCCCCGCCATCACAGGCCCAGGGACCACCTTACCCCACCTACCAGGGTTATCCAGGGTGAGTTTCCTGTCACAACATCCTGATTGCTGAGTACAAATTGATCGGCATAGCTTGATGTATTAATGTTACAAGTGGGTCAGTATAATTAATCCTCCTCCTTGGACGATTCTTGAGCTCCTTCTTTGAATTTAGATGTTTTAAGGCAAATCTGGTATTCAATCAGATAACCCCCTCATTCTGATCGGATGAATGTCGTGGATAGAATTGGCTTGTAATAAATTAAAGGATTTTGGTTTGAACACTTTGGGAAATATGCTCATTAGTTTTCTTACTGAGATTTAGATAAGAATTTCAATGCTTTTGGATTGAGCTGCATACTTAGCATGAAAAACATGAGAGTGGCATCGATCTTATCTCACTCTTATAAGGAATAGCGTAGATAAAAATGTATCCCGCACTGTTAAAATGCTCCACTGATGTTTGAAATTTGATTAGCATCACTTTCACACTTGTCTTCTCCTGTCGTGTCCGTGCAGGTACTATCAGATGCCTATGGGTTACAATCCTTACGCTTACGGCCAGTACAACATGCCCAACATGCAGTACATGCCCTACCAGGCTCCAGGACAGGGCGGCTACCCTGGAGCCCCTCCCGCTGGACAGCCCTACCCCGGCTACCCCCAGCAACCCCCTCAGCAGCAGCCCTACTACCCTCAGCAATAACTTTCATCTCCATCCCCTCATTCCCCTTCTCACCAGTTAACACCAAATCAACAAAAAAAAAGAAGATATCCCCAGCAATAACACTTCATGTCCATCATGTTTCTGCCCTCGCATCTTTTGTTTTCTCTCAGCAGCTATGAAGACCTCAGAGCTGCTTTGCACTTCTCTCCAAAACCATTTATTACTTTGCCACATCTTTATTCCTTTTTTTTTTTATCATCTCGCCCTCCCTTTTTCTGTCGTAGATCAGGATTTTTTTTTATTTCTGACCGCCCTTTTCCTGAACTATCACAGCTGTCATCAATGCACTAACCCCTCCGTTTTGCCTGTCAGGTTATATTTTATGTACGCGTTTTCTAATGGTTTGATTTAAACTCTAACTTGTTTCCACTGATAACTGACTCTTTGTCTGAGCTGGACTGCTGTACAACACTTACAGAGGCGCATAGAAACCTAGGATGTTCCCTGGTCCGGGTGGATGTGCTGGGTGGGCAGATGGGTGGTCATTATTAGTCATGCCACTGAAGAGAGGGCACATCTGCATCTTCACTCCCCCGCCCACTCAATCAACCCCCAGTGCTTCTATGTCAACTATATTCTTATTTTTGTAATGAATACTGATGCCTCGCTGATGTATAAACCTATAAAAAAAAAAAAAATGAATGGCCCGTAGGTTTTCTAATGTAGATCATGACTTTTTCTTTCGCTCTTTTTCTTTTTTTCTCTCTCACCCAGAGAATGTTATATTTCTGTATCACAATCAGAGGCTGTACAAGTGGGAGAAATGATTCTATTATATAAATATATGTATAAAATAAGACTCTGTACGTGGTTAACCGAGACACTCTGTGTGCTGCACTCTCATGCTCTTTGTGTTTATTTTTATTCCTCAGCTCTAATGTGATTAAAAAAACAACTGCCAGCCAGAGTTTGTCTTTAAATGTTGGATGTCTTGATTTGTGTCTCGTTTCTACCAAACTTGCGGGTTTGTAAATCAGCCAGAAGAGGGCAGTCCTGCAGCTCACAGAGGGAGCAGCCGTCGACCAGCAGTTCACTTGCCATTGTTGCTCCTCTCAACCAATCGGGGAGTGAGTTGTTCCATCCGACTAATCGGGCGACTTTTGACCTCCTGAGCATTGAGGGCAGATCCCATTTAGATGACATGCAAATTACATTCCGATGAGGTTGTGATCTCATCCAATCATATTTACCTGCAGGTGATTTCTCCGTAGACAGATTTCATCCCCAGATATTTATTCAGTGTCAGGAGACGCTAATGATTTCACATATCTCCTCTGTGTGTATGTGTGTGTGAGTGTGTGTGTGTGGCAAGAGAGGCAGATGGCAGCGCAATGTGATGTCTGGAAGGATGCATGGAGATGTTGGCAGAGAGCTGCTGGTCCCCTGCCTGCATCCATCACTTCGCCTCTCTCCATTTTCCCCTCTCTTCTCTTTGTCTAATCTGTCTCCTCGAGTTCCTTTCTGCTCAACTCTTTAAAAAAAAAAAAAAACTCACCATATTTCACTTCACTTTCCCTAAGCGTTCCTCTATCCCTTTGTTTTCCTTCCTATCAGGCTCTCTTCATCATATTATACTTTGCACCTAAGCTTTTTTTGTAATACCACCTGTCTTTTTATATCCTCAGCTGCTCTCTCCTCCGTTTTTTTTCTGCTCCCCTGGTCGTCTGTTTTTGCTTACCGCTCGTCTGTCCTTGCTGTCCAAGCCGCAAATCGTTGGCTGTGAGTTGTCTCAACTGGTCAGTATCTCTTGGCTCATAAACGTCTCATAACATCACGTCAGTCTCCAGTGTGTGTTTGTGTGTTAGAGAGTCAAACTCACAAGGAAGGATACACACTTTTAATCAGATCTAACAGCTCACATTACTTACTGGAAGTGACACAACACATAGACACAGCCATGTTTCTCTCTCCCTCTCTATCTATACAGCATGCCGTTGCTGCCAAAGCCAATTGTAGCTCTGGATGTGTTTATCAGAGGTGTCTTTGCGTCTCAGACGCTTAATTTTAACAAGACATTCTCCACCGGAGGAGTGTCATATTTTAATTGGTCTGAAACAGAATAAAGGCAGCGAACAGAGCACTGCGGTGACAGGTATTAATTACCTTCTGCCTAATGGCTCCCAAACTCAGCACTCAGCTATATCGGTGCTCACACCACTCCCCCACTCTTTTCTCTCATTGCTTTTCTCCTCTTCTTACCATGTGTTGTCCACAATTCAGTATTTTCTTTGGCTATGATGATTATAATTACACAAAATACAGTTCTTCGGGACATATTCTCTCATGCAATGATGGCAAACGAGGGATACTTCTGCATTTGTCGGGAGGGAGGGCTACGTGTGAAGAAGTAAAATAAGCTCAACTAAATCAAAAAAGATATTAAGATTAAAGCAACAATTATAAATCTCATTTCAAGTCAGCTGTGGACACCTGAACACAAGTAGTCGAGGTTGAGTGTGCAGAAAACTAATCTGTGGTTAGCAAGCAAGGAAGTCTAAAGAGTTTGCAAATAGTATGCACAAACAGCTAGCTTAAAACAAGAGTTAAAAAAGAGTTCAATTCTTTTACAGTGATGGCTAAATGTTTTCAATTGCTTGTCAAAGACATACAATATTTATTAGTAACAGATAAATTGGATGAACAGTTAAAAGTAAAGAGCTAAAAGTATGGCTGAGTTTTTAAAATAACTTTAAGTAAACAATTCAGTATTTGCCTAGAATTCATGGATAATCCAATGATTGATGATTGAAATGATTAAATAGTTAGCTACATAGATAACTAAAAGTAATGGATAAATGGTCAAAATAGAGCTAAATGTAATAAATAAGTTGCTGAAATAGCTAACCGAAGCAGCAGTTGACAAGTGGCTGTAATAGCTAGTTAACAGTGATGGATAAAACTGTGAGTCAGTTTATTAGTCAGCTTAAAGAGAAGAAAAAAAGATTAAAACAATCTTAAGGTAATGATTGGTAACAGTTATAAAGGTTGAAATCGTGAGCTGCATCTAATAGGTATGTGGTTGACGTGGTCCACTGGAGTTACGAATAAATGGTTGAGGTAGCTGACTTTAAAGTTTATGGTTGAGCTTAAAGTAATGAAAAAATCCTGGTTGGCTAAAAGTAAGTAGTAATGCAAAAAAAAAAATAAGGGAAGTGGACAAACTGTTAAAATAAATAAAAATAATAGATTCATTGTTTAAGTCAACTATGCTTGAATTGGTTCCTTTTAAAAATACTGGCTATATATATGAAATAGATGGGTAATGGATAAAACATGGTAACAGCACTCGATGTATTATGGCTGTAGTCAATGGTTCAAAGTGATCTGCAGCTTATGTGACTTCAAGTGGAGAAATGAAGACAAGGCCAACCAGACAGAAAAAACACTTTTGTTTATTATTACTTTCAAATAGCATCTAATTTTAAATCAACTCTAATGAACAAATTAAAAACATGATGGGTGGTGCTGGAGGTACTTGACTTCATCTGACAAAGCCATTGTGGTAAATTAGAGAAAAAGCTTATGAAGCCTAAATACACTTGTTTGTAGTGTAGTGATTTTATTGTGGTGTAGGCCTGAAAGAAAGAAAAAAGAGATTGTTAAAAATCCTTCTGTGGTGCAGCAAATTGTGCAGATGCCTTGGATGTCATCCTGCTTTTCATCTCCCTTTCACAAAGTGAAGCAGAAATGTGAGAATCTTAAAAAAGTAAGAATGACAGAGTGATGAAATCTCATTTATGGTGTTAATTTGATCAGTCTAACAGCTTACAAGTTGCCAGTATCAGTGCATGTGCGTTGGCTGATAATTTTGCCTCAGCGAAACAGCTCTCTGGCCCGGGTATGTACGTTTTTTGCTCTTTTTTTCCATAGAAGCGAGATGCCTGAAATAGCTCTGATTGACAGGTATAGAGACTCAGTTACTATAACAACTACCTCCTGGCTCTCATGAGCACTTCTCTCTCTCTCTCTCTTTTTCTCTCTCTCTCTCTCTCTCTCCCTCGCTCTTTCTCTTCCTCTCCAGCCCCCCCTCACCTCTTCTCTTTTCATTTTCTTTTACCAGCTCTCCTTTTTACCCCCGTCTCCCTCTCACCCCCTCACTATGTGCATGTGTGGGAGTAGAGGGAAGAGATTATGAAAAAGAACTCGACTGCAATATTCCTTCACACGGAGATGTTTGTGTTGCAAGATAGAGAGGCCTGGCACTAGCTATTGGCTCTAACCTGTGTGGGTGAGGGTAGGCGAGAGTGGGAAGATGAAACATGCTTATACAACACAGGCAAATAAGCCTTTTATATTCTTTTCGTGTTTCCTTTTTGGTGCTTGTTCCTCTGTCAGGTTGAGCTGCTCCGCTTGTATAATCAAGTCAGTCCACTGCGCTGTGTTCCTGCCTGCCTGCCTGCGTGCGTGCATGTGTGTGTGTGTGTGGGTGTCTTTGCATGCGTGCACGCACTCTGTGTCAGCGAGCGGCACAGTGAGGCCACCCGATATGATGAGTGAATTTCAAGCACGATAGAATCTAGTGGAACTGACACTGGAGAGCACACAGCGGCGGAGAGAAAGTGTGTGTGTGTGTGTGTGTGTGTCTGTGTATGTGCTGGCGGGAAGAAGACAGACGTCATTGCTGCCACCTGCTGTAGTGGGACAAAGGCCAGACACACATACACACTTGCATATGCAGACAGCCAAGCAGAGGTCAAAGCAATCTCTTAACATAGCATTAATGATATGATTTACTTAACCTTCTTACGCTCAAGCTATCTCAGGCCCTCCGTCCCCTCCTGACGGAGTCCGCCACTCCTCTCCTCCCTCTCCGTCCCTGCCTCTCCTTTCATCTCCCCGTCTCTGAGTCATCACACAGGGTGAGAGGTCTGAGGAAAACAAGCTGCCAGAGTTGGACATGCCATAACAATGCAGCACCTGTCAGAGTGTGTGCGCTTGTGTGTGTGTGTGTGTACCTGTGTGAGTACATGCGCATGCAGCTGTCTCAGAGCGTCTGTCACCAGGAGGGAGGATGGTACATTTCTAAGTCTTACTGTAAATACAAAGGCACATAGACCATCCATGTGTATGTGTGTGTGTTTGTGTGTGTGTGTGTGCCCACGTGTGACATTTTCATGGCTGTGGTTTTCTCCAGAAGGCGCTCTGTCGCTCTATTGGTTGGTTTTCTCGTTTTGTGGCAGGAAATGAGATAGTTGGTCGTAACATCTGTCTGACCCCAGCTGCAGAGAGCTCCTCTAATGATCCGAGCTCGGCTGCCTGGTTCTTTTGCTGCAACCAGCCGTCGATCCAACCGGCCCCTCACTTGGCTCAGACCTAATCAATAGCACACCCATCAGCCTCTTACACCATACTGATACTACTCCTGTACAATTATATTTGTGTGTGTGTGTGTGTTTCAGATCAAATAAGAGCACCTGTAGTGGTTACTACTCTCTTTGCTTGTTGCATAATTCGCCTGTTAAAAAAAAAAAAGCTCAGCCGTGCATCAGGTTGCATGCCTAAGTGCTTTAATATTGATTCACTGTTGTGGTAAATTGACCACTGGAACTTTGATCTGTGTTTCTGATGTAAACTTGTGTTGATTCTGTCATCTTGGGGGTAATTTCAGGGCATTTCTGCACCGTTCACACAACCAAGGGTGATAATTCAGAATTAATTAGGCTACGATACACGGGGGAAGGCGCAGCCCATAATAAGACATTTAAAACAGGATGGGATCTGGTATCCAAGTGCAGGGTATCCATAGAGACCGTTGCTATGGCGGAGAGAAATCTCACCTCATTAGGAACAAATATAAATAGCCTTGCGACTCAGTTTATGGTCATGATGCCCACGGCTGAGAGAACAGGCTCAGAGGCTTCCAGGTCAATGATACAGGATGAGAGTCAGGATGCGGAGAAAGAGCGAGTGATAAATGGAGGAAATGATTAAGAGAATTAGAAGGAAGGAAGAAATGAAGAAGGTTTGGAAGGTGGGAGGGAAAAGATTGAGTTCCCGAGGACGGGAGAAACGGGAGGAGGATGTGTGTGTGTGTGTGTGTGTGTGTGGGAAAGAAAGAAGACGATAGATGAGGAGAAAAATGGGAGCAGAAACAAAGTTTATCACTGCTGACTGATGAAAATCTCTGAAATGTCAACCTGTTTGTTTTCATACTTCAGCTAAAAATTGTAGAAGGGAGCTTTTTGTCCCCAGAGCCCCGAAACAACATTCAATACCAATGCAAGTCTGTAGTAATAAATCAGTAAAACTATATAAGCATGCATTTTGCTTTACAGTTGAATAAACTTGAGAGAGAGTCAAGTGACGTTTAAGCGAGGTAAAGATAAAATCACAGCAAAACAAAGAACGGCTGCAATGGCATAATAAGATATTGCAAATGACTTGTTAAAATATGGCCGATTCTTTTTTTTTTCCCCTCTCTGTATCCAAGAACTGACTTTTTTTTTTTTTTTTTGCAGAACTGGAGTTTTCTTTTCAAGGCGACATACATGATGAGGGAGGGAGGAGGGGGGACGGCAGGAGTTGTGGGAGGAAAGATGGGAGAGGAGGCTGTGGGAGAGGTTGACAGCCAAGTGGAGAGGAGACAGATGGGAGCAAAGAGAAAAACTTGAGACATCCACCGCTGATTGCATCAACAGGTCTGAGCCCCTCCAGGTATGCTGCAGTGCACCGCAGTATTACTACAGTATTGACTCATCCCATTGTTGACTGTCCGGAGGTCCTGTATAGACTTTTTTTTCCCGTCTCACTGCCTCTTTGCTTCCTGTGTTTTACTTTCTCTTCCTTTGTAGCCTGTGTGTGTGTGTGTGCATGTGAGGTATTGCCCTTAGATCATGTGACATTCAGTCATCAACTTTTGGCGACAACTAAAAGCCTGGTTAGTGACACAAAGCTACAGAGGCTGTCTGTACTCTGTGTGTCCTGACTGCATGCAATCTTATTTCTCCTTACATCATAAATCTTTTTTTTTTTTTTTTTTTAGTCAGTAGGCGTAATTATTGCACAGCACTGGAACAAAACAGCAACTTCCTCATCTCCCCTTTCCTCGTTAATTGCATTTTAACTGCTGAAATGTTGCCCTTTAAATGTGAGATTATATTAAATCGAATAACAAAACCCGGCCGGGGTTCCATTTTGCGTCGTGTGTGCCCTCACATCAGTGGTCGCTGTGCAGCCGTTGCAAATTTCAGGCAAACTGGTGGGTCAATTAAAGGAGGAAAAAGTAGAGAGACTCCCTCCTCTCAATGCAAATAAACCTTAAAAGCTTGTCGCGGCTTTCTGTTCTTCAAAGCTAAATGGTTTTCTCTGCCTTTGTTATGAACAGTGTGTTTTCAACTCAGGAACAAAGGTGTCTGCGACTGAAAGATGAAAACTGCGACAACTGATGAAGATGGTATAGAGTTCAGACGTAC
This sequence comes from Ctenochaetus striatus, assembly GCA_034780835.1. NCBI lineage: Eukaryota > Metazoa > Chordata > Actinopteri > Acanthuriformes > Acanthuridae > Ctenochaetus > Ctenochaetus striatus. The sequence continues at coordinate 11,269,918 of JAUZTA010000010.1, read as the reverse complement.
GTTTGTGTGGGCTGTCTAATTGAGGAGATTGTTTGATTCCTCTCCCTCTGCGTTCCTTTCTCTGAAGACCTGTCAAACTCGCAATCAGCAAAAACAACATGCATAGAAGGATTGGAGGAGCAGGAGGGAGAAGAGTGGAGATGGAAAGACGGCGTTTAGGAAGAAAAGGAGGGAGTTTACGCCCACCGCCTAAAGAGATGAGAAGACAGGCAGAGGAGGAGGGGAGAATGTGTGGAGGAAGCAGTGTGTGTGAGTGCCAGAGCTCATCAGCCTGTCAAACATCCGTTATAGACCACAAACCCACACAGCCATCGCACTGCTGAGGTCTATCACTTAACAGGTGCACCTCCTTCACCTTCACACACATTTTCGTATACATTCTGATACAGTATATACGTGTGTGTGTGTGTAGGTGGCTGCATTTACGCACATCGAGTTTGAGCCTTATCCACAGAGCACAAGCCCGCCTTGGATGATTTCCATGCAGCGGAGAGTGAGCCACAGTGAGTCACTCTCATTGATCAGAAAATAAAACCGGTCTTGATAGTTCCTTCACCCCACTCCTGGGCTCCTAACTGTTTCAGCTCCGTGCTGGCACAATCTGAGTGCGCTCTCTCTCTCTCAGCCCAGCCCACGTTTGAACCCGTATTATTCCTCACTCTGCTCATAGTTTTGTAATTCTGACTGCTGACGCACTGCATCTAAATTCATCATCCACTCTCCCGAGAGGGTTACATCAGGGCTTTGTCCACTTCTTGTCTTTCTACCTCAGGTAACCCCCCAGGTACAGGTACAGTTTGGACCACAGGACTTGTGCTGCTTGACGTGCTTCCACAGGAGCCCCCCCGCTGAATGAGGTTAATGTTCTGTGTTTCTATTGCGGGTGGGAAATGAAGCAGCAAGTGATATCTCTAATTAGGATAGTCAATCCTCATGAAATCAGTGAATCGTACCTCTGAAACCCTCTCAAGGGGGTTTCTCCTATATCCAGGACCCTACATTACCTTATATTCTACTCCTTCTCCGGTCCCCACAGTGACTTCATTAACAATTTTAACAGCTTTAGATTCGTTTGCAAGCAAATTCTTCATTTATGATGCAAAACAGCAGTGACATCTGCCTGCATCCTACCAATGAGAACGGTGCTCTCTTTGTTACTAATGTAAACCCTGTTGTGATGCAGAATTGTGACTCTGGGCAAATCATATACTATTTTAAGATGTAACCTTTTCAGAGGATCTTTCACTGACTGTTAACCACTTCAATTTGGTCCTGTAGGACTGTTAACTTGGATAGCAATATTCACTCATTTTTTTATTTATTTCTCTTTTATAATAGTGACAATTGAAGAGAGACAAGAAGGGCAGGGAGAGAAAGAGGGGGATGAAATGCAGCCTGAAAGGGCCTGGGCCGCTGCAGTGAGGACTCAGCCTTGATTAATGATGCATGCTCTACCAGGTGAGCTACTAGGGCGTCCAGTGCTATAATACTATAACACTGCAATATTTTCAAATATATTTTTAACTGTTTTGGCATG
>JAUZTA010000010.1:11226300-11244411 GCA_034780835.1 Ctenochaetus striatus | reverse complement strand
TGACCATGAACTTCACCTATGAGGTGCACCTGGTGGCTGATGGGAAATTTGGGACTCAGGAGAGGGTCAGTTTTACATCAACAGTCCTATTTGTTATGTTTTTGCATGAGGCTCTGCTGTGAGGCAAATCCTAGTTTTTATTCAATTTGGAAGTGCAAGTTAGTTGTAATATGAAATGTATAAAATATCAGAAAAAACAACTTGAAAATCAACCAAGAAAACTTACACACATGGTCTATGTAGAATACAATACCTTATACCAAACAACTAGCTAGCAGTTAATGTTAGCTTGTAGCTCACTTTTATATAACACTTCAAAGCTAAAACTAGCTTAACCAACATTAGATATTACTCTCTGTGTTAGCATGAACCTATTAAAATATAACCTTACAGTGCTAGCATTATTTTGCAAAATTGAGGACATAGTTATAGACATTGGGGCCATATTTTATGTAATGGACCCAAGTCTATTTGTTGTGACATAATTTAGTGCTAATTTTATTTGATTACATTTCCTTTTTTCACATGTATCAAACCAGGAAAACATTGTTATATTGAGTTCTGTTCTTTCTTGACCCAAATCGCAGCATAGATGTGTAAAACAATAAAGCATCAACATTTTCTAATATAAGACAACAAATAGAAGGAGGTGAAATAAGAACATAATCAGGTGTTTTTTGTGTGAGCACATTCATTTCCATCCCAGAAAAAGCGAGTCCTGGTGGTAAAGCATAAGCACAATATTACACTTTGATGTTCTTCAGTGCGTGATTTTACAAACTTCTGAAAATAGCAGGCTCTCTTTTGATATGCAAGTCAGAGCCAGTTTCAAAGATCTGGAGGGAGCTCAGAACTTTCATCCACATTAGACTTAACCCAAATTCTTGAAGCCTGGAAACATCCTGTGGTCTAGATGACAGCAGGTTGATGGCTGATTCTCATGTGAGCACCATCCTTTTGTGATTTTAGGTGAACAACAGTAACAAGAAAGAGTGGAATGGCATGATGGGAGAGCTCCTGGGGGGCCTGGCTGACATGATTGTAGCCCCTCTGACTATAAACAACGAACGAGCCCAGTACATCGAGTTCTCCAAACCATTTAAATATCAAGGCCTCACCATCCTCGTTAAAAAGGTATGTGTCTTTCGTTAGCCCATTTAGTGCTCAACAACTGAAAAAAAAATACACCTGAGAGTAGCAAGGCGCGTTCAGTTGTGAAATCACCAACCCTCTGAGACAGTTTGTATTGTTTGTTCATCTACTGTATCACCAGTAAAAGTCTAACATAAAGGCAGCTATTAATGGTTTCTGTTGTGTGACAGTCTATCAGTGTTTTGTTTTTTTTGCAATAACTTTTTAGCTTCTTTGCTGCAAATCATGTATAGTTTACATTAATCTGATCATTTTGCAAATAATACTATAGTCCTTTAAGAAAATGTAATGTATTTTATGTATTACTTCTAGCATGTATTAGATTTTATTCATCGCAATTTGTTACTGAAATCTCTTAGCACATGTCTGATACATGCAGAAAATTTGGATTTGTTTTAGAATAATGAGGTACTGCCAAGCTTACTTTTCAAATCAGGTAGTTTATATTTGTATATAAGTCTTTACAGAAAGTAAATAAGAGGGATAATTACAGTTGCTGAGTGTTACGTTAAGTTTTTTACATTCATATGAATATGCAGATCTGTATGTATTTTGCTGTCAAAAAACTGTCTTTTAAAGGTTTCTTCTTTGTGCAGGGAAATTTCTTTTTCTTTCCTCGATGCTGATAATGTGGAGGCGTCTGTCCAATTTTTTATTTTTAAAATGACTTTGATGAAGAATCTGTATTTAATGAGGATGGGTCATGTCTTTTTGCTTCATTAGGGCAGCGTTGTTGCTGATAAAGATTCAGAAATCACATCAGCGCATCTCTGCTGCATACAAATATCAGTGCTTTAATCATTTTAATTACAACAGTTATAATTTTTTGCATGAATATTTTTCACATGAATCCTAGAAATTTGGTTATGGTCACAAAGATGTGTACATTTTAAGAATAAACAGCTGTGTGATGGTTATTCTGTTTCCAAACAATCCTGGATATACAGTATCTTGTGTGTCTCTATATTAGCATTTCTTATTTTATAACTGATTTTAGAACATCTGTGCTAAACTAAATTAAGCCCAAAATATCATACTATTCAGCTGTATTTGTATTTTTACACAGGGATTTTAAACTTTCTTTCCAGTAACCAAAATCCTCTCTGTGACATTGTAATACCAGGATGATTGATGAAGATGCCTTTGGAAGACACATTTGTTTATAGATGTAAAGAAGTAGTTTAGATAGAATATAAATATATTGATTTACAAGGTCAATCAGTAGATTCCGAGACTGTTTCTGTTGTGTACTAATAGAGCGCCGCGCAGTATGTACAGTGCATGCAGCAGGTGCAAGCTATAGTTTTCATAAATTAGTATTCAAGTTTCATTGCTTGATAATCATCAGCAACTGAGTAACATGGTTCTTGTGCATTTGCGCTCTTCTCATGCACAGAGGCAACCCTGTGTCAGAGTCTGTGAGGATCTCTATGAACAGGCCTGCAACGGCCCAAACTGCATGTTGAGGATCGTCACCTGTATTGTTTCTATGGCTATGACCCACAGACCAATCAGCAGTTTCAGAGACCCAGGGGCAGGAGGGCGACCCAGAGCATGTTGGGTTTTTGTTTTTTTGACATTTACGGGGTCATGCACTATGAATTCATCCTCCAGGATCAGACTGTTAACACAGAAAACTACTGTAAAGTTCTGAGGCGCCAGAAGGAGAACATTTGGCGAAAATGACCTGAACTGTAGTTCGCTGGCAACTGGGCTCTGCAACATGCAAACACGCCTGCTGAGTTTCTCACATGCACCAACAAAGTTGTAGCTCCCCATCCAGCCTACTCACCAGATTTGTTTCTTTGAAACTTTTTTTCTGTTCCCTGAAGTTTGGTCACTGGTCTGTGGCCACAGAGCCAAAATTCAGGTCTATGGTGAAATTGCACGAGTGCGTACCAGTGGTCACAAAAACACAGGTAACTTAGGAACTGATGATGATCAGCCGATGCAATTTGAAATTCTTACTCACTAAAGTTAATGCTTGCACCTGCTGCGTGCACATTACTGTGCAAAGCTGTGCTAATCTGCAAAAGGAATAATTTTGTGTCTTAATCGACAGAACTTCTCTTGTACTGTTGCTGTTTATTTTAGTAATGTTTTGATTCAGATTGAGTAAAAAGCAACACCAGCTCCTCATTTTTGTTTGCTGCGAGTCAGTGATCACTCAGCAACTATCAGGGCTTTTTCTTAACACTTAACCTACTATCACTTTACTGTTCAAACCAGATCTAGTGGAGACTGACCTCTGAACAAGCATACACTCAAAGCCTTTAAAAATAAACATGGACAGACAGAGCAGCGTGTGTACCTTGCTTTTTAGGATGAGCTGGAAGGAGAGCGTGCGCTTGCAGGACAGATTGGGGTTGCGCTCAGAGTCGTTAACACGGGCCTTCAGCACCCACGTCTGGTTGAGAACAGTGAAGCGTGGCGTTTCATAGTACAGACGAGTGATGAAGTCATCGGTGCGGTACGGCCTGAACTGCACCTCTGCATGGACAAAGATGTAGAAGAGAAGATTTGAAACAGGCAGAAAGGCTGTAAGTGGGAGCATGAGTGGTAAAAAGTAAAGAAGCGAACAGGAATATAACAGCTGAAGTTGAACTGATCTTTTTTTTTTAGCATGAGATGGGGGTACGCTAAACTAAAATACTTTCTCCTCCTTTTTTCTAATTACCTGTAAAGCCAATCTTTTCATAGCAAAGCAAGCTAAAGATGCTGTTATAGAGCTGCATATCTCTGCGGTGGTTCTGATCCATCTCTCCCAGTATTCCCATCAACTCTGTACCAGTCTTGGTGGGATGGGAGCATTCACTCTCGTGTGCCGGCAGCTCGTGGAACGGACCTTGCCACGGGCAGCCAATCCTCTTGTACTTACATTGTGTCACCCTGGCAACATCATGGTAAAGAAAGAAAGACATGGCTTTATGTAAATTAGATCCATTATAGAGATGCTTTGTGATGAATACACTTTCTTACAGTGAGTGTAAGGTGCTAACAATATCAAGGGTACTAATTAGCTGAGGAGTTCAGCTAATTGATACTGTACTAACGATGCATGTTGGCTAAGATCCAAGCTCAAAGACAGGATGACATGGAGTTACATGAGTTTCTTCCTGGACTAATGTTTTTTTCAATGACTAACTGCTACTTTCTAACTATAAAACCGAGGTATTATTGAAGTAAACCGTACCAGTTATCCTCTTTAGTGAACCAAGCATAATTAATTCCACACTGATGTAATTCATCTTAAATTGACCACAAAGTTTTCTCTTTTATATTTTTATTACCATGTTATTAACTGGTGAGATTCAGTATTTGCTTTAAGATGTTAAAACACGTTTCACAGTTTTAACTGAGTGTTTTTTAATACCTGTAATCAGCAGTTGTAATTACTGCTAATTAAAAAACTGTTTCTTTATGATGAAAGCGAGACTAAAATCATCTCGCTGTGAGAGCCGGTCTGATCCTGAGACACATTTTTCTGCCTGACCTGACCGAGAACACCTGGTGACTGCCACGGCCGTTGTCATGGTAACGCTAGCATGGGCACCTTTGTCCAAAGCAGGGTCACCAGTTGCTATAGCAACAACCCCACAGGATTTTATGCATGCAAATTCAATCAGCCTGGGCGTCACACACACTCACACACACAACAAACACACAGTCTGTAATCACATCAGCTGGTTTTTCCTCTGAGGAGTCACATGCTCCTTCATCTTCTCCAAATGACTGTACTGCTTTACCACACGCATGCACGCACACACACACCCACACACGCAAACTCTTTTACACTCGCCCATGATGTATTTACTGTGTGTGCTAGGTGCTGTACATACACTGCTGCTATTTTCATGTTTCTGTTTCAGCTTCGTGCAATCTAAAAAGCCTGAACTCACTTTTTGTTGCTGCCTACATTAATAATTAAAAACATTTGTGGAGAAACTGATTAGTACTAATTTTGAAATGCTTTTCACACTTTCAGTTAAGTGTTGATTTCAAGAATGGTAGATTTCTCATCCAGAAATGAGGTGTTTTTGTAGATGTGAATGTGTTTGAGTGCTTGTTTGCGCGCGTGTGTGTGTGTGTGTGTGTGTTTGTGTTGTATACCTGTCTTGGCACTCCTCTTTCTGGTGTCTTTCTAAGCTGGAGCGGGGAAACTGTTTTAGGCAGAAGGTACATTCTGTCGGCAGCTCACTGACAGCCTTCTCCACAGCAAGGTTCCTGCAGCACAGGTTCTTGCTGATCTCACACCTACACAAACACAAAGCAACACCTCAGCGCAGTCATATAGGAAAAGTTTGCGGTATGTACAGAATCGTCCATACAAGGTTGTGAAGAACACCAATAACGAACACCTGTCTTGGTATTAGAAATGTTCTCTTACGCTTTTGTCAATTCCTTGTGGTCATTTCAACACATTTTGTCGGACAAATCATTTTTTTTTTTCCATGGAGGTGGTGCTTCTGTGATGAACACGGAAGTTATTTTGAAAAAATTATGAGGCAGTGTCATTTGTCATCATTTTGTTGTCATCATCAAGAATAGTTAAATTTTTTTTATTCCTATTGCACTACAATCAGAAATTTCACAACAAGTGTTCATGAATTAAAATTCATTTTGATTCTGAGAACTGTAAGGATAAGAGTTGCTTTTGGGGACATCTGAGAAAAACACTCATCACTTGATTAACATTTTACCTGCTGTTTGAAATAATTCTTATCTAAGGTCATATGTACTCGTGTTTGTTAATTTTAGAATTGCTAGTAGGAAACGCAACATACACTATAAATCAGAACTTGAAAAATATTTTTATGGGAAAATATTTTAATTTATGTTAAATTTAACAAAATGTTTACCACTTTATTTATTTGGTTTCAAAGTCTTTATTTATGTCTGTGGACACTAAAACTGTTTTGACATTCTGGGAGCACTTCAAAATAAGGTAAACATTTATTTATTTTCTAAAAGAATATAATCAAACATCACATTTAAATGTATCAATATTTATAAACAATGATGTTCAGATCCCGCCATGACTACACTGGTTATTAACTCGTTTCCTCTCATCTAAACTTTTGGTATTTCTGTATTTCGCTCATGTCTACAGGGAACTTTGTGTACCTGCAGTTGGGACAAGTGGCCTGTTCCTCCTTGAGACGAGAATCAGCCAGAAGGTGGATAAAACAGCCTGCACACATCAGGTGTCCATTGGTACACTGTGATGGAAAAATAAAAGTCAGGCAACAGTCAAACTAAGTGTAAGAGATAAGAGGAAAAAAATATTATTAATTATTGTAATGTTTAGATGTAAGAGGAAGGGCCAGTAGAAAAAATTAAAGTGAGATATTTAAACCTTTTCTGGTGGAATCATATGGCAAAAACATGTGCAGCATAATTTGACTGACTTTGAGATTTATTCAGTGAGTTTTATTTTTACTGTATATTATTATTATTATTGGGAAAGAAACTGATTCATTTAAGGACTTTATGTCAAACTGAAGTCAAAACATAATTTTTGGGGCTATGTATTTTGACATGCTTGACTAGATAAATTTTTTCAGAGTTTGCTTTTTATTTTAGTTAAGTTATAACAATTGATTGGTTATAGAATAATAGAAAAAAAAGATACAAAGTCTGTGATACTGGAAGATTACGAGATTGCCGCAAGATTACAACGTTAGTGTTTTTATAAAGGAATGAGCTCTAAAATTCTGTATTTTTCTATTTTGAATGATGGCATAGTTCTGTGTGGTATACAGATTAAAAACCTTACGTTATTGGCTGTGTTTATTTTAATTTGTATATGAGTTTTTAATATATTTATCTATGTTCAGGGCAGAATATTGTGTTTGGAAAGAATGTTAACTTGTGTTTACACAGTACTGATAATAAATGTTAATCTGTTTCAAAATATATGTGCTGTATTTTGCAAAAGGGCATGTACATATTTAAGATTAAAGGAGCAATGATTAATTACAAATGTTTTCACTTGGCATTGAAGAGAGCAGCTTGAGGTCATTAAGGACACTTCTGGGTTGGGTGAGTGGGAAGGGCAAACAATGGCTAAAATGTAGGTTTTGGTTGAGTTCTGGATGTTGGAGCTCTTGTGTGGGGTTTGGGGATGTGGTTTTTTGCTGAGGGTTATTTGAGGATAATTCACTGTATAAACTTGAACAGGCACAACTTGACCACTCGGCCTAGGTGTGGCTGGTCTCTTTGCCTCATGGTCGAGCTTGCAACACAGAGACAGCTGGGGCCTGTGTTACAACTATTTCACTAACAACAAATGGAGCTGGACAACATATTCAACAGGTTGACTCTGGGGGTGCGGCGGTTGGGACACATGGGGAGTTTCTAGTATGAGGTCCAGCTGATTTGCTGTTTGTTTGACAGTAGGTTTGGGGGTTATGAGGGGAAGGTTTGTGATTGACACCACGTTTACCTGGTATACAGACGCCTTGGGCAAGTCTAGGCACACGGTGCAGCACAGCACTGAGTACAGTCTCTCCTCCAGCTTTCCTGACTCTCCCTCGGGAACTTTCACCCTCTTCTTAGGCGGCTCGTCTGGGTCAGGCTCGGGCCCTTCTCGCCGTATCCCGACCTCCTCCTGCATGGCTGCGACCCCGGCGACAGCCTCCACCACTGCCCCCACGGCCCCGACCCCCAGGCCGGCCGAGGAGGAGCCAGGGGCGGCCGCAACGCCCACGTCTCTCTCTTCCAGTGAAGACATGGCGTCGACTGTCTAGAAATATCTGAGATGTACCTGCCGCGATCAGTCTAAGCCTGAAATATTAGCAGGTTAGCTCAGGGCTAGCTTACAACCTGTCAAGCTAACGGTCAGCTGACAGCTAGCTAACGTTAGCTAGGCTAAAGCTACGACAGCAGGCTGTCAGAAAGGAATGCAGGCTAACTTATTATTAATGCCACCCTCGACTTACGAACTTGGAATTTAACAAACCAATTATTATGTAATAACGAGATCATGTGCAAAACGTAATTATGACTTAATTAAACGTTGACTAGTTTTTGTTGACTTACAGTGAGGCTAGCAGACTATGCGGCTAGCTACGTTGACAAAAACACAGCAGTCCTCTCCCTTTGCCCAGGCAGAACAAAAACAACTCAGGCGTCTCTCAGCTGTTGTTGTACTCTCGACGCCGTTATTCGCAATGACAGCAGATTACAACGATGTGCACCGGCGGCCCAGCTCGGCTAACGTCCCTGCTCCGGTACCTGCTGACTGTCCACGGGACCTGCGGGACCTGTCGGCGATTACAGCCGCGTATAGAAGCAGTTCTACTGGGACCCGTCTCTCTCTGACTACACAGCCATCTTTGTTTTTTTTTTTTTTTTCCTATCCGTCTCCCCCGACTTCACTCTGCACAGCCGCTATGACTCCGGGTCAAATTCGTTATTACTCAGGCAGAATCTCGATCCTGGCTAATAATAGAAGTTGCGTATTTAAAAGTAAATATTTTGCGTGTATCTGTAACGGCCTCGACGTGCCAGTAACCACTTCAGTACAGTCGGGGATTGGCTGACAGCGGAATGTTTATTGTGGAAGATGACTTGGGGTATTTAAAGAGTTTTTAAAGGCGCATGCGTACTGAGCACCTGCGGGTCGGTTTATGGCAGGACTTGAAAGGTGACCAAAACATGATATGCGACAAATTTAGGCCACTCCGACGGAGGAGACATCCTTTATACATCTGTAATGCCAATGTGCCACGTCCACGTATTACAACACTTTAATGACACGGTGTCAAATCTTTGACATCAAAAACTTTACAAAACAACGATAAAACACCCTATTTTTTTGCTAACATCAGTAACAGCATTTCACCAGACTGGTTTAACTGGTTATAAGGGACCTGGTTCTTGTGTGTCAATGATGCATCGACAGTTCAGCTAGAAAAACAGGGTGATCGAAGACAGCTTTAACTGCCCTTGGCTAATGATTACAGGTCAGGAGCATTTAAAAGGCTTATCCATCCATTCAGTGCCCCAAATATGTAGTTTCGCACCCTCAAGGGCTGGGAGGGGTGCATTTACTGGCTGGGGGGGGGGGGTTTGTGTACGTGCTTCAGGGTAGGTGGGGCAGGATGTCAGGGTGTCAGCTGTTTGCAATCGGGAGGGACAAGGCTAACCAATCCCTTTGGATAGAGAGATATGCCTTATTTGGTCTGTGTGGAATGGCAAGGGAGCCATACCACCATGCACACATAGTTTACCCAGCGACTGTATGTGATCACACCGTGTCCCGACTGCTGGGCTCGTCCCATTAATAGCCACCGGATGCATTAATTCGTCCAAATACTGCCACAGATTAGCCATTTGCTGGCTGTTAGGTATCACACAGTCAGGATCATTTTTCAAAATCAGCAGTAGCTTGTTGCCATCCAAACCCAGTACAAAATACATCCAATAAACACGATGTCAGAAAGAAGACACAAAGAGTTTTACAAACATGGAAAATATTGACTAAGACTAACGTGAAAAGTTCTCAATACAAGTATTTTTCAGAAATGAATGTGTAGTTAACAAATGTTTCTAGATAAAATCCCATAGCACAGACTCGTAGGACTACGGAGTATACAAGGATGATGGGTCAGTGTCATTATACAAACAGTCACAAAAAGCTACCTCTAAGAACAACAGACTCATTAATGTATCATATCTTCAAAGTTTAAAGCAGAAATGTACTAAAAACTTCTTTTCATGATTAAAGAAACTATAACAAACTGTAAATATTTTTAAATTCAAATTCAGTCCATTAACTTTATCAACAACAGTCCATTCATTTTAACATAGCGATCATACTGCCTCACTGTTTACTGTCCTTCACTTGTTATTCCAACAGACACATAACTGTTGGTTATGCACATTTCATGATGCATTTATGATTGAGGGATACATGGATTATACACATTTATGAGATTTATCTAACCTCATCAATCAGACCCCATTCAATCCCAAAAGAGTAAATTACATAACCTGCAGGTCATTTAAGGATCCAGCTGCAGATAAATCAGTGGTATTGTCCTGAAACAATGCAAGTGATGAGACTGATCTAATCACACGGTGAAGCAGGAGAATGACACTGAGGTCAAGATTGCGTGGATGGGTGGGTGATGGTGGTGTGAATATTCTGCTCACAGTGATTTTCAGCTGAGTGGTTTTGGGTTGTGGGCTTGTGTAGGGGGGGAGGTGAGGTTCTGCTGATGTAGAAGGTGAGATGAAGAAGCTGCCGTTAGGCTGGAGGATGGGTGGTGTTGCGTTGAGTGACCTTCTGCGGTTTGTTGCGCCTGATCAGATGAAGGTGGTGAACGTGGAGGTGACTGCTGTCGGCTGTTTTGTTTTGATTGTGGTTTAATCTGGGATGGAGGCTCAGTTTGGACTTGGGGGTCTAAGAGCTGATTGAATTCAACACCTTGGCTGGTTGAGCTGCCAGGATCGCAGTCTGTGTTTGATGACTTTGGACCTGGATCCTGTGTTTTTCTTTCTGCAGAGGTGCAGTCTGGTCTCTGTTGACTGGGTGTGGCCGCTGAAGGTGTGCACACTTTGAACTGAGGTGATATGATGTGAGATATACTTGTCTCTTCTGATTGTTGCTGTGGCGGTTTGTCCTCAATTTTTCCTCTTGCTGCATTCACCTCAGCTTGACTCTCGTCAGGTCTGCTGGCCTCTTTGTGTGAGATTTCTCCCTCTCTGCTGGTGTGTCCCAGTGTTTTGTCTGTCATTGTTTCTGCTGCCTTGGTGTCAGCTAATCTCTGCACTCTGTCTGGTTCTGCTCCAGTACCTGCTGTGTTCTTCTGAGCTTTGTCTCTGAGCGCCCCCTGCCTGCAAGCTGACGTCATAGCCTTCACCCAGGGATGCAGTAAGGTCTGCTCTGCTGACAGCCTCACCGAGGGATCTGACTGAAGCAGAGCTCTGACAAGATCTCTGGCTTCTGTAGATAAACACACAAATGAGAATAAGGCACAGATTGTTTATGTGTATATGTATGTACTTGTGGCAGTACACTTTATTTATCTGTACTTGTCACCTCCTGAGATGTGGTCCCAGTAGGGGGACAGGAAGTGGAGTTGTCCCTGTTTTATTAGCTGGAACAGCTCTTCCTGATCCCGATCTCGACTTCGAAATGGAGGAAATCCACACAGCAGGATATAGAGAATAACACCCAGAGCCCATACATCAACAGCAACACCATAACCTGTTAGAACAAACCACATTTATTCTTGAAACAAGAAAACATCACAAAGACTTTTAAAATAAAAAGCAGCCGCATTTAGTGATAGGAACACAGGTTTAAAAGTAAAGGGTATTGTGAAGCAGTGATTTATAGCCTGCAGCAGCCAACAGCACTAACCTGTCTCACAGAGAATCTCTGGGGCTACATACGTGGGTGTGCCACATATAGTGAAGACTGGTTCAGTCACAACCATGGCAAGACCAAAGTCTCCCAGCTTCAGCCTACAGACGCCAGCAGCTACAAGCTCTATCTGAGGGAGAACAAAAAGACCAGATACAGACAGAAACAAAGTCACGCAGAGAGACAGAGTTGAGACATACTTTTTTAAAGTAAGATGCATCCAAAGGCACCCACATGCTTGCCATGTTCTTCTGACTTTACTGCATTTTTGGTTCTGGTATGTATTGATCTAAGTTTTTTATCAAGAAACTCCAGTTAGAAGTAAAATATGAATGTTACTCGTATAAAAACTTTAGAATTAAAGATGCAATCATCACATACAAGTACACAAATAATTCTCAAACACAACACTCACCAGCAGGTTTTCTGGCTTGAGGTCTCGGTGGACGATACTTTTACTGTGGATGTAATTCAGTGCTTCACTCACATCTGACACCATCAGTCCCGCCTCTGCCTCTGAAAACTTCCCCCTCTCGCTGATGGCCTCAAACAGATCCCCCCCACTCACCAGCTCCATCACCAGGTAGGAGTGAGTGTGCGTGTGGTGGTGCGCAAACAGCCGCACTATGCGAGGGTGACAGAGGCTACCCAGAAGGCTCAGCTCGTTCTGCATCATGTGCTCTCGGCCAATCAGCTTGGAGCGTTCAACGATCTTCACGGCAAGGGTTTGTCCGGTGTCACGACGTTGGCACTCTCGCACTACGGCAAAGTTGCCATCTCCAACTACACGTCCGATTTCATAACAGCGCTCGATATCTGCCAGGGTAACATCGCTGTCGTTTGAGGGTAGGTCAAAGGTCGCCCTCTGCTGTATGTCCTTGAGTACTTGACCCGCGTCTGGAGGTGGATCTGGAAGTTGTAACTGGGAAACACTCTGCTCCCTCTGCTCCTCTTTCCTGATTGGCTCAGGAGGTGGAGGGCTCATATGACCGTACAATTTTTCCGCTTCCTGTTCTGTGTAAGAGTTTCCCTTTTGCTTCCTGGACACAGGAGGAAGTGGGACCTTTCCTGACAGTGGATTGATCCGTTCTGGACCCTGATGTTTAACTCTTCTTGCTAAGCAGTTTTTACACAGTGAAGGAGAGGGTATATCTGCTTCTCTAAGACTTTCCTCGAGTTTGAATGGACCAATAGCAGAAAGCTGTGGCCCTCTGAGCCCGCCCCTCACACGCAGTCTCTGCAGGTGGTTTGGCAGGTGAGCAGGTTTTCTGCATGAATTCTTTTTATAACACTTCTGAGCATCTGAGTTATACATTTCAGGCTGCTGTGTGTCCCTGTGATGAGGCCGTTTTGTGACTGTGTGTTTGTTAGTGTGATTTTTGACCTGTGTTTTTGTATTCTGGTGTGTTTCTTGTTTAATGTGTGTCTCGCTGTTGTCTATCTCCTCACTGTATCCACTGTCGGCTTTAGCTGCCTTATCTGGCGCCGGGCGAAGTCTTTTCTCCCAGGCCCGCAGTGCATCTGCTTGATAATGGGAATGATCTGGAAACAGCTCCTCCAGAGCCTCTTGCACACTGCTCAGCTCTGGACGAGCCTTTCCCAGCGCCAGGAAGGCTACTTCGCCTCGGAAGAAATCACATACGCCTTTCACCTATTAAAAGAAGGCAAGAGTAATTATTTAGGACATGTCAGGCAGCAAGATGCTTTCATAAAGCCACTGACTTGTTCAGAATGATCTATTGCATCTGTTGGATTTTCCCCTCATCTTTGAATAAATTCTAATGATTTAATTCTATAGCAATGCTGCAAAATTGAAGTGTAACATTACTTCAGTGTCTCTTTTTTGTATTCTAAGAGAAAAGTTGATCTGGTGCACACAGCATTCATGAAAAGTTAACAACTAAGGGTTTAATTTGATAAAGGACTAGAATGTGTGCAAGTTGAAGGGCTGCAAAGCAGTGTGACAGCAGAAAGAGATGAGGAGAGGTGCAACTAGTACAGAAGAACATGGCCAGCAGCTGTCATGTAATTTGATTTTGAAAACCATCACGTAAAATCTCTGTAGCATAACTGAATGCAAGTTGTGAGCAAAACATTTCTTTATCAGTGGTATAGTATTACATATTCCTTTATTTCAGAATCTTGTGCTTAATTAATTCATCCCATTCTATAGGAAGGTGTCACCTGCAAATCAGTGAAGTGTGTCAAAAACACAACACACCTAATGCACTGATTTGATCAATCTTCAGCAAAGTAGGACAGTGCCCTTAGGCTCAATAACTTCAGGAGCCTTATTATTTGCAGACCTTGCGCTGGCTTGTTTGAGCCAATTTAATTGAACATTTGTTAAGGAGTGACTGACATGTTAGGCCTGTTACCTAATCTAATCCTGTCATAAAACCTGAGGGCAGAGAGCAGGGAATTAACTGTAAATGTTGCAGGGCTGTGTGAGAAAAGTGGGAGCATTTTACAGGGCCCCATCAGGACGTTTTGCCGTGGGCCGCAGTCGAACCTCACCTCTCGCGCGTGGGTCGTGTACAAGCGTGTGACTCTGGCCCTGTGCCAGCGAGGAAACCCCAACGCCTCTGAGATATCCAATAGCAGTTGCTCGAAGGACACCACACCCCTACGGTTCAACAGGACTGTTACCTTGAAAACAGAGAGATAACAGTAACAATTATTATTTCCTTCCCATTTAAGTCTGTCAGCTAATAATAAGCCACATTTTCTCATATAGAAGCCTTACTAAAGGTTCATAAGTAACAAATATCTTTATTAATAGTTAAAAAATCTTACTAATGTTTTATAGATCTTTAATTAGCATATAAATTAGGAGATCATTTGGGTTCTTTGGTTGTGAAAAGTATCTTTGCCTAGTTTAGGGGTCCCTTGTTTATTTAGATTCTTAGTTCATCATTAAAAACCCTTTGACGGATGACCAGATTGCACAACATGTTCAACAAAATCCATTGATTATTGGCTTATTAACAGTCGTAACTGCGGGCTAGTTGGCATTTTAGAAATTAATAAACTCACAAGAATTTATAAGTATGTTACAAACATTTATAACTGCATTATTACTAAGAAAAATAATGAACACAATTGAAATAGACTTTTCACAACCTCTTAGCTAAGGTATTGTTCTTATTAACACCTTATAACTAATCTGGAAAGTATCATTGCAAGATTTATTAGCCACTGATAAAACTATTTGTTAACATAAAAACCTTTCAATAATGTGTTTTTAGTGCTAGGAAGAAAAAATAAATAATATGTTTACCTTGCGTAGTGTGCTTTGACCACTTGGGCAAACAATGGTGACCAGATGGGGCCTCTCGGCGCTCTCCTCAGCATGACGGGTGTGGAAGAGAGGGAGGTGAGGAGGAGGGACATGGGATCTGTGGACCTGTCCTGAAGGATGGGGGTGAACGGGCCATGGCTGGGGTGCCCCACCAGCACACCTCAACAAGGGGATTGGAGGAGCTGAGGACAGGGGGAGATGAGGACAGGGGTGGAAGAACAAAGACAGAGAGCGAGAGCTGGATTATTAAAAGTGTACTTAATAACACTGATGTCATTGAACCATTGTTTTCTTTGAGACTTCTATACAAAGAAAAACTCATAAGTAACACAACACCAGTTTCTTATCCTGTGTGTGTGTGTGTGTGTGTGTGTGTGTGTGTGTGTGTGTGTGTGTGTGTGTGACAACAAATCCGACTGATCAGATTTGAGTGTTTTCCATCACATGGAGTACAAGGGCCATTTGAGATTCTTCAAGCACCTTGCCCCGACAGTTAAATTATTTAGGCTTCCTCAAGTCATGCAAACACACACACACACACACACACACACACACACACACACACACACAATTCAACAAAAGCTTTTTTGACCTGGTTAGGGCTCAGGTGAATCTGCATGTTTAATGAAGCACTAGAGACACACAGCATCTTTGACGTTTCACTTTCTAGCCCTGAGGGGGAGAAAGAGTTGCACTCTGTCCAGTCTGCGGGGGTCTGTGTTTTGTTTTGTTTCTAGACACAGGACAACAAACAGAAACACAAGACCCAGTGACCAGACCCCCCCCTTTTAACAAGACACCACTGCCTCCCTGAGAGTGAGCAACAACAGCATATACACACACACACACACACATACACACACAAACTTAACAATGAAGCTTTTCACACTGAAAAACTCCATGTCTTTCATTTAAAACATCTCATAAAGAACCAGCTGTGGCCAGTTGGGGATCTGAATCGGCCTTTTTTGTAGGATCCCGCGACCTTTGCGGTGTGTATGTGTGCGTGCGTGTGGTAATAAAGGACTCTTCCCATAATAATAATAAAGCGTATTGTAAATCCTGCCGAGGCCTAATATATTTCATTATTTACATTATTTTTACTAATACTCATACTTAATTTAGTCAGTTTAGCTGTAACACTCATTAAAGTTTAAAATATATCTATATATTTTTATCTGTAGGCCTATGGAAAAATCAATTCAGTGCGACCATCACGACCCAGGACTCACCTGCAGTTCTCCGTTTGGCGTTGACGGTACGTGCCGCCTCGCATCCAAACCGGGCTCTCTGTGAGGGCGTCATGAGTTTCCAGAGAAACACAAAACCTACAACAACTCAGAGACGTTCATTCTTTTTTACGAACTTTTTATTCCCTAATAAGTTGTTGCTGTCTTCATCGGCGGTTTCCCTCCAGAAAAGGTAACAGGATGCTCTGTGAGATGACCGGACCTGCCGCGGCTACAATGGTTGCTATGGATACTGGTTAAGTTGGACAGCTCGCGGAAGAGAGACATACCGGAAACAAAGCGATTTGATGTAAAATTAAATATTTTGAATGACTGAATATTCAGCAGTGGTTGGTCCAATTCCAGAGCACCATGCTTTTAAGTACAACCAGGTTTTGATCCATTTTAGAGCCTTATTTTCTTTTTACGAGTAAACCTCAGGCTAATACGTGGCTCATCAAATAGTTTTCATTTTATTTTGAACTTTCTGACCGGAACTTCTGTTTTACTCTGCCAAGACTTGAAACTGATGAGCAGACTGGCTCAGGTGAACCAAGCCCTTCATACGAAAATGTAAGTTTACAAACCAAAGACCCTACTTTTTACTAATTTTTACAAAAAAATTGAACAGTACACAAAAACGGTTCAATCTTTGACCAATAAAAGGGCCAAAGAGACTGTATGGGCACGTGTTGCCTGTAAAGTATGTACAAACAAAATGTGAATAAAGCTGAATAAAGCCTTGATGGGATTCTTCAACTGTCAATGCAATCACAAACTGGGCTTTAAATAAACATTTCATCATAGCTATTACTTTAATCTCATTCTTCTTTGATTTGTTATGAATTTATTTATTTTTTGCAATTATGTTATTTGTTGTGTTTTTTCTTTATTTTTCTCACTTTAGACTGTTGCCTCCACCTGCAGCACATTTGAATGTTTGCATTATGCGCCATGGTTATTCAAGATTGTCATAATGTGTAATATGCATTTTGTTCAATACATACCGTAATTTGGGGGTATTTTATTATTTTTTTCAGAAAATTAATATGGTTGCATGAAGGGTATGTTTAAAGAAAAACACAATCCTTGAGTGTCTAACACTACATCTGCTCCAACACAAAGAAGGCCTAAGAATGTATTTGTTTTTCTGACTGTAAAGGCCATTTCTAAGCCAACATATCTAAATTTCCCAGTCTGAGGGTTCCAAGATTTTAGATGACATTTCAATGATTGACAGTAAAGAAAAAGAGAAAATAATTCTGTGCTGCACATAACTTTCCTCTATTCTTTGCCTCCCTTTTGTAATAATTTCCTTGTTAAATATATGCCACAACTGTCACAAGCAGATATTGCTTAATATTAAAGTGTCACAAGCCAAAAAGTTTGGTAACTACTGGATTGTGGGTTGAAGGCCTTTTGCATTTGTACATCATCAACCATCTCTCTCTTCTTTCATATCCTTCCATCTTGCTGCTGTAACTTTCTAACAAAGCTTGAAAACACCCTTAAAAAACCTTGAAGAAAAGAATAAGGATCAAAACTAACAACGTAACCTATAATTTGTGTCTATTTGTAAATCACTCTGCGGATTGTTAGAATGTCTACAGTCACAGATCAACTTCTTCACTTCTGAAGCAAGTATCTTTGTTGAAATAGTTCCTGTGTTAGCTGGAGAGTTGGTGAAGAACTGAACAAAGCATCAGATTTCACAAAAAACACTTTGTATCCCAATGACTGGATGGAAGTTGTGGTGTAAAATCACTTTGACAGACGAGGGAGAGGGGCTGCCAGTTTCAGGGTCAGTTACCATAGTTTCACTGATGGAATCCAATAATCACACACACACACACACACACACACACACATGCACGATGTGCGGTTGATCCTTTTATTCACTACCCCCCATGGCTCTGTCTCCAGGGATACTGTTAATATTGGATCAGGAAGCAACAATTCCTGCTCCTCCAATTGCCTCTTATACAAGACTCAACTCTGGGATACAACTCTGTGTGTGTGTGTGTGTGTGTGTGTGTGTGTGTGTGTGAGTGTGT